>VZSE01014950.1:153863-188182 GCA_013398275.1 Promerops cafer
AGGAGGAGGAGGAGGAGGAGGAGGAGAGGGCTGTGGTGGTGCAACAGCTTTGGTGACACCCAGGTCTGGTGGGTCTGTGTCTGTCTGTCCCGGCGCCGCCTGCCATGAGCATCCCTCTGTGCTGGGCACAGCCTGCCCTGCACATCCCTTGGTGCAGGTACCACTGTGTGCTCTGGGAGCTCATGTCAGCACTGGGGCCTTGGAGCAGGGCTGGGGCCAGTCCCTGCTGTGGGACAGCGTGTTGGGGGACAGACTGGGATGTGTGTGGGGTATAGGGCCCCGTGAGGAACTGCGGACACGCTCTGTGTGTGTGCCATGCACGCACCTGGCCACGCGCTCCAGGTGGGGCCTGTGCAGTGCCCATCGCCCCCAGGGGCCCCATGGGGAGGCTTGGCCTCACGGGGGTCTCACAGGGGACCATGGCACAGCCCATCTGTGGCGCTCTTCGACTGCTACTTCATCATGCTGGGGGTGGACTTGGAGGGACGGGCACCTGAGCGAGCATCGGGGCTGACTCAGCTTCCCAGTTTTGCGTGTGCTTGGGGCCTGATGTGGTTTTCTTGGCAGAAGAATTTTGTTGTCCTGCTGCTGGCAGGAACCGTGGGCCTGGGGCTCAGCCCCTGACCTGCCAGAGGATCTTTGCAGTGCTGGTGGCTCAGGCCCTCCACCAAACCCTGCACTTTGTCCTCCTTCCAGCTGGGCAGACTTGAAAGGACTTGAGTCCCCTCCGGACACAAGGTGCCACACTTCTGCAGGAGACACAGACATGCCTGAGTACATTGAGTTCAGATCTAATGCATCCTCTCACCTCTAGTTTAACTCTCTATTTTGACATTTTTGGCTGCTGTGGGTGCTGCCTATGGCTGGAGGTCCAAGCTGTCCTGTCCAGCCAGCACACTAAGACCCATGGGGCAGGAAAATAACAGACATGTGCCTTCCAGTGCCTCCCCACACATCTCATCAGTGATACTTGCTTGGCAAAGGGTTAAAAAAGTTAATACATCTGTCTTTTGTGTCTTGCAGAGCCTGGGGTCGGCGGACAAGAAGGAGTTTTACCAGCCAAAGTAAGTGCCAGTAGCAGTGGTGAGTAATTGCTTGGAAATTCCTGGCTGGTCCATATTACCTAGCAGCTCCATGGCTTGCTAAGATTAGACATTTCAGTGTACAAGAATAGCTGCTGCAATTACACAAGTGAGGATAACAGTGGAAGGGCTGTCAGTCATGCTGGCTTCAGGGCATATGCAAATCCTTCTGTCAGGTCAGAAGGAACCATGACAGCTTGACTGAGCCTGGGGGACAGAGCCGGGAGAGGGGGGTGCAGGGGTGACCTTTCCCACCCCTGGCTCCCTCTGCTCCTGGTTTACGCAGCTGAGCTGCTCTGGAGAATGGAAGGGTTTTGTTGAGTGTCACAACGGGCTGATCTCGGAGCGCGTCTCCGACAGCTCTGTATTGACGCTGCTGCCCGCTGTCCTCCACCTGCTGTGCTCGGCGCAGCACTGTGAGCTGCAGGGGGAGAGGAGGGCAAGGGGCTTTGTAGAGCTCTGGACATGAGAAAGTTACTGCAAACCACTCCACCAACACAAGCAGCTGGTTACTTTGTGTGTGGGTTGGGTAACAGAAGCTTGCTGCAGCATGGCACCTTCCAGGTAAGAAGGTTGTGCTTGCTGGAAGGACAGGTTGGTTCCCATCATCGTTTGGCTAATGGCAAACTCTGTTAAAAGCCCAGCTGAGAGGTTGGGTTCTGCCCTGGCACTGAATTATGTGTTGTGCTGCTGAGCACGTTGCCTGTGGGACCTTGCGTTGCTCCTGCTTTGCTTGGCGAAGTGAAGGTCTTCAGATTATCACCTTTCTTCTGAAAAAAAAACAACAAACCAACAAAAAACCATAGGTGGATTCAAAGTTGTGGGACAGTGCTCTGATGGGCAAGATTATCAGGGGAGCATGGCTTTGGAAAATGCAGAAGGAACTGGGCTGAGGATATTTCTCCTGCAAAGCTCACTGTCCCTCTGCTCTTGCTTACTCTTTGCTGCTTTCCCAAACATTCCTGCAGCTACATCCCAGCGTGGCAGCGTGGCAGCATCCACGGTCCGAGCTGGGCTTGGCCTCAGAGGGAGCATGTCCAGGGATGACAGGCTGGGTCAGGGAATGCCATATGGGTCTGCCTGCCCACTGTCCGTGGTGGCACAGCAAGTGTGGGGTGTGTGCATGTTCTTCAGTTATCTACCACCAAGAGTTTCTAAAACTCGGTGCTGGTTTCGAGGTCCAAGCTCAAAGTCTGATTTGAGGGAGCTCCTCTGCCTGTTCACCCCAAGGCAGTGTGGCTCATCAGCTTTCCAAGACCTCAGGCAGATAAAGACTTCTGGAAATACAGAATATCTGTTTAATCCCACATGGCTTTCTGGGAGATCAGAGGAATATCGCAGGAGGTTATGGAGTCACACATTTGGCAAAGAGCTCATGGCTGTGTTTTTGTGACCTCTCCCACACGCTGTCCAAGATTTTGGTGCTCCTGAGTGTAGTGCTGTGTTTGTGAGGAGTCTGTTTTGACAAGCAGGTTTAGAACAGATTGAAGCATCTCCCATGTCTCAGTCCCAGCTGAAGCTTTGGGGATGCTTGAAGTAGGAGATTTGTAGGAAATCTGTAAAGAGTTCTTACTGCTCAGATTTCCTGTCATATCCCGTGGTTTTGGCGGTTGGTAGCAACAATTTGTGGTGCTGCATTTATAACTCCTCTCCTCTGAGAAATGAGGAATGTTTCTCTACCTTGAATGGGAGAACATGGGCTTCCCATCTCGCTGAAGGTGTGGAGCTGCTGGGTCAGAGTAGGGGGTGCTGCTGCAGGAGCTCCTGTAGATACAGGATGTTTCATGGGTGTTTGTTTCTCTGTGCCACAAGGCCACGGCACCTCCATGGCTTGGCCCAGCAGCTGTGACTTGGCTGGTCATAACACTGTGACTTTGGTTAATGCCCAGCCCATTTACACTCCTCAGTGGCTGTTTTGGGGTTGTGATGGGTAAGTTTGTGGCCGTGATGTGGCCTGGTGCCACTGCCCCCATCCCGTCTGGCTTTTTGATCCACCAGCTGATGCCACACTTTGTCTGTTGGAGCCCATCTGTAAGGCTGGACCAGGTGCTCTCTGTGGAGCCCTTCAGTTGCTGGCAGGGCTGGAGCTGGCCCTCCTCAGCAGAGAAAGGTTGCTGGAAATTGCCAGAGGTCGGGTGGCTCTGCCAAGGCCTTGAGACAGCTCAGCTCTTGTGCAGCAGCTCCACAGCCCAGCTGACAGTTCCCCGAGCCCTGGGCAAGGCGGTGGTGAGCAGCCAGAGCATGGGAAGCAGCTGGTTCCCAGAGCTCTGGTGGCTCCTGGACACAGCTGTGCAATGAGGCTGGTGAGCTGAGAGAAGTCTGGCAGTGTGTAGCTGCTCCTGCAGCTCCCATGTGCCAGAGCAAACTTGACTGTGCTTCTGCTCTTCCTTTTCTGGCTTCTGAGGCTTTGGCTCACCTGCCACCAAAGCCCTGAGCTGTGGGAGCGGGGTTGGAGCCACCCTGCTCTTGTGTCAGGCTTTGGGGCTCTCCCACAGCAGGTGTTGGTCCTGAAAGCAGAAAAAGGAGATACACATGCCAGAAATCTCAGCAGTGAGTTTTGTCTCTGCTTGTCCTGGGAGTGGCTCCTGCTCTATTCCGGCCATGTTCAGCTTTCTCTGAGGTGCCCTCCTCCTCAATGGACATCAGATATTCCATCTGCTGAATTTCCTTGTGCCTCCCAGAGTGACTCCTTTCCTTCCTTTGTTGCCTCTTCCCTTTAGAAATGGAAATGCTCTCCTCACCCCACAGTTCCTGTCAGTCTGTCTCAGCCAGCAGGTGTTTCCTAAGCTCCTGGAACATCCCAGTGCTGATCAAGGGCATGGAGATGTGTCCACCCTCACCTGTCAGCCTCTGGTGGCCCTTCCCCTCCTCCCAGTCCCTGCATGAGGTTTTGAGGTACTCCCACTGGGTTGCCCCAAGATGCAGTGGAAAGCACGCAGGGAGGTGTAGTGCAGGTGGACCTCAGCTACAGGAGGTCAGAGGTGCCCAGGCTGGAGCTTCTGGAGCTGAAATGCTGCTGCTGCCTGCTCTGGGGGATGCTCCTCTGCTTGCAAGGGCTTCAGGGATGGTGCTTATGGACATGCCTGTAAGAGCTGGCCCATGTCAGGAGCTGGGTCTCCTGGTTTTCAGTCTGGGAGGTAAGGTTCCCTCTTCCCCTGTTAAATGGAAGGATGCAGCCTGAGTCGAGAACGCTGAAGCATTAATGTTAGGAAAAGTTACACCAACTGAGAACTGACAGGGGCAGAGAGGCAGAGAGCAGCCAAGGAAGGAGCAGCACAGGCACATAAAGAGCTCCTGTAGCTGAAATACCTGAGAGAGGAACCTGGCATGTTGGGAATGGCCAGAAGTCCAGCTGTTAGTCAACATCTGCACAGGTATTCTCACCTGCACTGACTGCTCCAGCCACCCCACATGACCAGGTACAGGTGCCTTCCTGTGTTTCCAAAACAGTGTGTTCAGATGTCAGAATGGTTTATCCTGACCTAACAACTCTCATCTGATGCAGTCTGGGCACGTGCCTCCCCCAGTGCAGCCCTGGCTGCAGTTCTGCTCTGCCTGGCACCTGAGCAGTTTGTAGGGATTGGGGAAGAAACATGGGGTGGTATCAGTCCGGGCCCTCAGCTGCTCACTCCTTTGTCACCCCACTTTTGGAAGGTGCTGATACAACTGTAATGCTGTCAGAATATCCAGGCTTCCAGAGGTCCTTCCAAATTTCTAACACAGAGCCCTGACTTCTCTGTCAAGGCAGCAAGGAGCCACTGGCTGGGGACCCAGGGGCAAGGACACCATGCTCAGAGACAGGAATAGGCTTTCCTGGGACAGGAGGTAGTAACTCTCCTGGCAGGGCTGGGTGGAAGTGTCTTGACAGCAACTGAGGTTGGCCGGTGTGTTTGCTAATTGCACCCTGGCACATATTTGCTCTTCAGTGTCGGGAACTCATTTTCTTTAAAGCAGACAGAAATGTTGGTAGTAATGACCCTGATAAAGCCCCTAGCAAACGCAGACTGAAATACCTGGGCCTAATGAAGTGTCACTGCTTTGCAGTGGGAGCTGCCCTCGTCCCCCCCGTGCCGCGCCGCTGCCGAGGGCGATGCTCAGCTGCCAGGGAGCCAGGGAGCTGTCCCTCGGAGCAGGGAGTATCTGCTGGGCACTCTGGGGTGTCAGGAGAGACACGGCTGTGGACAAAATGCTCTCCATTGATCCGCTCCTCCCGTCCCTTGGGACGGTGTGGCCGTGGGGGGGAGACCGGCTGTCTGGGAGCCCATCCTGCAGCAGCAGGATCCCACAGCCCTTTCAAGCAGGCACCTCGTGGCTCTGTCTCCATCTGGGATTAAAGGCTGCCCCCGCCCTCTGTCCTCCAGCCTCAGATGTGCAAACACGCGAGGAACCTTTGAAACCACCTCCCAGAAAGCGGCAGCTCCTGTTTGTTTTGCCTCAAAGTCATTACACAGAGCTTTCTCTGCAGCTAATTCTTTGTCACCCGGCCCTTAGAGCAGAACATTTCATCTCCCAGACTCCAATCTTGCCATGCCAGCACTTAGATGAAAGTGTTTCCTTGCTGAATCATTATCTCGTAAAACGTTGGTGGTTTTAAGGCTCCAGAATCAGTATTTACATTTTGGAGGCATTAAGGACCATCATAATAAGCGCGATGTGTTCCTAAGCCAGGGTTTCATCTCAGTACCTGCTTCCCTCAGACATCACTGCTGCAGTAATGATGATAATCACACACACACAGGCTGCATTTGACTTTGTGGTGGCTGAGAGCTGCTCACCTGGGAGCTCAGGACACGCATGGCAAGTGGGGAGGAAGAGATGGTGACACCAGGGAGCTGCAGGGTAGGAGAAGCAATGCCAAGACCACCTCTCCATAAAGGATACTCATTGGGATACTCAGTGGTGCAAGAAGCTGTCCCGAAACCACCTGCACAGGTTTGGAGAATGCTCCCAGCTTTGGTTCTAGGAAAGGATGAAGCACCATCACCAACATCTCTGGTGGCAGTGGGATGGCAGAGCCGTGGAGGGTGAAAGAGAAATGCTGGGGTCTGTGGGGTGGGTGCTCTTCAGGCAGAAGGGGAAGCTGAAGGGGAGTGTAGCCCTCCAGAAGGGGTCATGAACAGAGTCTCCTCACTTCCAATCCCAAATCCTGGCCAAGGCAGGTATCTGCAGAGTCGAGGAGTGATCTCCTTTACACACAACAATTAAAGAAGATTCTGGTGCTGGTTGGGGTATCCTGGCAGTGGGGCTGAGCCATGGAAACTGTACAGCAAACTTGTAAAATATTTCCCCTGGAGTTTGGCCAGCAGATTCAGTCTGAGCTCCAGGCAGGTGGAGGGGCTTTTATACATTGGAGCACAGAGAAAGGAAGGGAATCCTGGAAAGGCGCTTTGGAGAAATGTAGTCACTCAAAAAATGCCAGTCTGGGAATGGAGAGCAGAGCTGACCCTGAGCAGCCTGGGAGTGGGGAGCTGGGAGGAGCAGGAATGAGCAGTGGGAAGCAGCAGGGAGCTGGGATTAGCAGAAGTGGGAATGAACTGGGGGGTATCTCATGGCGCGGCCGAGGGCTGCCCTAGACCTTTGCAGTGGGTGCAGGAGTTCAGCTGACATCCTGCCGGGTCAGAGCAGCCAGCTCCAGGCTGTGGGGGGATCTGGGGCAGGGCCCCGAGGAGGAGCAGTGCTGGCAGGGGTCCCTCAGGAGCTCAGGCGTGCAGGAGCCATCACCCCTGCTGTTGGTTTGCACTGTGGCCCCTGGGCTCCCTGCCCAGGCTAACACTGCTGTTTGCTTGGGAAGCTGGACACTGGTACCAGTTTGTACCCGGGGATGAGAGCAGGGCCCCTGCGGCAGGCCTGGCTCTCCTGCTCTTGTCCCCTCCCCACAGCAGCTGGGAGGGCAGCACTGCATCATGTGCCTGGGAGGTCCTGCTGAACACCGTGGTTCTGGTGAAGTCTGGATGAACACTGCTCTTACTCCTTTTCTTTTTATTGCTCCTTGGGTGAGAGTGCCCACCCTGGGCTCCCGTGCCCACCCGGCCTGGAGGATCACAGTGGGATGCTCTGCACACGGACTGGGCCCAGAGGAGGCCACAAAGATGCTTCCAGGGCTGGGCCCTGTGCTCTGGAGACAGGCTGGGAGAGGTGGGGGGGTCAGCCTGGAGAAGAGAAGGCTCCAGGAGCAGCTCATTTCAGCCTTCCAGTGCTTAAAGGAGCTTATTAAAGAGAGAGAGAGAGACTTGTTTACATGGACAGACAATAGGGAATGGTTTTAAAGTAAGAGAAGAGATTTAGATTCAGTATTGGGGAGAATTTCTTTCCTGAGGGTGGGCAGGCCCTGGCACAGGGTGCCCAGAGAAGCTGTGACTGCCCCTGGATCCCTGGAAGTGTCCAAGGCCAGACTGAACAGGGCTTGGAGCAGTCAAGCCCATGGCAGGGGGTTGGAATGAGATGGTCCCTTCCAACTCAAACTATTCTGGATCCATGGTTTTTCAGGACACAGATGCCCTGGATGGCATCAGGACCCTTGATAACCAGAATTAAATATGTTGCCCCTAGAAAGGTTTGGACAAGGATTTGGTTTTAGTGGTCCCTGGAGCCCAAGGGACAGCAGGAGTTGTTGGGGCTGGCTGAACTCATTTCACCCTGCACTGGGTGCACAGGCCATGGGAGCACTGGATCAGCCCCAGGCCCTGTGCCCGCTCTCCCCTGGGAATGGCCCTCCTGCACCCCTATAAAATAAAGTTTAGGGTTTCATTGTTTCTCTGCAGCTTTTAACGTGTTAAGTGAGGTTGCAGTGTAGGCTCTTACTGTGCCAGTTGTCATAGAAACTTGCAGGGCTTTTTTCCCTGATCCCCCAGCCCCTTTCTTTACACCAAAGCAGGGCTGGATTTTGTTCCCCCTGTAATTTCAGGTCCACTCCAATTAAAAACCTGCCTGGGCCTGAGATTCCCTGTCTCCAGCACTGCCACACAAGGACTCAACATCTTTCTGTCATGCTTCCCGTTGTCCCAGCTGAAGGACGCGTGTTCCCCTGCACTGTGCCCTTCCCCGTAGCACTGGGGGATTCTGTCCCCATGAAAGGCCAGCAGGGACTGGGGCTCAGCCCTTGTGCCCCTGCCGTGCCTCTGGGCAGCACAAGACTCCTTGCTCACCACAGGGTCCTCTTCTTGCTCACCACAGGGTCCTCTCCTTGCTCACCACAGGTCCCTCTTCTTGCTCACCACAGGTCCCTCTCCTTGCTCACCACAGGGTCCTCTCCTTGCTCACCACAGGTCCCTCTCCTTGCTCACCACAGGGTCCTCTCCTTGCTCACCACAGGGTCCTCTCCTTGCTCACCACAGGTCCCTCTCCTTGCCCACCACAGGGTCCTCTCCTTGCTCACCACAGGTCCCTCTCCTTGCTCACCACAGGGTCCTCTCCTTGCTCACCACGGGTCCCTCTCCTTGCTCACCACAGGGTCCTCTCCTTGCTCACCACGGGTCCTCTCCTTGCTCACCACGGGTCCCTCTCCTTGCTGCTTTTTCCGGAAGGCAGGAGCAGAGTGGGCACTGAGCACTGGGGCTCCTGGGCCACTGGTGGGGACATTAGGGTGGCATCTGCCTGCCCTGCTGCTCTGAGCCTGAGGCTGCCTTCCCCTCAGGTGCTGGGAGGACGGTGCTGCCAGCTCAGCACTCGGGCTGGCACAGGAGCCACCTAAGCAGCAGCTGCAGCCCTGCCACGATTGCGGCGCCTGGCATTAATCATGGAGAGGGAATTGAGCGTAGGAAGATGGGCATTTTTACAAATAACCAAGCCTGCATTCCCCCCTAAGCAAGAGAGCAAAATGTTTGCTGCAGTGAGTCAACAGAGAGAAGCTTTAGCCATGGGAGGTACTGCTCCCACCCACAGCAGCCATCGGTCCCAAAGACAGCCAGGTACAAAAGGGAGAAGTGGGGAGAGGTGTTTCCTGAGCTGCTCAGCCAGCAACCCCTGCTGGACTTTCTCCAGGACAGAGGGATCCTTCCCCTCATGCTTTGCTTCTGGCACAAGACTTGATGGGGACTCCTCAGGGGTAGCTGGACTTGTAGCTCAGAACTTCTGCTTTGAGCAGCTCCTCACTGCTCCAAGGCCAGGACTATCTCATAGGCTCCCAGAATGGTTTGGATTGGAAGGGACTTGAAAACTCATCCAGTTCCACCCCCCTGCCATGGCCAGGGACACCTTCCACTGTCCCAGGCTGCTCCAAGTCCTGTCCAACCTGGCCTTGGACACTGCCAGGGATCCAGGGGCAGCCACAGCTGCTCTGGGCACCCTGTGCCAGGGCCTCCCCACCCTCCCAGGGAACAATTCCTTCCTAGCATTTACTCCAAACCTACTCTCTGTCAGTTTAAAGCCATTAGCCCCCCTCCTGAGCCTTCATCCTGTGCATGGCAGGAGTCAGCCCTGGAGCTCCAGTCGTCTGCTGGGGTTCATTTGGGTGGGATTTAGATCTGTTAGGTCACTCCTTTGGCCTTCTATGTGCTGCAGGGATATGAACTGCCCACAAGCTCCTGGAGAGGTTTTGGTTGCCTTCTGAGAGTTATCTAATTCTCTGAGCATCCCTGAGAGGTATCTAATCCTGACCCAAAACTTGATAGAATTTGCTGAACTCCACTTCCCAGTCCCTGCCTCCTGGCATGTCTCGCTGATAAAAGCAGTTGGCACCACTCTGGTTTTTGGTGGGTGGCAGATTTTTATCAATAAACTCAATATAGCTGAAATCTTTTGCAGCATGATATTTTCTCCAGCCACCAGATCAATTTTGTGACTCACCCCTCCAGGCTCTGCTGTTTTAGTGTCCCCTTTAAATGTGGACACCTTAATTGCAGTGGCAGTCCCAGCAGTGCAGTACATGCAGCTCTCCTGCTCTCCCCCAAGAACTGCATCAGCTTTTTTCATCACAGCATCATATTAGAGCCTTGTGCTGGGCTGCTCACCCGTGGTGACCCCTGACCCTTCCTGGAGGCTCCCTCTTGTCTGGGATCCAGTCCCTGTTCAAAAATACGGCCTGAAATCCCTCTCCGGAGCTGCGTTATCATGTACAGCGGCTGAATGGGCTCAGGCATTTCCCTCTCTTCTCATCAATATTTACCATTACATCCATCTTCCTGTCACCCGCTAATCTTGTGAGTGAGGGTTTTCCATTTTCATCGTGACCATCGATGGAGATATCGACTGGCGTGTTCCCCGCGGAGCCGCGCTAACGGCTCCCCACTGACGCCTCCTGGGTGAGACCTGTCAGCCGCCTCTAAATCGATTTACAGCGCCTGGCTGGGGCTGTGCAGCCCCATCTTCTGAGATCAGAGCCTCGAGGAGCACTGAGAGCTCTGCCTCAGTGGAGGAGCACTGAGAGCTCTGCCTGTGCAGCCAGGATGCACACAGGGCCTTTTCCTGCAAGCCAGTCTTCGTTACACGGTGACATCAGGCTCATTTGACAAGATTTCTTCCACCAAGACACACCGACTGACTTTAATTAGAATTTACATCCTTTAATTATTTCTTAATTTAATTCCAGATGAGCCCTGCCTTCTGGGTCCTCTATCAGGCTGACCGTTTGGTTGGTTAACTAGGTCACCCTTACTGCCGGGTGGGAATGTTGGGAGGAAGGAGCCATTTCCATCTGGATGTGGCAGCCTGACCTGTGCTCAAAACAAGCAGCAGAGCCCAAAAACGTCTCCCCAGCTTTAGGGTATGTGTTGGCTGTGCTGGCTGCTTGGTGCTATTTGGCCACATTTGATACACGTGGATGCTAATGATTCAGGAGAGCTTCATCTCTCCTAGGAATTCATTTACTCACATTTTTTTCCCAAACACAGAATAAATATGGACTGTGTTTTCCTTTTCTGCATCATTTGAGCAGTCCTACAGACTCTGCCTTAAAGTAGCCCCAGTGCTCCTTAAAATCAGACCTATTGCTAGCCTTTGATTTTCCACGTCCAGCCATGCATTTTCTCCTTCTTTAGTTTCCATAATAATTTTACTATATATTGTAATATTTCATTTGTATCGACCACTCTATTCTGCACTCCATGGCAGGAGGTTGGAACTAGATGATTCCATGATTTTACTGCTGGCTCTGTGAGTCTCCCAGCGTGCTAACACATTCTTCCTTATCCACTGGGAACATGCATTTAAACATGCTGAGCTCCTGCAGTTGGCTTAGGTATGATGTGCTGTGCCTCGTCCCAGTCCTTGGTGAGAAGGTAAATATGTGTTTATTCAAGCACCAACTGCTAAAAGATCTGTAATTCCAAAGAAAAACATATAATGGTGTGTACTGTAAATGTGCAGTGCCCTCCTCTTCACTCCCTGCCACCCTCCCACGCAGCCACTGCCGATCACATACAGCAGTGGAGCAGTTCCAGGAGTGCTGAGAGCCTTCAGTTTCTGCTCGTGAGGGAAAATCTCCCTTTCCTCATTCCCCGTTCTCCACCTCACATCATCTCAAGAGCTTTGTCCCTCAGCACAGCACGAGCAGGGCTCTGGTAGAGTTTCTTGGAACAGCCACAGATTAATCCAGGTTTTTATTCAAATACTGTTGTGCTATTTTCTCTCCATGCTGGGCCGTGGCACTGGAGAATCACACAAGGGTTTGGGTTGGAAGGGACCTTAAGGACCCCTCTGCCATGGGCAGGGACACCTTCCACTGTCGCAGGGATCTCCAAGCCCCGTTCCTGGGACGCCTCCAGGGACGGGGCAGTCACAGGTTCTGGAGCAGTCAGCTGGGTCTCCGGGAGGGACGATCAGGCGGGATGGGGCTGTGCTTGGCAGACTGTGGGGACGTGGGAGCAGTGCTGATTTGCTCAGGGAGAAGAGTGACTGACTAAGGGTGTTACAGGAGGAAATGGACTGTCTTTCTGGCATCCTGGCAGATGGGCTGTGTGCATGGAGGGTGATCCAAGGATTTCAGCTTTCCTACGGGTTTCTGCCATTGGCAGACACAAGACTTAGGGTGGCGTGGTAGCTGTGCAGTGGGAGGGGATGAGGGTGAGGGTGAGGGTGCTTACTTGTCTCTTCAGGCTTAGGACGTCATGTGGAAGGGCATCATGACCAGCATTCCATCTAATTTATGGGGAAATGAATTCTTACCTCTGCATGGACTGCACAGGGAGCCTGGGCAGACAGTGCAGAGCTCTGCCATCAGTGCTGCCACTGGTGGCTTCAACACATCCTGAATGTGGGATGAGCTGATAATAATCCCTGAAGAATCATGGCATCCCACAATGGTTTGGGTTGGAAGGGACCTTAGGTCTCATCTCGTTCCACCCCCTGCCACAGGCAGGGACACCTTCCACTATCCCAGGTTGCTCCAAGCCCTGTTCAACCTGGGATGGGGCAGTCACAGCTTCTCTGGGCACCCTGTACAAGGGCCTGGAACAATGAATAATGGTATTTACAGCCGAATTAAAGACTTGAGTGAATCAAGCTGTGGACAGCCCAGGCAGGCTGACTTCAGGCATTGTGGGAGACCAGCTCAACCTCAGCCACAGGAAAACACCACCTTGTCCCACAGTAAATGGCAGTGTATGTGGGGCTTTTAGGAAATGGGCTGGAGAAGCAGATGAAAGGAACTCTGGGACCTGCAAATTCCCATTTTTACATTTGAAATAGAGACACCTTCCCAGTGAATGCTTCAAGAACACCTTTGGAGCTGACAGTTCTCAAGCAGGGTCTGTTGGAGGTTTTCCTTTGCAGGTTGAGGTAGGAAGGAAAAAGCAGCCAGAGAGAGAAAGCTCAGCTGCACTCATTGTCCCCTTGGATGTCAGAAGTGCTTTGTTTGACAGAAGTGCTTATTATTCATGCAGTGTCTCACCAGGCAGCTGGAACACAGCTCCAGCGTGGGGCTCTGCCATGGAGCAGTGCTGTGGCTTTTCCCTCCTCGTGGGACATCCCACCAGAGCCAGCACTGGTGCTTGCTGCCTGCCTTTGGCACCACTGCCAGGGGTGGCTGGGTCATCTTTTCCCCACGGTGCTCCTCTTTTGTCCCTCTGCATCCTAGGCCATCACCTGACAGATGTGTAGTTTTGCTTGTCCTGAGGGTGCTCCCAGCAGCGATGTTCCCAAAGGAGGCACAGCACAAGAGCTCCTGTGTCCATGTGAGAAACGATGCTCACTTTTAAAATTTTAAAGGTTTATTACAACAAAGGACTAAATAAGGGAAAAGTTCAGTGCTGGGAGCCTCCGTGCCAGCCACGTGCTCGTCTATAAAATGGATGTTCTGCCTTTTACACCCCCAGCCCCTGTTAAAGTCCTGTCAATCAGCTCCTTCTTCACTGCTCAGTGCTGGAGATCACTTCCTCACACCTTGATTGAAAGTCAGGAGTTGCCAAAGGAACAGGCCAGCCCTCCCAAATACCCCCCTACTGGGACTGTCCCTGATAACAATGTATGGGGGAGGGAAACATCCCTATCATCTACAGAGCCTCTCTGAACATATTCACCCTTAATTGTGAGAGCCACCCATCACATTATTTACCTATAACATCCAGATGTGTCCAGGCAGCCCCTCTGCCTGCACAGCATCTTCACTGCCTGCCTCAGGTCCCAGTTGTGCCAGATCCCTGCTGTGCAATCTGTCCTCTTGGCTTTGCCATTTCCATCCCCACGGAATGGTTCTGAGGATGAGGAGGACGCTGCTTCTGGGCTTTTATCAGGTTTCTCTGTTCCCTCACCTCCTCTCAGCTGGAGCGTGTTGCTGAAAACTCTGGTGTGAGCCAGAAACCAGACTCGGACTCCCAAGCAGTTTCTAGCCATCTCAGACCGTGTCTCACCATCTTGGCTTTGCTGCTGGAAATCAGGGGCTTCATGAGCCACGGAGCTGATCTCTGGAGGCTGGGAGGAGGAGCGTGGTTGCTTCTGCAGACATTGGCTCTGCTTACTGAGAGTGCCCTGTGGAGTCAATCCCACCTTTCTCTGGGATTTTGTTGGCTGGCTGGAGCCCCCAGTGACCACGTGCATCCCAGCAGCGAGATGGATCCTGCCTTCTCCCAGCAGAGAGGAGCGTGGCCCTGGGGCATCTCCTGGAGGGGGTGCCAGCCACAGCGAATGAGAAACTGGCAATATTTGTACACAAAGGCCATGCTGAAATCCCTGTCCCAGTCCAGACATCAGAGGTGTCAGTTTTGATTTCCCAAACACAGAGAGAGCCCTTTCAGCCCCAGCCTGCTCAGACACTGCAGCTTTAATGCCCAAGCACCCAGCGTGTTTCCACTCCCCTCAAATGCATCAATCAGGTCTCGGTGAGGCTCTGAAAGAGCCAGTTTGTTAAACAAACACACTTAGTGTAAAAAGTTTATTCCAGTTAATTGGGACTTCATTGCAATGGAAACAAATTACCCAGCTGTCATCTGCCAAGGCAAACAGCAGCGGGGGAGCGGGGGTCCTGGCCAGGCGGGAGACAAACAGCCATCTCAGGCAACCTTATTTATGGCCTTTTTATGTATTTCTGTATTTATTTGGACATTCCTGAGCCGGAGAGCTGGGCTATTGCCGAGCTGCATGCCCCAGCACTTGCACAGTGCAGGTTATCTGCCTCTGGGGCTCCTGGGCAGAGAGCTGGCACTGGCCCGGGGGGTGCTGCCATGGGCGCCCCCGGGCTGGGGTCTGCGTGCCTGGGTAGATCCCTGCAGGCATGTCCAGGGCTTTGCTTCCCAGCCGGAGAGGAGGCGCTGGGTGGGAATGTCAGGGCGGGTCGCTGCTCCCCGGAGGCTGGGGATGAGGGGGTCCCTGCAGGGAGCAGCGGGGCAGGGAGGCCCCCAGGAGGGCAGGCGCTGGTGGCCACTGGCAACTTTGCTCCTGTGCTTCCATAGCTCCTTGCCCAGCGCTAAACCTACTACGCCCTCGCAGGGGTGCCCTGTGCCAGCATCGGCGCCACGGGCGAGTCCCCAGCCCCACGCCCGTCCCGTTCCCCCCTCCCAGCCCAGGGAAGTACCTTGTGGCCGGAGAGTTGGGAGCACTGCCGGATGAGGCTCCCACTCACTCCCAGCTCATTTGGTTTAACAAACACCCTGTCAGCACCCTTTCCCCTCCCGGAGTTTCTGTGGCAAAGGGGGGAGCGCGGCGCTGGGGTGGGGGAGCCGGGCAGGCGGGGGCAGGCCGGGAGCGGAGCTCGGCCAGCCGGAGGCCGCGCCCGGGAGCCCGGCAGGATGCGGCTGGGTCCCGCAGCCCGCGCGGAAGTGACCGCTAAAGCCGCGGGATTAGCAGCGTGTACGGTGTCCGGAGAGCAGCATCCCCTTTCCTGCAGCACTCGTCACCCGAGCTGAGCCGGCCTGGGGGAGGCAAGGGCAAGACATCGAATTACCTCCTGCCCAGCTCCTGTCCCTGCTCCTGGGCGGCCTCGTGCCCCTCCAGTTCTGCCCTTCGGGTGCGGGGTGAGGACAGACCATGGACAGGTGCAGCCCCCCATGGCACAGCTCTGCTTGCCTGTGGACGTGTCATCTTGTTGTAGATGGCAGCAGAGGGGTGGCATTGCTCTCCCAATCCCCCGTGGGATGCGTCCTCCCCTGCTGGCCTTGGTGATGTGGAGGACAGGGGCAGGTCTGTGCCCAGGGGCTGTGACCTTCCAGCGGGCTGGGAATTCTCTTGTGTGCCTGGTGGGCAAACCCAGGGCTCCTCCACCCTCCTGTCTTACCACATCCAGGACAGATTCTTCTGCTCCTGCGAAGTCCTAAAATTCACATTTGAATTTCACATTGCAATTGAGTTGCCATCCAGAGCCTTTTCTCTGCTTTCCGAGAGTGTTTCTGTTACTTTGCAGTTGTGAGATCATTGTGACCTCACGCTGAGGTTTCTGTCTGCGATAGCACACGTTCAGGGCTGGAAGGCCTGGACTGGGATATGCATCCTTGGAGGGCTCTGGGAGGGGGAAAACTGCAGACCCAAGCACTGACAGGTACAGAGATGAGTCCTGAGATCAGACTGATCTTACCGGAGGGATGTGGGAAAGATGGTGACCAGAACTGGAAAGGACACGAGATTTGGCTCTGTTTCTGGAGCTTGGAATGGAGTGGAGGAGGGACTGGGGAGTTTGGCTGAAGCACCTTGATTGCTTGGAGTCAGCTGGCCCATCTCAAGACACAATCTACAAACATAAAGGTAAGAAACAGCAGAAACAATGCCACGCTTCCTTGTATAGGAGCTGGTGCCTGTTGGAGGCAGAGGCAGCGATGCCCCCTCAGTCCCACGTTCCTGTGCTCCCACTCTCTGCAGGATCCTTGGTGGGCAGAGCCAGGGCAACCCTGGCTCCTCCACCTGGCAACCCCCTATTATTAGGGATTTTAGCTTTCTCTTTCTAGACTGATTTGTTGGTGGTGGTTATTTTTAGCTCCTCCAGTGCCTTGCAGATTCCTCGAGGGATTCTTTCTTTGCCTCTCCCTCCCACAGGTTTGTTTGCAATGGAGCCGTGTTGATTTGAGCCACAAGCAGGAGGTCCCAGCCCCGCTGGGGGCTGTGCTTCCAGCTCGGGGAGCAGATCTCCCTCTGTGGTTTAACTCAGCTTGATGTGTCCATGGGGTGCTTCCCCGTGCTGGGAAGGAGCATCGCTCCCCCCTACAGACCCTGGTGTGGATTCTGTGCAGTCCCCACCCAAAATCACTGCCAGAGCACACTGGGTGGCTCCTTGTGCCCTTGCTCCTCTCAGCACTGCCCTCCCCGAGAGTTCTCTCTTTTCACTGCCCGTGGGGAGGAATTCAGATCAGCATCACTGTACGTGGAAACAAACCTCAGGCTCCTCCCACAGCTCCACAGCCAGGCTGGATGGAAATTTTTCAGCATATTTTAAAGCACAGCACAAAGTAATTCAAAACAAGTTGTGGGTATATTTTGGACTCTGGCAGAGCTGTTGTTATCACCTCGCTTCGCCCGCTGCTGTCCCAGGCAAGGGCTCACTTTGAATGTGCCTTTCTGCTGAGCAGGGGGCAATGTTTGCATTCCTAATTTAGAGCATCTGTCCCGTGGGGCTCCAGCCCCGTGTCCCACTGAGCCCAGCACAGCCAGGAGCCCGGGGCTCACCCCCCACCACCAGCTCCAGGGCTGCATTCACGTTCCCTAGAAAATGTGACTCTCTTTGGACCCCGCTGCTTCTGCTCACCCTGGGTTGACACTTGGTGGGGCACGTGTGAAGGTACAGTTTGTGCTCTGTTTTTTCCAGGATTTTTGTTATTTTTTAGAGCAGAGTGAGTTGTGTTTGTTTTTAAACACGTGAAGTATAGTTTGATACTCAGTATAGGTTTGCTGGTTTTCCTGGGGAGAGGCAGCCCTGGGAGGTCTCACTCAGGTAGGGTTTTGGTAGGGCATCTCTCCATCACATCCAGGAAAGTGTTTTTCTGGAGCACTGATCTCCACAGGCTGCTCTTACCTGGGAGATGAGCACGTGCTGAAGTGTTTCGTTGGACTTGCTCCTGTAAAAGCAGTCCCTGCAGTGGCCAAGGAGATGAAGCCTGAAAACCACCCAGGTTTTCAAGCAAACCATTCAAGCAAACCTGAAAGCCACTTGCAAGGCCACAAACATCATGGAGTGGCAGCTCCTCTTCCTCTCTGTGATTAACCAGCTCCAAGGAGGCGTGAGGACAGAGGACACCAGGGCCACTCGTCCCCAAGGAATGTGCTGAAAGAAAAGACAGGGATTCGTGCCTGCTTGGTGCTCTTAGTGGCTTTCAAAGCCCTGGTTCAGCTATCACCTAACTGCTTTCCATCAGGATCAGGTGGTGGCTGGCTGAAATCATACCCAGAATTAGCAGAGGGCCTTGGCAGACCTCTGTGATGAGCCTAATGCCAGACTCTGCTTTAATGGAACAACCTGGTGCTGGAGGTGAAAGTTCTGGCATGTGGACACAGAATCCACAGTGAACTTTCTTCTTTCTTGGCTGTTTCCCTTGGGGTTGAATGGCAGCTTTTCTAGGGTTGAAGTTGTCATTGAGGCTTTCCTGATCTTTAATTTTATAATGTTCATTAGCACAGTTCCTGTCAAAGAACAGCACGTTCCTTCCCTGTGCTCACTCTCTCCCTGGTTAATAATCCTTTGCCACTTTGGCTCTTTTGGAAAAAGATCCAGGAGCTTTGGGAAGGACTCCTGGTACAATAGACAGACATCAGCGTTGTCAGTCAGATCTGAAAAGTGACATTAATTCAAAGGGAAATGACTGCAGAACGCCCAGGGAACGTGGTGGGGAGCACTGAGCCAACGTGTCTCAAACCACGGCAGTGCCTGTGTGCTCCTCCCGCTGCCCAGAGGTGCTCTGAACCCAGATGGTTGCTTTTCCTTTCAGGAGTGGCCCATAACAGCAGCTTCCTGCTCCTCCCTTCTCTCCCTGAGGTTCTGCTTTGAAGATGTCCATTCCTGAGGCTTGTGGTGCAAAGAAAAGGCTCTGTCAGGGTTGGGCCGTGCAGGGGAAGACCTGCAGTGCACGAGGTGGGTGTAGGAGGCACATGCTGTGCTTTGACTGCTCTTGGCTGGGAGGTAGTCCTTGTTTCTGAGCTCTGCTCCTGAAGCCCACACCATCTTCCTCAGTTGGATTTTATCAGCTCTGAGGAACAGAACAGGGGTTCAAACTAAGGTTTGAAGTGAGCAGGGACAACCATTGCAAGACCACAGTGCAGACCTCCTGCCCTGGGAGAGGTGGAGGAGGTGCTGGCACTGCACCCCAGACGCTCGGCCCACGGCCTGTGGCTGCTTCCTGGAGTTTGAGCCTCAGGACAGGGAACTGGCTGTGTCCACTGGGTGGTTTCAGTCAATCTGGATTTAGTTCCAGGAGAGATCAGGCCTGCTGTGTGAGTTTGGCAGTCAAGGAAAAGGAAGCAAGAGGCACCAGCATGATGTCCTAAATCTTGGTAGGTCTTCAGCTTATGTGCCTTGGCCTTGACCATTTCAGGATGCCCTTTCCACTGCTTGTGAAGGCACAGCTGGCCCAGAAACATTCCAGCCACTCTTCTCCAGAGCACAGGGCTCAGCTCTGCAAAACCAAAGTGTCTGTCTGCTGAACCTCCAGAAACTCAGCTCTAGGCTGCAGTGGCCTGTGGACCTGCTGCCTCATCACACCAGAGTGGTGCTGAGGAGTTGAAAGGCCCTGCTCTGTGACAGTCTGGATGGAGTGGCAGTGAGGTGTGAAGAGTGCTGTGTCCTGGGGACCTGCCTCCTGTGGTGTTCCCACCCCACGGGCAGTGTTTGGCGAGCACCAACGCGTGGTTTTGGCAACAACGTGCAAGATGTTCCGCTCTGAAGTGGGAAGATGCCACAGCTGGAGACCATCCATGGAACAGCATGCATGCTGCTACTGCCAGTGTGAATGCTCCACCTCTCATCTATTCTTCAGAGCTACGGGTTTTCCCCAAGGACAAACTCTCCTGTGGTTTATCTTTGCTTTCCAAGTGTCAAGAACCACTTCTGAGGCCTTCAGGCTGACAGCAGCCAGCAGGGCATCCCACGCTGGGGTTGGCTGTGCCAGCTGCTGCAAAGCCTGACGCTGTGGGTCTGTCCCCCCGTTCTGTGTCATGGTGAGTTGGTGGGCAGGTGTTGTCCCGTGTCAGAGAGGGCCTTGCTCAGCCACGGGGCTGTCTGGCCTGTGAAGCCCAAGCCCACGATACAAAGCAGGTAGTGAGAAGATCATCTGCCTGGCTCATGTCTCCAGTGCTGGCTTTACCCAGGTTGTGGGCTTTGCCTGCAGGATTCCTTGGTTGGAAATGAAAGTATCTCCTGCATCGCTCCACGCTCAGTCCGGGATGATACACAGCCTTTCACATCTCTGTCCCCCCAGCATTGCCCTGCACCCCAGGGCATTTCAGGTGTGGCAGTTCTGCTGATGGGCAGTGCCTCATCTGGAGGGTGTCACATCCCATGCCACTGGTTCTCCTGCTGGGAGGTGACTCTTGCATGCAGGGTGTCTTGTGTCAGAAGAAAGTGCCTTTCAGCAGCGTGGCTGGCACAGCTGTCCTTCACGGGCTCAGAGGAGTTGGGCCTGGAGGTGATTTATGCTGCTGGTGCAGTGTGAACAGCTGGCTTCTGAGAAGTTCAGCTCCCCATGGGTGTTGAAACAGCAAAGGCCAGTCCTCACAGCCCTTGGGAATAGGGGACAGTAAGAGTTTATGGGGAAACTGAGGCACAGAGGTTCTAGCTCACAGCCGAGGCCATGCTCCAGCCAGGTTCCCAGCCCTGGAAATGGCTTTGGTCTGTCCCTCTTGGCCTCTGCTGCAGTGTATCCCTCTTCCCAGTCATCAGCGCCTGCTTTTTGGGTTGCCCTTCCCTAGGTGCCTCTCACTCTTCCTCGCCGTGGTGCTGGAGTCCCTCGTGCCCCTGGCGCCAGGGAGCTCTCCTCTCTCTTGGCTGCAGAAACGGGCTCAGCATCCCAGAAATTCAGGCTTTCGTGCGGGAGCCAACAGTCACACAGCCTCCATCCAGAAACCATCATTATCGGCTGCTTGCTTTTTCTTGGTTTCTTTGAACTACAGCTCCCAGGATGCCCGAAGATATGCAGACATCCCAAAGACAGTGGTTTCCCATAAACTTTTGGGGTTTCATGCTTTGCAAGCAGGAATGTTTTTATTGCGTCGCAAATCCCTTCAAGTCCCTCAAACCTCCGTGGCAGCCGTGGGGGCCGGAGCTGTGGGGGAGGCACGCCAAGGGCTCGTCTCTCCTGCATTTTTCCCCTTCTTGCAAGAGGGACCTTTGTAACTCCCTGCCATGCCTTTTCGAGGGAAATTTTGGACTGGAAGTTTGAAGAAGCCATGGTCTGCCTGTAGGGATGTGTTTCCCATTCTCCTGGTCCCCATTATTTCAAGGGCTGCTAAGCAGCATCCTGTGTCCCCGTGGTGTTGAAGGGCCTTGGGCAAGGTGGGGAGGGGTTTTCACTGAAGTGGGAAGAACTGGGACACAGGGAAGAGAAAAAGATGCAGATTCCTGCGCCAGTGCAATGAGCCCAGGAGATTGGGGTTTAATTCCTGACGTGCTCACAAATCCTGAGGGAAAACCAGAGAGCGACGTTTTTGTTTCGCATGGACAGATGTGGTTGGAACTGCGGCCTGGAGGGTCTCCACTGCCCAGCCCCCAGCCAGATCCACCCAGGGGCCAGGGCACAAGTTCCACAAGTGCCCCCACATCTTTGTATCTTCCTGCAGCCCCTCCTGGGACTAGGAGGCGCTGGCAGTGGAGTGGGCTCTGTGGTGTGGGCTGAGCTGTCCCTAATAATCACTTACTCTCTGTAGGAGAGGAACCGCAGAGGGCAGAATAGTGCTGTGGTAACACGGTGGCATTTTATGGTCGTGTTCTTCTGGCCATTAAAATACTTCAATGAGTTTTTCCTGTTTGGTGCTGGTGAGCACCAGTGTTACATCTCATAATCAGACTTGTGGTATTTTGCCATTCTCCTTTTCCCCTTTGGTTGCCCAGGATCCTCCATAGGTTGGGATTTAATAGGTCTTAATTTCTTTGATAGGTCTTTACCAGTGTGAGGAACTTTGTGAGTGGAGCACAGAGGTACTGGGTGCCCCTGGGGGTCACCAGAACCCCCAGCTCCCCAGATCATGCAGAGGCAGCAGAGCCATGGGTCAGGCTGTGTGTGCCATGGCATCAGGGAGTGGTTGTGGTTGGAAGGCACCTCTGCAGATCATCTTGTCCAAGCACAGGGTCACCTACTGCAGGTTGCCCAGGATTGTGCTCAGGTGTGTTTTTGACATACCTGGGGAAGGAGACTCCCCAGCCCCCTGGGCAGCCTGTTCCAGCGCTCCTTCACCCAAAGGGACATGTCCTGCCCTGCTTGGCGCCGTTCCTGAGCCCTGAGGCCAGTGGGATGCTCAGGGGTCCATTTCTGAGCAGCTGTCTGGTGCCTCTGGGGTCTGGGCTCGTTGTCTGGCGCCCCTCTCCCATCCTTCACCGTCCCTGCAGGCCCGTGCAGGCGCGGCTCCTGTCAGCTGCCCGTCGTGCTCTGCTGCGGGAGATGGGTGCCAGCCAGGAGCTGAGGCCGTGGGGCTCTGCGGCCGCTCGGCCGAACCACATCACTGCTCTCGGCTCTTGGAAGGGCCGGCCCGCCCGGCAGCCCAGAATAACAAGCTTTTCCATTCCTGTGCGCAGCGCGGGCCGCGGGGCCGTGGAAAACAAGAGGCGGCTCCAGCGCCAGGGCTGTGCACAGACTAAACAATGGCTCATCCCCCGGGGCGTCCATCCCTGCAGGGAGAGCACAGACCGGGCTGGCTGGGACAGCGCGGCTCGGCACGGCTCGGCACGGCNTGCTCTGCTGCGGGAGATGGGTGCCAGCCAGGAGCTGAGGCCGTGGGGCTCTGCGGCCGCTCGGCCGAACCACATCACTGCTCTCGGCTCTTGGAAGGGCCGGCCCGCCCGGCAGCCCAGAATAACAAGCTTTTCCATTCCTGTGCGCAGCGCGGGCCGCGGGGCCGTGGAAAACAAGAGGCGGCTCCAGCGCCAGGGCTGTGCACAGACTAAACAATGGCTCATCCCCCGGGGCGTCCATCCCTGCAGGGAGAGCACAGACCGGGCTGGCTGGGACAGCGCGGCTCGGCACGGCTCGGCACGGCCGGGCACGGCACAGCTGGGCACGGCTCGGCACGGCATGGCCGGGCACGGCTCAGCACAGCACGGCACAGCTGGGCATGGCTGGGTATGGCATGGCACGGCACGGCTCAGCATGGCACGGCACGGCACGGCATGGCTGGGCATGGCCAGGCATGGCACGGCTCAGCACGGCATGGCACAGCACAGCACGGCACGGCTGGGCACGGCTCAGCACGGCATCATGCTGCCTCACCATGTGTGGGCTGAGCTGGCGGGAGTGGAGGGAGGTGAAGGTGCCAGGAGGACCGAGCCCCTCAGGAACCTCCTCACCCATCCCTGCTGGAGGCACATTAACAGAAACACTGGTTGGATTTGGTCCTTTTCTTTATTTTCCCCGGTATCTTTTTAATTAGGATAAAAGCTGTAATTGGTAGTAGGGGAATTCTGAAAACCTGGCTCCTGGCGAGACAGGAGCAAGTCCACATGTTCCTCTGACTTGGCACATGGACACTCCATCATGCTCACACAGCCCACTTGGAAGAGCCCAAGTGCCCTGTCCTGCTGCTCAGGAAGGAGTGATAGATACCTTCATTAAAAACAACCACAGAGGGAAACGATAGAATTCTTAAAAACAAGAAAAGTGATGGGGATTTTGCCCAAGGAAAGGAATTTTTAACCGTGTTATTTTGTAGGTTTTATTTATTCGCTGCCTGTATGTGGATGGATTTTTGGGTTTAAAGTAGACTGTTAATTTTGAGAGTGAAGCACACTGGTATGTGCCAGTCATGAAATGGTCCTTGTCAATGATCTGGTTCATGGCTGGGAGTCAGAAAAAGATCTTTGCTTACATACAATCATAGAATCACAGAACGGTCTGCATTGAAAAGGACCTTAAAGTCCATCTTGTTCCAGCCCCTGCCATGGGCAGGGACACCTCACATTATCCCAGGGTGCTCCAAATCCTGTCCAGCCTGGTCTTGGACACTGCCAGGAATCCAGGGGCAGCCACAGCTGCTCTGGGCACCCTGTGCCAGGGCCTCCCCACCCTCCCAGGGAACAATTCCTAATTCCCAATATCCCATCCATCCCTGCCCTCTGGCAGTGGGAAGCCATTCCCTGTGTCCTGTCCCTCCATCCCTTGTCCCCAGTCCCTCTCCAGCTCTCCTGGAGCCCCTTTAGGCCCTGCAAGGCGCTCTGAGCTGTCCCTGGAGCCTTCTCCAGGTGAGACCCCCAGCTCTCCCAGCCTGGCTCCAGAGCAGAGGGGCTCCAGCCCCCGTGGGGTATCTCCATGACTTCCTCTGGATTCACTGCAGCATCTCCACATCCTTCCTGCCTGGGACTCCTGGGCTGGGGGCAGCTCTGCAGGTGGGGTCTCGCCTGAGGGGCAGAATCCCCCCCTCCCCTGCTGCCCACACTGGGGCCCAGCCCAGACTCGGGGGGTCTCTGGGTGCTCACGGCCAGGGCAGGTCCAGCTCTCAGCCAGCAGCACCCCCAAACCCTTCTCTTCTTTTCAGCTGCTTTACAGCACCAAATGGCGACAACAGGATCTTAATGTGACAGTGGCACAGGTGTGCAGATCCCAGCCTAAATGTTACTTAGAATCTGGAGAGAGGGGAAACTTCCTGATCGTCAGGATCCCAGCTCTCCTAAGGCCTTGTAGCCCCTTTTCAGCCTGCATTCCTATCCCTGGGCCCTCAGCAGCACATCCTGCTGCCTCCTTGCTGTGTCCACCCTTGGGATGCTTCCTGTGGGGATGGGTTTCCAGGTGTCCGCCCAGGGGGAGGGTCCAGTCCCCGCGGTGGCACAGGCATGCCGGGGTGCAGAATGACTCACCAGGCTGTGGCACATGTGCCCAGCATCTCTGTCACAGCACAGATGTTGGTCAGAGAGGGGACAGTTGTTATTGTCAAAATGCAAATGAGTAAAATTATTGTTTTGAGAGAGAGTTTTTTAGGGGAAGGACATGCAAATTTACCTTCCATTCAGATTGCGCATTAGTATTAAAATGCAATGTTTGGAAGCTAAAACAAAGGAACATTTTAATTTGGGACTCATCAGATGGTTCCTTCTGCTTGGATTGCATCATATACTTTGCATCAAATGGTCTAAGTTTGACAAAACTCTGGTTCTCAAAGAAAACAAAAAGATGTTCTAAAAATGCCAGCCATTTCCAGGGATTCTGGCTGCTGTCAAGTGTCCTTAAGTGACTGGCCTGGTGCTGAACACTGGGCAGGCCGATGGGAACAGGCTTTGTGGAGTTCAGCTAGGATGTGTGGTTGGTTCCCTCCTGGATGCTGCTTTAATCTGGCTTCTAAATAGCTTAGAAAAGTTTGGATGTTAAGGAAAATTGCTCTGCTGGAAGAAGTGGAAGGGTGGTCAGGCACTGGAAGAGGCTGCCCCAGGGCAGGGCTGGAGTCACCATCCCTGGAAGGATTTAAGAACTGAGTGGATGTGTCACCTGGGGACATGGTTCAGTGGTTGCCTTGGCAGTGCTGGGGGAGTGGTTGGATTGCATGATCTGAGAGGACTTTTCCAACCTTAACAATTCCATGAGAAGCTGGGCCAGGGTTCTACTCTCAGGCACAGGACCCCACAGGTCTGGTGGGACCCAGAGCTCACCTGGGGGGTGCAGAGAGCCCTCACCACTGGGGGGAAGGAGCGGGTGCAGGGTCAGGAGCTGCCTGCAGACAACTGGCAGAGGCTGTGCTGAAGGGATGGGTTGTGTTTCTCTCCTTGGCTTTCCATAGAAACACCCTCCAAATAAAACTCGCTTTCCACGGCACTCGGAAGCAGCTGTGCTGCTTATTTAAACACACTGTGAGGTATCTCCGTCCTGCTCCCCCTGCTTCCCTTCTCCTTCTTCTTGGAATACCGACCTGCCTCGTGTTGCAGACCAGAAATAGAGACTGGCCACTGCCTTGCTAATTGTAATGCAGCCTGATAATGCCAGCTATAATTAGATCAAGGTATCCAAGTGCTTCTGCTGGCAGACGTTTGGGACCCTGTTATCATACTTTAAATAGAGAACCCCGTCTGCTCTGCCTGGCTTCTGGCTGCAGAGCCAGGACTTGCAGAGTCCAGCTTAGTCCTTCCCAGGGAATCCAGCCCAGCATCAGCCCTGGTGGCTGCATCTGCTCGGCTTGTGAAGAGCCAGGCTTGGTACAGCAGCACTCACTGACAGGCTTTAAGCACTGATTGTGTCCCCCAGTATCTGGCAAATGTCAGTGACCACTGAGACTTTTGTTGTTGTAAAAATCCCTTCCCCAGCTCCCCAGTGACCACAGCTGTGTTGGGCCAGTGAAAGGGGCTGCCCTGGGCTGTGGTTTTTGGGAGGCTGCACTCTGACCCATCTTTCCTTTACTGTTTTAGGGTAATCAAAACAATGGCTCATGTTGAGGTGAGCCGTGGCAGGGGGTGGAATGGTTTGGGGTCTCAGGATCAGCTTGTCTAGAGCTGCAGCTTTGTATCACAGGGCTGTCAGACGTCTCTCCTTGTTCCCTTTTGACGAGCCCTCTACATTCTTCCTTTACTCTCTCATGCAAGTCCTGTCACTCGTTCCCCATCTGCAGCATCCCCAGGGTCCCTCTCCCTGGTCTTGGGAAGCCTCGGGCTGCTGCCCAGCTGTCCTGCCCTTGAGCACCCTCCTCTCTGGGTCAGAACAGGCGTCCCCAGCTCCGCTGGGTCCCACCAGACCGGGTGGTTTGGGTGTGCAGCTGTGTCCTCAGCAGGGTGGGTGAGCCAGGGCCCTCACAGAGCTCGTCCCCTCGGCACTGCACGAGTCTGGGTCCTTCTCTGCAGCACCACCCAACCTTGGCACACCACGCCGATCCCCAGCCCTCTGGGATAACTCATGGAAAAGTTTGGTTGAGTGGATATGCCCGAGTTCATGCCTTGCTCTCAGTGTGCCTGCCCACAGCTGCTCTGACATGCTGTCTGATCTGTCCTGAGCTCGTCAGGGAGGCAGCTGAGACCCCCTTGAACACCAGTGTGCCCTGGGGGGAGAGGTTTCCTAATGTCATATCCTGCAGGCAGGCCTGGGGCTGTCACAGCAGCAGCGCTCACCAGCTAATGACGGCTGAGTCAGCCTGCGAAGTGGGACACTGAAATCCCAAGGGAGAACCAGGGACTTGGAGAAACTGGATAAGCCAATGCCCCATCCTTTGGGTAGGAGCCAAACCTCCTGATGGAGGAGAGATGTTCTGCTGCCTGAAGGGCCCAGCTGAGCTCCTGTGCTGTTCCATGGGGAAGGCACCTCACTGCGGTGTTCTGGCAGGGCATCATCCTAGGCTCCCATTTCACAGAATCCTAGAAATCATGGACTGGTTTGGGTTGGAAGGGACCTTCAGGATCATCTTGTTCCACCGCTCTACCATGGGCAGGGACGCCTCCCACTATCCCAGTTTGCTCCAGGCCCCATCCACCCTGGCCTTGGACACTTCCAGGGCTCCAGGGACAGCCACAGCTTCCCGGGGCACCCTGTGCCAGGGCCTCCCCACACTATAAGCAAAGAATTTCTTCCAAACATCTAATCTAAATCTTCCCTCTTTTACTTTAAAATCATTTCTCCTTGTCCTATCCCTCTAAAAAGTACCCAGGTAAAAGGGTATGCTGCCTCTTTTTCAGTTTTGGTGGGACTCAGACTAGTTTTCAGCATCCCTGCCTCTGCTTTCTCCCCTTCTCAATGGGAACAGGTAGTGGGGCAGGGCCATGCAGGGCGACAGGGGCTCATGGGGTGCCAGCAGGGTTTGGTGACATGTCATTGCAGCAGGGGTGTCACAGCAAACCCAAAGCAAGTGGAGGTGAGGCATGGCTGCCTTCTGCCTGGTAGTCCCTGCACAGCTGAGTCTGGTACTCCTCACCTGAGCCTGATCCAGCTCACCTGAGCCTGGTTCTCCTTGGCTGAGCCCCGTGTCCCTCGTCGGAGCCCGGGTCCCCCATCTGAGCCCGCACAGGCTCCTGGTTATGTAAAGCCACAGCAAGCACAACCAGGAGATTCTTCAGTGTCGGAATCTGAGTCACATGGGGCTGTTTTATTTCCCCCTCTGCTAATCTCGTTTCTATAGAAACAAGATTGGGAGGAAAAAAAAATAAAAGAAAAAAAGAGCCAAGCACAGAGCAAACGAGAAACCTGAGGTGATGGGTGAGGGAAGCGGAGGTGGCAGCTGAGGAGGTCAGGCGACGCGGATGGGAGCAGGGGACCCCGTTTGGGATGGGACTGTGCGCACAGGGGACAGGGACTCTCCCGCAGAGGCGCTCGGGGATGAGCTGCTGCTCCGGCAGCGGGTGAGCCGAGCACCAGCAGCGAGGGGAGCAGAGGCTGTGCAGGTGAGTGAGCATCGCTCGTGTGGCTCGAGGGCATCTGTCCCTGTCCCTGTGCCTGCAGGGCACAGCTGGGCATGGCTCACTGGGGTCCTGGCCCTGGCTGCTGCTTTGGAGGCGCTCTCGTGACTGGGACCGCGGTCAGTGGGAAGCGTGCCACCGGTGCGCGGGGCTTGCCGGAGCGGTGTGCGCAGCCAGGCTTGCCTGGAGGCTGGCTGCATGTCTGTGGCCATCAGCCTGTCCTTTCCAAACCCCCTCTCTCCCAAAAGACTGCTCCCTGCTTGGGAAGAGCCTTTCCAGCTTTGGTTACTTTCCCTCTATTTTATCCCGACTGTACCTGTGCAAATCCGCCACCGACGGCAGCCGGACCCTGCAGCTGCGGGGAGCGCCGGGCTGGGCGCTCCAGCACTGCTCACCCCGGGCACAGCCGCCTGCAGCCGGGATGCCGGTGGGGATAAGCCCAGCTCAAAGCCCTTTGTGCAGGGGCTGCTCCCCAAGGAGGGAGGACCAGCTGAAACACTGCTTGTTTGCCTGGGCTGCCTGGGACTGTTGCCTGTGCTGGTGGAAGAGGCTGGGAGCTCCCTGCCCGCATCTGGGTTAGTTCAGAGCCACAGGCACGTGCTGGCTCCCGAGTCTCAGGCTAAGGAGTGTGCAACAAGTGGGAGCTTTTCTTGCCGGGATGTGATATCTTGTGGGATGGATGGCAGGTGTGTGCGTGGGGCTGAGGGCTCTGGCTGGATGCGTTGGTGGAGCAGAGGTGGTGCTGGTGCTGGGGCTCCTGTGCCGGTGCCTGGGCTGGCACTCTCGTGACCTCGGTCATCCCTCACCCGAGGCTCGGTGCAGCTGTGCCTTCATGGCTCCTGGTGTGCCTGCATGGCTCCTGGTGTGCCTGCATGGCTCCTGGTGTCCCTGCAGCTCTGGCCATGGCCGGGTGGTGCTGTGCCGGCAGCGGCCAAGGCACGCAGGCTTCTGTGGGCACACGCTCACCCCGCGGCTGCAAACTGCCAGAAGGCTTTTAGCAGATCACCCCAGGGGAGGGAGGGATGCGGAGCCGAGGGATCGGGATTCTGCTTGTCATCACTTCCCAGCTGTGGTGTGGGGGATGCGCTGGTGACTGCGAACCCCCGGCCGGATTCGCTCCTGTGTGTGGCGGGTGAAGCCCGAGGGTGAATCCAGTGCTGTGTATTTCTGTACTGAGCTTTGGGAAATGGCACTGCTCATCTGCCTGCCTGGCCAGCGAGGGGTGGAGGGCGGCGCTTCAGCCCCTTGTCCTCATCCCGGGGCAGCTGAGGGGTTTGTGTGCTGGGGTGCCATGTCCGGTGCCGGCTCGGCGAGCTCTGGAGGCACAGGCAGGATGGGGACAGGCTGCCAGCCCACCATGTCCCTGCTCTGCCTGCCTTCCCACTGCCGTGGCAGGCTGGGGGCTTTGGCAGTCACCCCCGTGGGGTTGGACTTCCAGCAAACCTGTGGGGTGAAGGAATAGGTACAGACTCGTGTCTCACAGGACATCAGGGCAG
Organism: Promerops cafer; assembly: GCA_013398275.1. Lineage (NCBI taxonomy): Eukaryota > Metazoa > Chordata > Aves > Passeriformes > Nectariniidae > Promerops > Promerops cafer. The sequence goes on from VZSE01014950.1 coordinate 183,290, forward strand.
CGGGAGCTGTGCCCTGTGCTTAGCTGGACTCTTCCCCCTTGGCCAGGCTGGTGTCCAGGTTCTGCTCTGGGCACTCTGCTCGTCGTGGTTGGACACTCGCAGGCTCTCAGCACACACCAGGCTGGGGACAGCACTGTCCCTGTCTCTGTTTAGCAGCAGCCTCTGCCTCTGCCTGTCCCTGCCTTCTCTGTTCAGGGTGCTGGGTGCCATGGCTAATGCCAGAGGGGAGTTTGCTGTGCCAGACCCTGCGCCTCCCTGTGCCTGAAGCAGGGTCTTGGAGGGGGCATGTCACATGGAGCATGTGCCTCGCTGTGCCACAGTGGTGGTCCTGCCCTCTGGGAACGCCAGCTCTGCTGTGCCCAGAGCTTTGGAGGGAAGGGCTGAGGATGGACATTGCTGCAAGAGCCTTCAGCACTGATAATTATTTCTGGGAAAAGATGCCGTGGTCTGACTTAAATGCTGACATGGGACTCTGAACACGTGTAATCTGGCTGACAGATGGCAAGTCATAGAGGTGTGATTTATGATACAGCACAGTAGCTGAACAACCTTCTCTGGTTGTCAGGAGACAATTCTTCCCGGTGCTGCGGCTGACGTTCCAATTGATGGCTTTTCCCACGTGTCCCCTTGGTGTGTGGGGACTGCCTTGGCAGGTGCCAGCTGTGTCCATGTCAGCCCTGACTGCTCCGGTGCTGAGCTGCTGCAGAGATGCTGCCTCTGATGGAGGGCTGGGCAGGTGAGCCCGGACCCTGCCTGGATGGACCCGGAGCAGTGCTGTGCAGTGGCAGGGCTGGGGGAGCAGTGCTGGCCTTGTCCCCATCCCATGGCTGGGATGAAGCTGGCTCAGGATGACAGTGCCACCTGGAGCTGCCTGTTCCCCAGACCCACACCTGTGGGGCTGAGTGTGTGGTGCTGATGGGGGAAGGCACCGAAATCTTGCCCATCAGATAAGCACACAAGGGGAAGGATGCTGACAACCACAGGGAGCCTGTCTTACCTGCATGCCCTCTCCGTGCCTCAGTTTCCCTGCTTCTACCTTAAAATCGCTAACTCTGGTCCTTCTTAAGCGACAGGGACATCTATTAATATTTGGAAAGCACTTGGGAAGTAACAGCATGGTCTGGAGAGCATCCCCCTCCCTGTGCCAGAGGCTGACCCCCACTGCCACCCTCAGAGCCCAGACCCGGCACAGTGCCCAGCACTGTGGGAGCACCCCAGCCCTGGGCACTCCATGCCTGTGGGACCATCCTGGCCCTGGGCACTCCATGCCTGTGGGACCATCCTGGCCCTGGGCACTCCGTGCCTGTGGGACCATCCTGGCCCTGGGCACTCCGTGCCTGTGGGACCATCCTGGCCCTGGGAGCACTCTGACCCCGGGGCAGCGGAGCAGCTCGGCTCAGGAGCTCGGAGGAGCTGACCTGCCAGCAGGGCCCTGCTGGGGCGAGGGCAGCGGGTCGGCTGAGGCGCAGGCGAGGCAGAGCAGGTATGATTCATTCCCCCTGCTGCAGCACGCTTTATGTAAAGCAGCTCCGTATAAATCGCCAGATGATTTGGAATGTGCTCCTGGCTTCTAATTAGCGATGCTTCTGCTGAAGCTTTGGGGTCTGGCAGAGGTGAGGGAGGCTGGCTCGTGGCTGGATGAGTTGCTGGCAGCTCTCAGGGGGCGGCGTTGGGCTGTCAGAGCTGTCACAGCCCTTCCTTACCTGGGCTCTGGCAGCTGGAGGTGGTGGCCGGCAGGTCTGGGGGATGGCATCAGCATCCCAAGATTCTCGGTCAGCTTCTTCCTCACACATGGACTGGCTTGTCTGTCCTGCAGCAGGCAGCTCTGGGCAGCACCTGCCCTGAGCTGCAGAGCATCCATCCCCTGTCTCCCTGTGCCTTCCCCTTGATGCCATGACCAGGGACTCACAGCAAGGCCCCATGTTCCTGAGCACCCAGGCGGCTTCTCCAGCCCCACCAGCCCCCCCTGCCCCCAGGACTAACTCTCCTTCATCCCTAACCCTGATGATACGTGGCACACTGCCCCGTTTTCTCCCACCAGCTCTTCCTGACAGATGCTGTTGGCTTTATCCAATCTGAAGGATGCAGTGGCCGCTCCTGCCGTGCTTGGGCAGGTGGATACATCCAGGTAAAGCTCCTGGGTGTGTAATTGTCCCCGTGGTGGCCATTGCAAGGGCCATGTACCCGCACCACAGAGGCACTTGTCACAGGGGCTGCTGCCTTCCTGCATCTCTGCAGGGCATCTAGGGTTTCCCAGCCCCTCATCCCTGCTGACGACCAGTTTGGGAGGGGTGGCTGTAATGGTGCAGGGAGTGTGGTGGAGGTGGGGTCAGCACAGCAGATGGGGCAGGATTCTCCAGGCAGTCCCTAGACCTCAGGAGATAAACACCCCCAGCATCCTTTCAGCTGGGGCTGGAGCCCTCATCCCTGCAGGGTGCCAGGAGCTCCTCCTGGGCAGGTGGGAAGGGGCAGGAACAGCCAAATGCCACTGAGGAGGTGCTATAGGGAACCAGCAGCACCTGTTGCCACTGCCCAGCCCCATTGCTGGGTCAGCCCTGCTCATCCTGGTGTCCACACCATGCCTGCAGAGTGTTGGCTGTCAATGCCCACCTCTCACCCCTCCCTAAATGGGATCTTGTGCATTCCAGCTGAGCTTTGACACCAGATCAAAGGAGGGTGAGGTGGTGGGGATGGTGTTGGTGCCAGGCTCTGCTCTGTGGGCACCAGGATCACTCCTCTTCATTGCCTCTTCCTCTGGCTGTGAGCAGGGGAAAGCTAGGGTTTGGGTTTCTTGCTGCGTTTCTTTTAAGGCAAACCTCATCCTTTACATCAAAGTAGGATTTTTTCTCAAGAATGTAAAGAATTACCCTGGAAGGTCTGAACAGCTCTTTGCCGGCGGGGACTGGAGAGACAAGAGCCCTCTCCAGAAAGCTGTCTCCACCCCATCCCCAGCAACAGCAATTCATAAGCTGAAAAATAAATCAATAACCAGTTAATGAATTGAAGATGTCTGTGTTTAAAATGTATCAGGGAAAAAACTGTTAGCTGGTTGGGGCTGGCCTAATTACTGTGAGGAAAGGCAGGGAGCTCTCAGTTCTGAGAAACAGCTTCTCTTTCTCTTTCTTTGGAGGTATTTGGTATGGTTGGGGCAGGGGGAGGAGAGGAGAGGAGAGGAGAGGAGAGGATTGGCTTTAGCAATGTGGGTAGGTTCAAAGTTCCCACCAACTCCGTCCCTCATCCCCTGGGACTCCTGTCGAATCACTGCTGTCCCCTCCCCTGCCCAGGGGCTGGCAGAGCGGTGGGAGCAGGCTGTGCTGGCACATTANGGAGAGGAGAGGAGAGGAGAGGAGAGGAGAGGAGAGGAGAGGATTGGCTTTAGCAATGTGGGTAGGTTCAAAGTTCCCACCAACTCCGTCCCTCATCCCCTGGGACTCCTGTCGAATCACTGCTGTCCCCTCCCCTGCCCAGGGGCTGGCAGAGCGGTGGGAGCAGGCTGTGCTGGCACATTAGAGGACAGGAGGCAGTGGCTGTGACGGTGTGTGTGGCAGGGCTGGCACACGCCCCCAGTGCCTGGTCGTGTGCCCCAGTCTGGGTGTCCCAGCTCCCCAGGCTCGTCCCCCCTGGCTCCTGCTGGCTGTGCTGCCGTGTCCAGCCCCAGGCTGGGGGTGCCACCCTCAGGGCTCGGGGGGCTCCGTGTGCCAGAGGGAGGCAGAGGGTCCCGCCGAGGGTCTCTGCGGGCAGGCGCCTCCGCAGCCAGTCTCAGTCTGTGTGCCAGTGTGCCACTGGGCTTGGAGACAGGGCAGGTGTGCCCTGTGCCAGTAGCTCTCCCCTGGACAGGGCTGGGATGGATTGCAGTGTGCAGCATTCTGGAGCCTGTGGGTTTGCTTTTCCCAGGTGCCAGGGGCTGGGAGCGACGCTGGAGCACCCCACCTGGTGGGAGGGGGCTTTGTCAGCACAGACGGGTCCTGCAGTTGACTCCATTTGCTCCCACACGTTTCTGTTTCCATCTCCAAAACCTCTCCAGTGTGGGCTGATTTCCATGCCAGTCCTCCTCAGGGAAGCTGTGCTGGTGTTTGGGAGCCCCAGCTGGGAGGCCACGGGGGCTCCAGGGTTTCTCTGAAGGGTGTGTGGCCTTAGATTCAGTCTGCTTTGGTTCTCCACCGACGTGTCCCTGGCTGTTTCTCCGGTGCTGGCTGTCACCAGCTGGAATCCGGGCAGTAGTGCGCAGCCTGGGGAGGTGATTTTGCTGCGCAGGAGGCAGGACCTGGCTCTCTCAGCCTGCCAGGCTGCAGCTCCAGTTTGCCTGACATGGACCTGTGCTGGTCCTGGCCTGCTGAGCAATACCAAACCTGCTGCTGCTCCACTTCCCACCGCCAGGACTGACCCGCCGGGAGCCCCCTCCTTTCAGCGCTGAGCACCTCCCGGCGCCGTGCCCCGGGGCCGGGGCTGCAGTGCCATTAACACCTGTCCTCTCCCCTCCCCAGGTCGGAGAGCAGCCTCGCTAGGTTTGCCCACCGCTTGTCGGTGAAGCAGAAGCAGGAGAAGAGAAGGAAAGCTGAGTATGGCTCGGCCGAGCTGTCTGCCTTCCGGCCCAGGTCTCTGAGCATTGAATGGTAAGAGCTGCAGGACAGGGCTGGGGGGAGAAGCTTCTGCCTCTCCAGTTGCCCTCCTGTCCCCCTTTCCCACTGCTGCCGTCGAAGCGATGTCCCGTGGGACAACACCCCTCCAAACCCCTCCACCTGCTGCAGAGGCTTCCCCAAGGTGTCAAACAAGAACCATCCCCCAGCTGAGGGTCTGTCAGAGCTCATGTGGGTGATGGGAGTGTCTGCTGAGCTGGGGCACATGAGCACACAGTCTCTGGCAACCCCCACCCCTGCCCTGCCTTGCCCTGCC
>VZSE01014952.1:0-98172 GCA_013398275.1 Promerops cafer
TTTTTTTGTCCAGTAGCTGTTCAGAATGTTTGTTTCATTTAATTTATTAAGTTAATAAATTTAATCCCTGTAAGTATCTGCTCTTTCTCCTTTTTTCTTTTGTCATTTACAATAGGAATTAGATTTCAGGGTCTTAGAGGCAGTATGCCATCCAATTGCCAAAAGGACTGGATATCTTTCAGACATTTGTCTTAGTTAAAAGGCCTTTCCTAAAATTCATTCTAAGGTGACAATGCAGTGGGGAAAAAGGGGACTTTAAAAAGTTGGTGTCCAAGATTCTGCAGTCACAGAGGGCAAAGGTAACTCATCCCTGGAATTTTGAAGATGTGTTAGAGCAAGTTTTCAGTATTCCATTGAGTCACAAGCCTCCAACTAGTATGATTTCCTTCATTGCAGCCTATTCAGACAATAACTGTTGCAGAGTCCTCCTCTAACTTGCATTTTTCCCATCATCTCCTTGAGGTTGGTTCCACAGTAGGAGGAACAGTACAGTCTTTGTACTGTTTGATGCAGAGCTCCTATGCTGTGTCTTTTAAGGTCTATTTTTCTAAGCTACAACTAAAGAGAAGCACATTATGCAGTATACATTATCACCTATACTGCAGTGTTAATGAAAATGGGGTCTGAGGGATCATTTTTTGTCTTTCCTGCATAAAGAGCAAAGGCTATGGCCATTATTTCTCTGGATGTCTGTCTGTTCCATTGCCAAGCAGAGGCCGCACAACAGTTCAAAAGATGTTGAGTGGCTTGCTGTTAAATGCATAAGAGACAAGAATAATTTAATCTCTTCAGTACTTATTTGACTTCTCAAAAATACTTTGTGTGTTTTATCTGGGCCGGGCATTCCGAAATGGGTGTATAGCATCTGGATTACCCACCATCTGATAATATTCTGTAGTACTATAGCACACTCTGACTACAAATTTTCTTCACCTACTTCGCTATTCCAGTCCATTGTATGTTATCCCAATAGAACGTGGGGGAGGACCCTGAACTTTCACTGCTTTCATTGGAATTTGGATGGTGGAACAGAGAAGCAAATTATTTTTTTATTTGCTTCAGGCTCCGATTTTTTGGTAGTGATTGTGAATGGTTATAGTTATAGCCAGGTCAACTCTTAACAGGAAAATTTAGGTTGAATTGCAAGCATTTCATGCTCATTGATGTGAGATGCACCAGTGTTATTTGTCAGAGATTTAAAATTCAATTCCTGCCCTCAAATTATCTGTTGCTCAGCCAGCAGTGAGTCTATGGGTTATCGGTCTCCTTAAAGCACGGAGTCCTTCAGGAAGCATCAACAGCACAGCTCGCACATATCACAGAACTGATTTTAAAGGTGCCGTTCACCATCCCTCTTCCTCCTTAGTACCTTTGTCTGCTAAGGAAAGGTGTGGCCTGAGCAGGTATGTAGAGGGTAGTACCTTCAAACAAACAAAAACAACAACAAACAAACAAACAAAAAACAAACAAACAACAACAAAAAAAACCACACCAAACTACCTAACCAAAAAAAACCCCAAAAGCGGGAAGTTTGAGCCATGGCAGCTGGAGTTTTTGCAATCCATTTCTGATGACAATGTCATTGGTAGGAAATGCAGTTACCGGTGTTCCCAGCACAGGCTGTGTTGATGTCTGCAGTGGTTGGTGTGTCAGGCCTGCTGCATTTCTATGCAAGACTTTGCTGGGTGGCAGGAGATACTTGTGCTCATTATACTTGAGGAACTTACTCATTTCTTGTATTGTGCATAAAGAGGTCTGTTTTCTGAAGCCTTTTCATGTTGAAACACTGCTCTATAACAGGTTTTTTCAGCTGTTATTATAAGAACTACACAGCAAAGGCATCCAGTTCTCAGCATGGCATCAGTGATTTCAGTGGTGATGACCACTGACACTGGGTTTCCCCTACATCAAAGTGCTTAAAGGAAATGGTGGGTTGGTGTTGTTAATTTAGGATAAACCATATCAAACTTTATCTGAGCTGGAGCTAGATCAGTAGTGCTGCGTAGGGATATCCTAAGTGTCAGGGCAACCCTTAGACTCAGGAAGGCCTGATATTTCATGGGAAACTGTTGCAACCACTGGTTGTTATCCATTAACACAAGAAGAGGTGTGTTTCTCCTCTTGCTGTGTTAGAACTGGTATTTGACCTCTGGAATTAGTTCAGCTGGAGCTGTTTCTCATCATTTCTCTGTATCTACTTTCCTTTATACAGTTCCACATTGTTGTCTGGAACAAAGTCTTCAAACGTTTCTTTTGTGATATCTATTAACAAAACTTGCTGGTGTCAGGACTGCTTTTGAGATAATTGAAATGCTTATCAGCCTCAAGTTTGAGGTCCCAGTGGGCTGAGTGTGCATGCCTTGGGTGATCACCTAAGCAGAAATAAGATGATGTGTGTAATAATTTACATACTAAGTGTTGAACTTAATTTTTTCAGCCCCATGTGGGTTTATCCACCATTAAAAAACCGAAAGGCTTCACACTCCAGATTTGTATATTTGACATGAAAATCACGTAGACAAAATAATAACAACTCAATAAAATTTTTTAAAGTTGTATACCAAGAAATTGCTCATAGTTTTATTCATGTAGGGCATTATTTTAAAAGAATTCCACGTAGTGCCTGCAAGTTCCTAGAGACAGCACTGCTGCCACATAGCTGTGCACTTATGACCACTTTACATTTGTGTAAAGTATACACAATATGTGTATACTTTAATCTTAATCATACATTAATCTTATATGTGGTATAAGATTAATGCTACTAACAATCTGTCTAGACTTTAAATGTTAATCTCTTTTTTCAATTCTGTTTTTCCCTGTTGGTGTCGCTCTAGAGCACAATTACAAATACCATTTTTTCTGAACGTTTTCTTTTTTCCTAAATGTCTTTTTTCAGAGACAAAAGTCTTTGTCAGAAAATAGAAAAAGAGAGCTCCTGGAAAGGACTATTGTGGAGCTTGTTGAGTTTATTTCTCCTAAAACACCTAAACCTGGAGAATATGGTGGAAGGACATCAGGCTCAATGGCTTGGCGAGTAGCCAGAGGTGAAATTGGTCCAGAGGTATTTAATTTTTGCACTGTTCACCATCTTAGAGGCAGCTAACTAAGGCTTTGTGGTTATAGTCTGAAAAAAAAAAAAAAAAAAAGACATTTCAAGGTAGGTAGCTAGATTCAGCTCAAACAAGTGAATCTTGTGAAAACATTAGGTGAAAGTTTGTAGTAGAGGTCCACAAGTAATTTTTGAGAATTGATGGTGGTCCATTGATTCTATTAATATTTGGGACTCCTCGACATAAAGTGTGTTTTGTTCTTAAAAGTTAAAAATACCTTTTTCATTTAAATTAGTTTTAGAGAACTAGAAAGTTTAAGTTAGTTGAAAAAAATTGGAAAAACTGTAAAAAATTTTTGTATTTGTATTTTTAGTTACTTCCAGGTTTTAACCAATAGTAGTTTTTGACCAAATATTTTTGTTAATAAATCAGTGTGGGAGCAATTAAGTGTGTAAATTAGCAATCTCTTAAATAATAAGCTTGATTGATTTTCATATCAATATTTTTTTTTACTGTTTCCAAAAGCAAGGCTTGATTTTTATTTATTTTATTCTAAGATACAGTTTCCCAGAACCATAATAATATTTAGCTTGAGTCAGGATGCAAAGTTGTGACCTCAATTTTGTAGCAATCCCATCATGTGGAATGTCTAACTGTCCTAAATAGAAACAGTTAAGTGAAATTAATGAGTTTCTTAGGATTGTCAAAGTTTAAGAAACTAGTAGTTCATTGCAGTTCTCTGTTATTTGGAAGACTTGATTTCTGAAACTCATAAGAACAATTACTTTTTTTAAAAAAAGCAATACTGTGAATTTATAAAGTTTGTACTTTTAAGTTTTTTGAAGTTGATTTGTAAACTGGCATACACAGGCACCTATATATGGTAGTCACAGGTTTACTATTCAAAGTAACCATTTACTTATTCATTGTACAAGCAATGTACTCAACAAATAAATTTTCTCTTCTGAAACTCTGGTTTCTTACTTAAATTATACTCTTTCATGTTAGTTTGTTAAAAAATATTTCTAAAAGTAATTATATGAAAATTAAAAAAATAAAATTACTCCTCCCCTTTGGAAAAGTTGCAGGTGTACTGCAGGAAACTGGTTTAAAAGTTTTCTTCTGCAGAAATGGTTTTGTACATGAGCTCTCTTAAAAAGGACTTTTTTTTTTCTTGGCAGCAAAACTGAATTTCAAAACCATGACGTACTGTTTAAAAGTAACACAGTCTTGAGGGAATTTAGGCATTGGAGAATGAAGGTGCTTGTATTTTTTGGCTTTTTCAGAAAAGAAAAGAAGTAGTTTTTATTCCCTCTGAAAAGGAGAAGACATCTAAACTGTTCCATCTCGTCTACAATGTAATGGACGATAGTTATACACGGATTTCCAATAACAATGAAAAAATAAGTGGCTGGGAAGCAGGTGTTTGGAAGGCAGAATCTATTTGGAGAAAGGTTGAAACAGATTGGAAAATGGTAAGAATAGCAATTATTAAAAGCCTATAATGTACAATAAAATTATTATAACTCTGGCAAGGATTTTCTGTTTTACTAATGTTTGGATTGAAAACCTCTCTTGGTGCTCATAGAATTTAGCTGATGTTAGTAAGTGCTTTTGTTAAGATACAGTAAGATTGCCAGATGGTACAAGAAATTAGAAATAAATTTAACTTGTCTTTCAGAAAGGATGATTGAATTCTCTGCAGGTAGGTGAAATCCTTGCCAGAATGCCAAATTTTAAAAAAATGGCTTCCTTCTTAGGCTTTTGGGAAAATACTGTTTTATTGAAAAGCAGTATTTCTCTCAAAATAAAAAAAGGTATTTGTTGTTTTCAAGAATAGTTTTATAGCCTATCATATCTCTTTGATATACAGCCAAAGGAAGAAATTGTCATCCTAAATAATACAATTCCATCTGCAAGAAGACAAAAACATGTCAGTTATCCAGAATATCGTGTACCCTGCCCAGATTGCTTCCCACGTGTCAGGACTGAGCAGCACGAGAGTCATAGGCTCTAAATCTAAAAAGAGAACTGCTACCTGTGAAGTGGGAAGGGGTCATGTACTAGCAAACAGCTTTTCCCACAACAGCAGCCAGCTGTGGAACTGAACGTTCTTGTCAGGGACTGAGCATGTTACTGCTTTTTTCCTCCACTATTTTACTAGTCTGAAGAGTCTCTGACCAAATATTCTTCTAGCTTCCCACTGATGAAAATGGAGCTACGTATGTATCTGCCTCTTGAGATTTTCTCTCCTGGGTCTGTACATAACTGACTTGAAAAATGCAAAGGTGGGGATTACTTGAGGAGGCTATGCTGCCCTAAAGAGAAAGAATAGAGAAAGAAACGGGAGAATAGTATGAAAGATGTCACAACAAGGTAGGCTTAATAGTAAAATAGAAGTAACAAAAACTCAGAGTAAGGGGCAGATGTTCTCAGCTTCCCCAGTATCTGCTAAAAATCTGATAGTACGTTATATTATGTTTGCAATTCTGCAATGTTATCCTTACTTTTGCAAGAAATATGCTGTCCCTGCACTGAAACTAAACTACAATTTTTCTCAGCTCTACTAAGCAGATAAGACAGGGTGGGACTGATCTATAAGACCAGGCAAAAAGACTTTACCCTTGTATTCAGTAACACCCCAAAAGGATGAGATGATGGCATTGAGAAATTAGGAGCTATGACTCCCGGTCTCTCTCAGGCTTGTGGGTAAGGCATGTTAGTTCTGCAGAAATTGCATCCTGCAGAAAGTGTGTAAGAATCTAAGAATTTAAAATTACTTTCCATTGGGTGTTGTTTGTATAATGGGAGATGACAGCAGAGGGAAAGATTGTTTGGGGTTTGCCTGTTCTTTTTCTACAAGATGCAGCTTTGGACTTTGATTCAGCAGCTGTCCAAGAACTTAAAAGCCAAAGGAACCTTTACAGTAATACTTGGTTAACATTTATGATATGATGAATGGAAAGGCATTTAAATCTAAAAGCCACAGAAAATGTATCTGTAAGTATTAGACCAGGAGTAACAGAAAAGAACCACTTGGGTTTATGGTACACTATGCAAACAGGTACAAACCACAAATTCAGTCAGATTACCCAGAGATAACCTGGTATCCAGGACTCAAGCAGGCAGACCACAGTAGGTGATAATAATAGTGTTAGAACCTGTAGATCTGAAATCCATGGATTTGTGGGAGGTTTATTTTACAGAAGAATTGCTGCAATGGAAGAGAATTTGAATGAGTTGGTTAGGTTTTTTCCTCTGAATTCAGACATTTTTCAAATACTAGAAACAAAACAACCAAGTTTGAAAGTTAGAGGAAAGTCAAAAATACACAAAAGAAAACTTGAAATTCCTTTTTTCTTATTAAATGCTTGGATATTATAATGAAAGATGAAACAGACTTTGTCTGAGGTTTTTCTAGCATTCAAAACTATGTTTAATTTATTTCAACCGAGTAGTATTTAATGGGGTTCCTTGGCTTCCTTACTCAAATACAGCAGTTCAGTAGGATCTGATCAAGGGAAAGCTCTTCCTAGAGCCAGCTGAGATACTTAAAGAAATGTGTGGATGGCAACACCGTAATGAACATTAGGATACATTCACATGAAAACAGATTAAATCATTACATTTTCATAAGTGATCTTCAGTGTAAGACCACACCTTTGGGGGTTTTGAGCTTTATTCAACATGAAAATAGTAACACTGAAATTCTGTTTAATAGTCTGTCAATTACATTTCTGTATTAGGGTGGGATCTTTAGTAAAACAAAACTACTGTATTTTATTAGCATTTTATTCTGGTTTGTTCTTTCAAGATTAAAAAATAAAAAGCTGACCAAGTCCACTCAGTATGATATTAATCAGAAGCTTAGACATGACAGAATTTTTATTAATTTAGGATTCCAAAAAGATCACAGTAGTTTGGACTCTTTAATCTGTAGTGTCTGTTATTTAGGTTTGCTGATAATAGATATTGGACTTGAAAGAACTGTCAGGCACTTGTGACCAAATTCTTGAGAGGGTTCATCGTAACTTTAATGAATGTTAATATGTAAGCGTGACGGTTCAGCCAGGTGAAGTTCAGAACAGCATTGGGACTAAATTAAATTATGCAAAGTTGTAACTGTTCAAATAATGTTAATATGGGATTTATAAATGGCTGGCATGTATGATTTGTTTTAACTGAGACACATCAAGTCCTAGGAGAAGCAGTGTGCAGCCACAGCTAAAGAATCCACTGATTGCACAGTTCTTTTCATCAACAATACAGAACAACTGAAGTGTTATGTGCATTTAAAAAAAAAAAAAAATTCTCCTTCTTTAAAAAATAATAAGCTTAGGTGTTTTTGTGGCTTGAACTTTGCTATGAATGTTGAAATAGTTTAATGTTCCCTAGTGAGGGGCTGTGAACATGTACCATTACCTAACTGTGGAATATACATGGGGATGGAGAAAGAGGTTTTTTATATAAAATTGTACTTTATACAGTTTTAAATGTTCAAGGGCTTGACAAAGAATGAAAGTGTGTTATCTTAAGATTTTTGTGTCCTTGTTACGAAGATTAATTAGATGTATGTTGGTCATCTCAGTTTTTGACATGCTGATTGTGTCTTCTTTCCATGTAGGTTTATTTAGCCCGAAAAGAAGGGTCGTCCTCTGCTTCCATCAGCTGGAAGTTTGAGTGCAAGTCAGTCGGTCTAAAAATAGATAACATTTCAGTTAGGACAAGCAGTCAAACATTTCAGAGTGGAAGAATACAGTGGAGACTTTGCTCTCCTACGGCAGAAATTGCTCTGATAGGAGGTAAGTGTGGAATTTAAATAATGAATTATATCATGTAGCAGAGGGGTTACGGGAAATAAATAGTTTATATGGAGAGAGCACTGTGCAAACACTAAAACCAAAATATGAATATTCTTTACCTTTCCAACTGTGTTTCTTAGCAAGGTCAAGAAAATACTGTGCATTTAATTAAAGCTGGTACAAAACTCAGTTTTAGTAATATACACAACCCTACCCGCAACAGAGGAGGGCAAGCAAGAACACAGAGTGAATACAAGATACTTGTTTTACTAGGAAGGACAGATGCTTCTATGTCTGGTGGCAAATGAATCAGAGTAGTTGCAACTGAGGTCCTTAAACATCCATTACAGTTTAGCCTTTTTAACATGCATTCTGTTATTATACACTGTCTGGAGCTGTGGCTTATTGAATTATTTATCTTTTCCTCCAACAGATAAAAATCTTTGCTCCTATTCAGATTTTTCTGGAGCAACGGAAGTTATGTTGGAAGCAGTTCTAAATGGAGGGGATGGTGAAGCTGCATGGCAACACACACAGCTGTTTAGAGAGAGCTTAACAGGATGTGGGGAAAATTGCTTGGAGATAATTATAAAACTCAGTGACCTCTGAGAATCTGAACTACAGAAATGTACTTTGGATTCCTTGAAGACATTATACCATGGATACAACATGAAGATTTGGTTGGCAATTCCTCTTCATCCTGCTGGCAGCTTATTTCCTGTTTTGCTGCTTCCATTAAACCAACTTGAAACTGCACGTGTATTGAATAGGTAAACATCCCAATGAAAACCTCTTTGCTGTAAAAACAAACACCAAATTTAAGGGATTGAACCATAAAGTACCTTTTTCTTAAACTTTACAATGAAAAGGAAACAATTTTTAGGAAGCAAAACATGATCGTAGAAGCACAAAGCAATTGTAATTGATTTTAATTTGGAGTTTTGGGATTGGCTTGCTGGTTTTTTTGGGTTTTTATGATCTACTTGGAAAAACGGTATGAATTCTGTTATCCAGTTACAACAGATGCTTGTAATGATTTTAAAATATTTTAAACAATATTAGAGGATTTAGACATTTTTTAAAAAATTGATTTTGTGTAATATCCAGAAGTGCTGAAATTAAGTTAATTTCAAGATTGCTTCAAAATTTCCTTGTTAGATGTCTAAGTATTAAATCTGTGTTTAATACCTAGAACTATTTGGAAGCATGATGGGAAAATAACCTCCTTTTGAAAGAAGTGTTCATTATGTACCTAAAATTGTCATGGCCTGTGATATGAAATTGGGGCTTAAAACTGAGTAAGACCATCATATTTTTTTCTATGAAAAAATAGGTTACTCATTATAAATACTTTTTAATGATATTAATTCGGATTTGCTTAATAAATCTTTTAAAAGGTAGGCATGTAGGTTGATATTCTTTTAAGCTGTTGTCTTGACTTGCTTTAAGTACTATTCCCAAATTTGATGTTAAAGTATCTACATTTTCTTCTGTTCAATTAATGCAGTGTTTAAATTTATTTTCAGTCAATATAATAAAAAATACTAACCAGGAGATGTCAGATGTTGGAGCTATGAATAAAGCATGGAATGAATGTTCAGATTAGATCATTTTTATCAGAATGTGAGGAAAGCTATGCCTGGATTATACAAGAGATTTTCTATTATAGAACTAAAATGCAAAGTTCAAACTATGGTGTTATTTTAAAATAAGTGAGAATTAGGGATGATGTTCTCAAAATCAGTGTTTTTAAAGTTCTTCTTCCAGCCTTTTTCTGACCTTTCCAGCCTTTATATTGAAGTGTTTTTCAAAAATAATTTATGTTGAAATAGATGTTTGCTGACCTTTCCACAAATCTAAGCAAACAGAAAACAATTCAGATTTTATTAGAAAACTGTATATGCACAGTGAACAAAGGCATCTTAAGAAATGGTAGATTATGGCAGCTCAGAAGCAACAGAACAACGTGTGATGGATTATATACTTTACTTCAGAATGTAAATGGACAGTTTATGAGGGGAATTAGAAGAGTCTCCCCCCCATAATACAGATTAACACAGTGACAGGGTACTGTATTGTTCACACTGGAAGGGAAGAGTACACAGTGGAAGGGTGTTTATCAATGCTTGACTAATGCAAAGTGAATTTGCCAGTCTCCATTTAAAACTACTTCTGTATTTGGTTTCAGTTAAACACTTTTTCTGAGATTTTGAGTGGGAACCCAACAGAAAAGTATTTTAGGCTAATATGGATACTACATTGGAAGAAAAAAGGAAAAGGAAGATAACTCAGGTGCCACCAATCAACAAAAATGTTTCCACTTAATATTTTGATAGCTGAAAAAGTTACTGCTTTAAAGCAGAAATTGTTTTTGCAGTGTATTATGTAGAGGACCTTGAGGAATTGCAGAATTCCTTAACTGCATCTAATAATTTGAATCAGAAGGCAAAATAAATTTAAAAGTAGTAAGATAAAGTAATTTTCTCATAATTTTGGTCAGAATCTCTGGGGGAAGAGTAATAGCTGCAGATAACTTAAAACAGTAAACTAATTGAAGTCCATTTTTAAGAAGTTTGAATGAATTAAAAAGATGGAAAAATGCCTTGACAGTCTAATTAATCCAGAAGTACTTCTGTATTTATCAGATCACATGCAATGAATAGATATACTTATTTTAGGAAAGAATTAATAAGTAAAACATGCTGAATAGAGCTAATACGAAAAATTTGAATGGAACTCCTTCAGTTGTCTTTTGGAGTACCCTATAAACAGTGAACATTTTGAATTTCTTCATACCTAAGCTGTTTTATAGGCACTAACTTCCTTGATTGATCTCCATTTCAGCCCAACTCTTAATGCATTTTTTTTTTTTTTTAACCAGAGGTAATTCCTCATCCACAGTTGTTTAATGTTAACTTACAGCATCCTGAATTCACAGTATTGCATGGTGGAAAGATCTGTGCTGCAATCTGCTCTAAAAGTATAGTTATTAAGTTATGCTGGCAATGGTACAATACTGGGTGAGTGGTAGATGTTGATCAGGGCATATGTAGATAGAAGTCAATGCTTACTCAACTTTTTAGAAGTTTGAGGAGGTGGAAATTAAAAATACTGTTGCCTAGATAAGTATGGCTTAATACAGGTAAAATCAGCAATGTTTTCTAGAATCCAGCTTAGTCAGGTAAATTTAAAGAATGACTGGCTGTCCACTGAGCCATCCGTAGGTGCCTTCCAAGGTTGCACTGAGGTGTAACAGTGAAATATTTTCCATTAAAAGTTTACATAAATACTATACTACCCAGTTAATGCTTGCAAACTATTTTTGGGGCGCATGGTTTCCAACAGAACTACGTGGGAGCCTGTGCACAGAATTCCTCCTTTCAAACAAGTATTTGTTGTACTGTTGTCTCTCTAGAGTTGATCATCCAGCTGTTGATTTCGTGATAGCCTGTTTTTACACTTAATGCTTAGTAATTTCCTACACCCCAGGAAGTTGCTGGGAAGATGTATCCTTAAAATATAGGAAGGAAGCCCCTTCTAGGCAGTGTAGAAAGAAGGAAGAGGTACAAAGGAATCAAACAAACTTCGGTGTAAATTATATAACTTACAATGAGAAGTAAGTAGTGAAAATTATCTTGTCCAATCCTGTATGAAAATCTGTCTCCTTAACTCATCTTTTATCCTTGGAAGTTTTTTCACATACAGTGGGTTGGATTTAAGATATAATCCTTACTATGTGCAACATCAGGAAATGTAGAACACTAAAAATAAAGTGTGTTTGTCTCCATAGTGCGGTGGAATGAAAACAGATGGCAGGCAGCACATATGGCTGCCAGAAGCTGGGAACACCCATTTGCAGAGATCTTGCAGCTCTAAACAAAACAAGCCAAAACAAAGGAACTCCAAGAAGGGTAGAGATTGTTCCAGGCAGATATCAGGATATCTGTTCTCTTCTCCACACCCACGCTCCTCATTTCTTTACCTTTGGTTGCTCAAACTAGAAATGGAAGTACACTACTAGTTAAGAATTTAATGGACCTTAGTATTTGTAAAAACTTAGCATTTCTTAAGTATAGGCATTATTTAAAATAAATCTCTAATTTCCATTGTAGGTTCAAACCTCTCGGTTTGGACAGAATTTGAAGTCTTGTCAGTGTTGTCACTGTTGAAGCAATTCAACAACATAAAAAATTGGTCAATACTGAAGGGACTTCTGTATCTCAGCTTCCTATCATATGGATGGTTGAGAAGGAAGTTGCAGACAGGTGCCTTCCTTAAACACAGTTGCTGGAATAGACTTAGGTCCTTCCTATACTTTGAATATTTTGGGGGAATTTATTCAAGATTATTTGCAGTAGTTCAGCTTACCCGGTGCTGGTTCTGAAGGTTCTTTATGGGGTACTGCTGTTGCAAGCAATGCTTCATGCTTTGTACCTTATGGCCTGTCTAAATGGTAATCAGTGATGTAATGTATATTATGTGTACCTCTATGATCACTGGTCATATAGTTGTCAACATGAGCAGAAGGGAGGAGTAATAGCCATAATACCTGGGACAATTTAGGGTTTTTTATGCTAATCTTGGTTATTTAACCCAAGCAGAAGGACAGTAGAGTGAAAAAGAAAAGTCTTTAGTAGATTGAAACAGTTTCTTCTTTACTAAAGCTTTTTATTTCAGGAGCAAAATTTTGAGACATCCCAGCCTATATTATGGAACTGACCAATTAACAAGCCAAGGTCAAATACATGTATTTTAGGTGTACAGGTATTATGAAATGTGTAAAGGCTTAAATGTGACTAAGACAACAATTATTTTCTCCATTGTTAAGATTTTTGTTCTTATGCTTGGTCTTGGGGGCTTTTTTTTATGGTAAGCTTTGTAATTAGGCTTAAGCTTTGTTTATGATTAGCCTGCTTCAGTTTCTGCAGCTTTATTTTTTTTCTCATCTAACTTAAAATACATTTTAATTTACTTAGTGTACACAATTGCAGCTGTATGGTAAATACACTATGATAAAAAATAAGTTGATTTATTTATTTGGTAAAAGGAGATGAAAGGGATAGATTAAAAATACGCAAACTTGGCAGGAAAAAAAATGTAGTAGTAATTAAAATTGATGATACCCAGAAACCAACAAATTTACCAGGACTTAATAAAATTTTATGGCGAAAGAAAATGTAATGGACTACATAAACTGGTGCTGGCAAAAGCACCTTCTAATGACTGACCCTGTGTTTGAGACATTTTACTGTGTGTTTATTTATATTTAGGTCCCTGAAAGTTTTCAGTAGAAGAAAATTGCTGAGGCTAGTGAACAACTTTTTTGAAAATTCATCTGAGATTTAAGGAATATCTGGGTTTAAATATTTTTTATTTTTACTAGTTTAAGCTATAGAAATAATTTTAAAATTAAGAACAGGATCCCACTTGTTGTAGATAATTCCTTCCTTTGTTCCAGTGAATAATCTGGATCTTTGATTTTTGAAGAGCTGTGTTTAGTGACAAGTTGTAACCAAGAACTTTAGGTCTGTATTACCTGTAAGGATGTGAGATTTCAGTGTGGCATTGAGCACCTACTTAGACTTGAAGGACTGAGTCTCCCGTTGGAGGTCTTATAAACTGGGGGACAGATGATTTCACTATGCATTTTGATGTTTCAGTGTACTGTTAACTTGATCCTTTTATTCCATAACGCTGAATGTTATTTCATATCCTTGGAACTTCAGTAATATAGTGTATTATCCTTGAAGTCCCAGGGGAACATATTTTCCCCACCAAAAATCATCAACTAGCAGCTTATGTGTTGCAGTCGAGAGAGGAAATGCTGGACTTACTTTAGATAAGCAGTTTGGACAACAATATACAGACTCCCCTGCAGAACAGTCACAAGGAAGCCGGCTGACGTAAGAGAGTGAAGACATCTGAGAGCACAGTAGAAGCAAACTGGAACTAAAGTAGGTGGAACAGTTGGTCACAGTCTCTTAGAGCAAATGGAAACAGCAGTGAAGTGCACAATGGAAGGAGAGAGCCTCGCTTCTCGCCTCTACGTTATTACCACTGCGAAGAGAAGGATGGAAGGTAATGGAATGTACGTGTGCCCATGCTTGCGTTATATCAGAAGTCAAAATAACATAGTTAGGCTGCAGCAGCTTTCACTTTTAGCCAAAGTGCCGGGGAAATGTATGATATATTAAAAAGCAAAGTTCACTGCTGGCAAAAAGGATGTAAAACTTTATTGGCCAAAAAGGAAGTGCCTGGTTTTGGACTGCATTAAGAATTGTGATGCTGTCCTGGTTTGGTTTAGTGTGAAGCACGCCCAAAACTGGTTTTGATTTGTGTTTTCTTTTGTTAGGTTGTGTAGGTTGGAGTTTCTGCTTGAGTATGCTAACTGATTTCCATGATGTTGTCAATAATGGTTTAAAAGAAAATAGTCCCTTTCCCCACCCCCCGCTAAACTAAAACAAAACATTCAAAAAGTAAAACCACCCCCGCTAAGGATGTAGGAACACAAACAGGAAGTGTTAGAGGCTGCAGTTTAATTTTAACACTAGAGGATGGAAAAAAGTTAAGATTAACTCTGATTAATGAGTGTCAAATTTGCATCATTTGAGGGGTTGTTTAGAAAAGCTGATTGTTTCCTTTTTTTTTAGTAAACCAAATATTTTTTGAAAGGAATTTGTAATCATCACGGAGCCTTTCAAAACAGAACCGTAGGAAGTTCTTGCCCAAGTGTCAGTACTATGCATTGTATACTGCCTTTATAAGGTGTCTCAGCCCCTGACAACATTATTAGTCATATCAATTCTTCCTCTACACTTCAAAGTCTGTCTTTGATAATGGTATTTTTAAAATATAAATACATTTGATTTTTTTTTAGTAAGGGTGAAACCTCAGAATTCATATTCAGTGCAACAGACATTGCAATTTTTCTTGACTATGCACTGTAACTATATACTCTGCAACTTCATTTTGTAGTTTTATTTCACATTTTAAGGCTTGCTAGTAATTCATATTTGTATGCCAGCTTATTGGTGAAAAAAAAAACTAATGAGTGACAGAAAGATATGAAGAAATGGGCTTTCAATCAGACACAACCTAAGAAGAATTTTCTGAAGACGCAGAGACTTAAATGCAATTCTGGCCCACAGAAACAAAATCTGTGGTAGGAAACAGACTAGGAAACACTTGCCAGAATACATTTACCTTTTCTACTTTTGATTTCATTTATTTCACATACAGGACTGATTCCAGTCGTGAGGAAATTCAACCTTTTGTAAGTATTCAGTGAAAAATACCAAGTCCATCTGTCAACAGAGCATGGAGGCAACATGTATGCCAGTGAAAGAGTGGCTGAAAGATTTTGGATGTGGAAAAAAATAATTCATTTCTAAACATCATGAGATTTACGGGCATGTGATAACTGATTCAGTGGAAATCAACTAGAACCTATTCTGTTCCAAGGATTGAATGTTAAATCCATAACTGGGGAATATTTTGTAATATGTTGAAAAAGTTGTATGGAAGGGACACTCCATTACTTGCAGGTGGAGCAGGAGTAACTACTCGCAGAACTGGTCAGTGGATTTTGTGTTTAACACACATTAGAACAAGAAAACCAGGAGTAGCACTACATATTAGCATTGCTTGTAGTAGTGGTGAGATGGAGGGATTCTACAGTGAAGCATAAGTAGATGTTTTGTCCATCTTTTGGAAGATTCCTTTGTTTAACATGTGACATCAGCTGTCTCCTGGGGTAACCCTCACTGCTGCCTTCACTCTTAGAAGCCCTTCCAAATTTCCCTTTTTCTAAACTAGTGGTTTTCATCCTTTGAAGCAGTGTCTGCAGTGGCAATCAAGGCCACTGCAGTGGCAATCAAGGCCAACTTCCCAGTGACTCATAAGTAACATCTGGAGGCTTCTGCACCATCCCTGGAGTCTGTCCTTTTCTCTCTTCCCTAGTGTATCACAGGCTAGTACCCCAACCTCATACAGCCTCTGTGTATTCCCTACTTTATGACAGCTGCTGTTTCTCTCTGGTGGGTGGTGGGAGAAGCCATGAAGATGACAGTAGCGTGTTCTGCTGAGGGAGTTCCTTGAATGTGGTCCTCTAAATCTACCACGGTCGTCATTGTTGGAAGATTTTGTTCATCTGTTTTATCATTTTATTTCCTACCTGCTTTTTGTGTTGTGTCATTGTGTTGTGTCATTGTGTTGTGTGTCACCCCACTCCCCATGGCATATTCGTAGGACCACTGAAGCCTCAGCCCCTATCATTCCAGTAATGTCCCCCTCTGGTATCCTCCTGTGTTCCCAGTATCATTCTGGCTCCCAGCAAGTCTACTGGCCACCAAGAGTAGCCTGCTGCAGGCCTGGTAACATAGGCCTTTCCTCACATCATTTTGAGACCTGCTGTCGTCGAGGAGCCTGAGAGGTGACGGAGGTGTTGTAGGGCCCACAAAGCAGGGGAAAGTGAAGCAGCAGCCATTTTAAGAGAAGGGTTTTAGGACCAACATTACAACCTAGTGTTTTGGTATGTTTATGCATATAGTTCAAAAGGGCAATGAGGCTCCAGACCAAATTAAATAAGCAGATTTTACTTCATGGGAAAATTTTTCTCAACACCTCCTAGAAACATTACAGGAGGACAACTGAAGGAATTGCCATGGAAATTCAAAGAACTGAGTGAACAAGTATAAATTAAGTTTGCATGCTGTGCTACAGGTATCTGTTGTAAGGTTATGAATGCTGTTATATATTCAATTTAACTCCAGAAAATAACCCAAACAAATGCTGAATTGAGAACAATATTTTTATTTATGTCATTTTGAAAGATTAACTATTGCTTTTTATAAATATGCAAAGACCTGTAGGAGTAGAAATGCAAAGCACAGCATTCACCCCATTAACGTGCTGATTCATTTGGAGGGAATTGAAACAGTAGTTTCACCTATTTTATTTGCATGTCCCTGCTAGTCTGTTACAGAACCTGTTAAGCCACCATGCCCGTGGCATGGGTAACAGCCCTGGAGGGAGCATCAACCTTAGGGATCGTGGGATGTCCCACCATGTACAGCATGGGAGTAGCATAGGTCAAGGGTGGGATGACACTGCAATCTTCCTGTTTGTGAAACACAGACAAGTGATGATAAATTGGCAGGGCAGATTTAAGCATTAAGCAGGAGCTGCAGGGAGGCGTGGGAGTGCTGTGCTCTGCATGTACGCTCCGTTGGGAGAATGTCTGTTGTACTGGGCAGCTTGGGAGTGCTGTGTGCTGTGTCTGGCTGAGGAGATGTTTGGCTTCGTGGCTAAAAGCAGTCATGCTGGTTTGGTGAAGCAACTCAGAGCTGAAGCATGTGCCATGGATTATGTGTGAGTGCTGCAGCTTGTGCTACTTTCTCATGGGTTGGTTAATGTGCCTGCCTCTATGACCTGTAACTGTGCTCTGTCTTTACTGTAATCAAAGAGCTGGTGTGGCTCTGGCTTTGCTGTACTTCAACAACAACTGTCAGGAAAGAAAGCATTGTTTGCTCTGAATTCTCTTCAATTCTGCACAGCAACTCAAAATTAATACCTTTCATTATTTGGGAGAATGGATTGTCTGATTAGGAAGCTGAGGAAAGCTTTATAATTTGAGAATTAAATGTTGCAAAGAACCATACGTATGCAATTGAACTCTTAAACTTTAGCTATTCTATGACTTCAAGTAATTTCATTGCGTTTTCAGCCTTTATGCCAGTGTGCTCTTTCATCATCATTACTCATGTCCCAGAGAACTGAGTCCAACATATTTTGGGAGAAATGATAGAAAATAATGAGCAATTGGAAAAAAACGGGTTAGCAAACCAGTGGAGTTCTTATGCATAAGAACTAACAAGTGACTTTTCAATAAACTAACTGTAAGAAGTAAAAAAGGAGCTTCCATGCTTCTTACCATGGGTCACAAGAAAAATTAACTCAGCAGAAAAATGTCATGTTTCAGTAGCATGTCCAACATGTCTCAAAGGGTACAGAACATAAAAGAATCTGTAATAATATATCTGTCTTTTCCCAAAGAACTAACGTTAGTACTGGTTCCAAAGTAAATGGAATTCTGACATGGTTAGTGTCAAATAGTTCCAAAACCTGCTAGAAAATACATTGATACATAAACCCCGTTTTCTAATTTAAGACACAGTAGAGGAAGGAAAATGCTGAATGGGATGGAAACTGATACTATGTTGAAATTTCTGGGTAATGTGTATTGCCTTTTCATGAAAACCTGACGAATTCAATGCACTTATTACCTGGAAATAGAAGAATGTGAGCAGCAGTAAAAAAACAAGGTAAAAGGAGCCACACTACTTTCGGACAAATTTCAAGGGCTTCAGAGCTTCCCACTCTTCAAAGGCTTTCTGCAATAAAAGCTTCCAGCAGAAGAGCATATGTGGAATAACAAAGCTCAGTAAAAACCAACTAAATGAAAAGGAAGGTGGGTTGTTATTACAGTTCTATAACATAATGGTAAAAACATAGCTTGCTATGAGGCACAGTATAGGAAATGTATTCTCTCTAGGAAACCATGTGGAACACAGGGTATCACTAAGTTGCTCCTTGCAAAATTATTTTTCAAAAATGAGGAATGTGGTTATAGTACAACAGTTAACAGATTTTTTTGCAAAAATAGATATGCTGCTTTTTTTGACACTTAGGTCTGTTAATAAGATAAAACATACAGTACCTTTTCTTTGGTTCATAGTTTGCAAGAAATGAAGGAATATTGTAAAAGAACTGCACTGATAAAAAACATTTTTCTTTACTGTTCTGCAAGTTAAATCCACAGTAGATTTCAAAAGGAAATATATAAAATGATGAGGACTACAGCATCCATATTGTTTAGGTTAAAAACCCCCACAGGCATATGTATGTCAAAGCAAGTTACTTTTAACACATCCTGTAGATGAAAAACTTTTTTCTAGAACATTAAAGTGAATTCACAAATTACTAAAGCACATATATTCAAAGTCATTCAAAAGACTGTTTTCCTTCTTCACAGGTGACAGCCAGGAATCCTAAATCAAAGAAAGAAATGCTGTGAACAGGATGCAGCTTTCTGAGGTGCTTAGAAATGGAAAGATGCTTTTGGAAACCATGTTGCACTGGAGACCTAGACTGAGAGTTCCAGACTCTAATAAAAGTATGGCATAGCAAAGTGCTGGCTAAATGATGCCTAAGCAGTCAAACACATTGTCCTGGCCAGTCCTGAAAGCTGTTGCTACTGCGACTTCTGCTACTTCTACCAGCAGTGGCTATGGTCATAGTGAGCAAGAGGCATATAAGAACCACTGATCCAGATGATTTTACTTCATCTGAAAATTGAGGTAATGTCTTCTTACATTTCTCTAAGAAAAACAGGACTGCACTGAGGAGCAGGAAGAATCTACAGAGATGATTGGAGCAATGTAAGGTATGTAGTGGAAAGAGAATATAAGCAGTGTTGGATAAAAATAGAACAGGAGACCATAACATAAACATAAAATCACTTTTAATGTGTTGCATTTGGTGCTTTATTTACCTGTTCTTTTAATAAATACAGCAAGACTAAAATGCTAAATCTAAATGCTAAGAAATACCACTATAGAAAAAAATCATGGAGGACAGCTGCATGGTACTTGGAGAGAAACATTCAAGACCCAGAAATACCAATGCATTAAAGGATTTAAAGGGATAACAAAAGACTTTTTATGCATTTCTGATCATCTTTGCTTAATACTAATAATACTTAAGGAAAATAGAAAAGTGCATGAAGCAGCTAGCAGTGACCATTTTAAAATACTGCTTGCCCAATCACCCAAGCTGTTGAATTATACAACTCCTACTGAAATAAATAGGAACTGCTGCTGCTGAGCCTTGTTATATATGAGGCCACCTGAGAAATTGTTGAATAGCTGATCTATAACAAGTAATTGTTAGGGAGTTGTAAATTCAGGTAATGCTTATGGTTAAGATGGTGGCAGTCTTGTATACATTTTACCTGTTTAGCTATACCCTTTATATTATTTTAGTTGAAATGTACATCTTATTTTTGTAATTACTTTCTCAAAGACTTCTGAAAAATTAATTCTCAAAAGCCTTAGAATAGTCTGCTGACATAGGTAATCTGAATCAATGCATTTAAGCAAAGAGAATTATTAGTAAACAGGTTACTGGAAAGAATAACAAGTCAGCTAGAAAAGAGTACTCACAGTGTTATTGTATAAACTTCCTTTTCTAAACTGCCTTGTAATTGTCAGAAGAACATGGTGAGCACACTCCCTGTGCTATGGGCTATAAAAGAGTGATTCAAATTTTAGGCCATCTAGTACCAAATCAAAAACAGCATGGTCTAGTAATTCAAAGCACTGCATCAGTATAAACTCAAGCTGCCTGTACAAATTTACTCTAAGGATTTCTTCATTAATTTGTAGGATAGCTACATGCAAACTCCCTGTCTGTATTCTGCTATTCTGTGCCTGACTGGACCCTTCATAGTTACCCTTGACTTTTCTTTTTGTTAATTACTACTTCTTGTCTTCCCCACTTTCTGTGCTCAGGTGTATTGTTAGCTGATGTCCTCATGTGTGCCTACCCTAGTCCTCTTTCAGAGGATATTCACAGGTAATTCACCCAACTCTTTTGTTGTTCTTTGCCTCAGATACTCATTTGTTCAAGTGTTCCAAAACTTGTGGCCTCCTCCTCTTTTTGCCTTTGACCTCCGCATAAACTATGTGGGTGCGCTGGCCACACTTTAATGACATGCTCTGCCTTGGTGGAAATTGAGCCATCTGCCTCTCTTGGGTCTTTCTTGAGACTTTTCTCTTTTTGGGTTAGCACAAGAACCACACAACTCCCTTCTGAGAAAGGGAATGCAAATGTACACCCTGGCCTAGTCATCATTGATTCTAGTCAAAACTGGTGATACAAAGAAGCTGTGCAGAAAAGCTTGCCCTTTCTATTTCCTCCTTGTTATATGTCAAAACATTATGTGTCAGAGGTGGTTGAATTTTAGCTCAAGAGAGCAAAGTACCATCTCTTTAGACATTTCCCAGAATAGTGGGCTTCTCTGCTGTCTACATCACTCATCACTTTTCCCCACAGATTCAACATATCCACACGTGCCTTGTATAGAAACAACTCCTTCACCTTCCTGTCATTCCAGGAATGACTAGACATGACCTTCTGCTATTGGGAAGTAGTCTTGATACTCACCCAAAATCTCTCATGGATTTCTGTCTGGGAGGCTGGAGAAATATACTGGTAATGGGTACCTTCAATGAACAATGAGAATCTTGCTGCGTAAAAATTAATTGTCACTCACATTTTCTTGCCCAAACAGTCTTGTTTGGGTGAACTGCTAGGAAAAAAACTGCATGTTTTATTCAAAAGGAAATTCTGCTTTGGAAAGAGAGAGCTCCTTTACAGAGGTGCTGGGATAGAGGGACAGCAAGAAAGGGCTATGTGGCTAACATCAGAAAAGCTTCTCAAGGAAAGCCTAGCATGCTTTGCAGTATTCATCACCCTGAGCTCAAGGGAGTGCCTTTCTGAATGGCATGGCATGCCCAAACCTTGCTGGCTGTTTACGTTCTCCACACTGATTAACAATGCCATAATGCAGTTGGTGATTCCCAGCCTCCAAATCACAGCAATCTCCTCTCAGCTCAGTATAATTGCTGAGATGGCCACTGCTATCTCATGTATGTTCAGCACAGATCTCAAAATACGTCACCTTCTACATTCTGTGTTTTTTCTGCTGTTTTTGTTCCTCCAGGCATTTGCATCTTTTCTGACTGCCACCAACTCTTCCAAAAGACTCAGATGTTAATAGCATGGATAGTAATTCTGTTCATGTTGAGAATTCCTCCCAGTATGGCCAGCTCAGCTTCCCCTGCATGCAACTTCTCTTGCTGAGTGTTTGTCACTGCACAAGGGAGCTTTGTCCTACACAAGGAATTTTGATACAAATATATTTAATTTCTGTGACTAGCCTCTGCTGTAGCAACAACTTCATTTATGCTGCTCATTGAAAGTGTGTCACAGTTTAAGACTGAGCTGACAGTGAGGAGACTGGATGGGCTTGGGTATTAAAGCACTTCTAGTTACAGATAAATATTTAAAGTTTACAAATTACACAACTTCCCTATTCCGTGTGAGAGACTGTGCAGTTCAGGCTAGAGGCCAAGCACGTCAGTGTGATGGTCTCTAACACAACCTGCCTCTCCTGCAGCAGGGAGGTGGTGCCATCCAGGAGGAAGGCAGGTGGGTCAGTGCAGCAGTCCCAGCCATGCGATGGGCAGTCCAGGATGGAGCCCAGGGCTCCCTGTAGCTAGCCCTGGGGATTCTGCTGGACCTCTTCCCCAGCAGCAACCTGTCAGTAGCATTCACAGCATGCCCCTCTTGAGTTTTCCACACCTCTGCCAACAGCACAGCACTTAACAGGTTAGTCACCAGGGGAGGAATTGGAGGGTAAACAGGGTTTAAGCTGTCCAAACCCTCTGTCAAACTGTCACAAGTGGTACATTGTTCCTGGAGGATTAAGATGGAAATGACCTGGTGTTTTTCAAGAGACTGGTTGTGGAACTGTCTGGCCCCAGGAACAGCTACTGGCAAAAGTGCCATGGATACATCAGGTATGTAATTCCTGGGCACAGTTCAGCTGAGAGTGTCAGGCAGTGCATTGACAGTGCACACCCACAGAAAAACCACTTGTGTGGCCTCTTGCTAATTCAACAAAGGTGTTTGAGATACAATTGTGTAAGAACACATGAGCTGGCTAAATTTATATCGTTAGGTGATCCAGCAATGGGTAAACTTCTCTTAAATACTTTGGAACCGTGGCCCGAAGGTCATTCACAATATATGTTGGTCACTCTCGTACTGCCACAACCTCACTAAATAATTTGGTCAATTATTTCAAAATTATGTTAATGAATTATAATGAAATTTTAAAATGCAGTAAATATGTAAATTACTTTATTGTGAGTGTAAATATTTAATATTAAAATATGCAGTGTTTGTTTATACCTCATTGCAACTACATACAATGTGGAATGTATAATGTAATGGGCAACAACTTAGTTTCATAAATATTTTAGCACAAAATTACGCTTTTTCCTGTGTAGTTTGCAGAAAAGAGAGAGCTGTGATCGGTCATTTAAGTAAGTGCTTGTATCTGAGTATGTTCACAGATCAGATGAACATACATAGTTTCACAAATAGTCATATTTTAGGCCCTTTTAATCTGAGTCCAGAAAAGCCACACAGAAAGAAAAGGTTTTATTAGATAGTAAGTAAACTAGAAGCAACAAATAACTTAGAACAGATGGGAAGTTTGTACATACCAAGTATAGAAATACTTAAAGATCATATATACAGCTGTCTTACTGCTAAAATGATTGAACACAAAGTAGTATTTCAATAAATATTTTGCTTACTAAAAGCAGTAGTGAAACTGGTTTAAGTAGATCATTGTTTTGAAAGCCTGTAGGGTACTTCTGTTTATGTTACGGTCTACAACTATGAGGACAAGTAAATCTCCAATGAATTGAAATAGGACTTTGTGTGTACTATCTCAAGGGGATTATTAATTTAAAATGTCACACAATAAGTGTGAAGTATTTGACATGAACTGGTAGTGCATGATTTGGGCAGGTTGCATCCAGTAAAGTAATTCCACTCCTATCAAAATGTTATGGCACTTGAATTTGATTCATGCTCAAATCTACTTCTATGTTTGTTTTAACAGGGATCTCTTAAAATGTGATGAGCAGTCTCATTTCACTGCTTCACCTCTGCAGTCCACAGAAGCAGCTGCTTTTAGTCTCTTGAGAACTTTGCCCCACAATCCTACATGACTAGCCATGCAACCACTCAGCATACACATATAAGTATTAGGGATAAAACCAACATCAACAATAAGCCAGCAACATGCCGTGCAGCTAGCGTAGTATAGGATGAGAATTAAATAAAATCCACCCTGGACAAAGTAATTTCAAAGACTAAAGAAAATGCTTGGGGGAACATCAGCATTTCCTCATAAATCTGCTCCAGTGCGATGCAGACTGAACATGTCTGACCATGCACATTCAAAGATCAGTGACTGCCAAGAAGAAACTCCCTCTGTCTCTCTCTAATATATATGGAATTGGCTGCCTTCAAGTTAGATTGCTATCTTCTACTTGATTCACATTGCAAAAGGCACACTTCCCACACTAAAGACAGCCTATTTACTAAACAACTGGAGCTAATGAGAACATAGTACACTAATGTTTGGGACTTGCTCTGTTTCTGCTGAATACAGTAATGGTCCTCTACTGATGCAAAAAGCTTTGAACAGATGCTCTCCTTCTGTTTTCTCTGATCCTCACAATATTCACTGCAGCAGTTCGCTGTACATGATTCATTTTAATAGGTCCTACATATAAATTTGAGATTTTGGGAAAAAAAGAAAAATCAACACGGTTCTAATCAGCAAGCTCAAAATTCTGAAGCACTAGGCATAACCCTGCAAGTGTTACCTTCTGGTTCTGCAAGAAACACTCTTTATCTTGCCAAAAGTAGAAGAAAACACAGCCTACAGCTCAGAGGTACATGCAGCTGCAATAAAACTGGGCTGGAACAGATAACTTACTGTCCCTTCTAGGCAGATGCCATTATTTTCCATAATCCCTCTGCAGCACTTAGATATTAGTTTAATAGGTTCCTTAGAAACTGGCAGAGTAAAATTATGCTAAATAAGCAATATTTACTAGAAATTCTTCTGATCCTTCCCTTGAGGCATAATTGAACGTTACAACTAACTCCTCAAAAGTGGCTGCTCCATTTCCAATCCCTTTACTCCTTAGGAAAAGCATTTTGCAAAAGGAAAAACCTTTAAATTATTGCTCTTCATTTGAAATGATTCTCTGACTTGTCTACAAGCTCAGATGCAGTGCTCCTACTAATCCCTCCTTTTGAGACTTTACATTCTTAATAATTCAAGGAGTGGAACAGGCTGGGCTAGGTAGGTCCTTTGCATTTTACACAGCAGAATGAAAATTACTAATTGAGAAGCTGCGTGTGCTGGAGCATTTTTCTAAGCTTGTCAAAAAATCTGATTATAATATTTATGGTTATATATATAGGTATATATATACTTTCGGTGCAAAGTACCTAAAACTACATTTTTTTTTGTGCTGATACCTAAAATGACATGAATTTTGGGCTTTGTACACACATCGGTTATACCTAGGAAGTAGATGCTAAGTTTTTTGGCCACAGCATTTTTTTCAAAACAGCAAATAGCGTTGTGCAGGGTTGTGTACTGTGTACAGAACGGGGTGCTGTGCTGTGTGACCCTGGATGAGGATGATGCTCAAATGTAGGATAAAGATCTGTGAGCTGTCCGAGTTAAAGAGCTCCTCGGGCCGATCCCCAGAGCCCAGAAGAGGGCGGTGGATTGTAAACACTCTCCTGCCTGGAGCCCCGGGGCTTCCACCCTGCTGCTACCGCCGCAGGTCGCCGCGATGGCAATTGCAGGGACCAGTTACGGGGCTGGCGGAAAGGGGGCAGCTGTCCGCCGTACCCCCGAACACCCGGCCCACCTACGGCATCACCTCTTCTCCGCCCGCGCATCGCAGCATCATCCACCTGGAACACCAGGGAAGCGGGACAGCCGTGCTCTGCCAGTCCCCACACCAATTCCCCTGTGTGGTCACGGGGAAGCGAGGCGTCTCCCCGCCCGCCGTCGCAGAGCGGGAAGGTGGGCTGAGGGAGCCCATCGCTGACCCGGCAGGTGGGCGCTGCTTCGCCGCGATCCCCATCCGTATCCCTATCCCGATCCAACCTCCCGATGCCCATCCCTATCCCGATCCAACTGCCCGATCCCTATCCCTATCCCGATCCAACCGCCCGATGCCCATCCCTATCCCGATCCAACCGCCCGATCCCCATCCCTATCCCGATCCCCATCCCTATCCCGATCCAACCGCTCCGTCTCCTCTCGCACCGCCCCCCGCGCGCGCGGCAGCGCCCCCGTGCGGGCCGTTCGCGCATTGTTGCCACCCTCGGTGACGTCACACGCGGCCTCTCCTTCTGGCTTCTCGGATTGGCCAGCGCCCCGCGCAGCCTTCCCGCCTCCAGCGCGCGATTGGCGGGCCGGCCCGTGATTGGCGGGCACAAGGCGCTGGGGGGAAGAGGCCCGGGCCGGCTGCGCGGGGAGAAGCGGCCGCGGCGCGGACGCCGAGCGGAGCCGGCGCGGCTATTTATTGTCTACGCGCGGTGTCCCGGCGGCGGCAGCGCTTCGGGGGCTGTGCAGGGAGAGGAGGGGGAGGAGGCGACGGCGGGGGAGCGGGACCGGGCGCCGGGACGCAGGGTGGAAAGAGGAGGGGAAGAAGGAGGGGGCCGGGCCAGCTGCGGGCGTGCGTGTGTGCGTGGGGCGCGGAGGGGAGGGGAGGGGGGTCTGCNAGGGACCGGCCCGTCGTCCCTTTAAACTAGCGAGAGCCGCAGGCCCGGCCGGGCCCTCCCTCCCTCTCGCTGCCTCCCCGCCGGCGGAAGGGGCGCTTTGTGCGGGCCCGTCGGCCGCCCTTCCTCGGTGCTGGGGCGCCGGTGAGGGCGGGAGAGGCGCGAAGGGCGGGCGCGGAGCGGCCCCAGGCGCGGTGTCGGTGCCGGCCCTCCCGGCCGCCTCCGAGCGCCCTCGCCTCGGCTGAGGAGAGACGGGCAGAAAATGGCAAAGTCTGGAGGAGGAGGAGGAGGCGGCGGCGGCGGCAGCGGGGGACTGACTTGGGTGGTAAGTTGTGGGGCTGCATTTTGTTGTTCGTGGGTTTCGCTACTCGCGTTTTGTTATTATTATTTCTGTTTGCGTCCCTTGCGTGTGTGGAAAGAGCGCGGGCTGGCTTTGAAAGGAGGGTAGAAGCTGAGGGCTGGCGTGGAAAGCGAAGCGCTGTAGAGCCTCCGCTCCGTGGAGGGCTCCGGGGTAGGAGAAGGAAGCCTGGACTTGGAACTGGTGTTACAGGAGTGGAGCTTTTATCCCTGTGGGGGGAGCTTCTCGGGGTGCTGGAAGCCGCAGGGAAGAGGTCAGTCTGTCAGAGCAAACAGGTGGAAGCTCCTGGGGGGACCGGATGGGTCATCAGGGCTGTCTTAAAGTCGCTGTCCTCCAAAGCGAGGTATGGTCTGTCTGTCGTCCCGCCAGAGTTGCAGGTATTGCCTCTTGTTCCTAGAGCAAAGCCTTTGCGGGCTAGCAGAGGGTCTCTGTGTTGATCCCGTTTTCTTTTCCAGCTGTGTGAAAGGACAATACCTGAAGTTCCCAGGTTTCAGAGACAGGAAGCAGGAGCTATGTGATTGCTATTCCATCTTGGCATTCAACTTCCAAAAGTTGGAACTCTGTAACAGACCCAAGAAGGGGGTGTTTTACTGCCTTTCGTGGATTGATCAGAAGTATTAAGACTAGAGAGGGTGCTGGTGATAACTGACTCTAGAATTGGTGGATCCTTTTGAGCCTCCTTGTAGTCCTTTGAGAGCACAAGCCCTAGCTCCCAGTGCTGAGGTGCTCCCCTTGTCAGTAGTAAGAGTGGATGCTCTCAGGTTTTGGTGAGACCTGAGAGGAAGGAGGAGCAAAGGTGACCTGAAGAGGTCTGGTTCAGCCAATCCGTAACTCCTCTTTCTCTTGCTCAGCACAGAGGGGTAACTTCTTTAATGTTTAAGCAGAAGATACTAGATCTTGATGGACAGGTGGTGAAGTATCTTTAATCAGACAAGTGCTTTACAGAGGTGGGAACTTTTAACAAGTCTTGTTAAACCAAGTATCAGCAAACTTGTTCTTGTGTCCCTCTACATCTTGGAGCTGTTGAAAATGAAGTATTATTGGAGTGAACAAATCCTGTGTGTTCTGATGGTGGACTATTTCTATGGCTCTAATTTTTGCATTTTATGTTGGTAATTCTCTTTAATTTTAAGAAGCTGGCAGCATGGAAAGGTATGTTAAAAAAATGTGCAAGTTTCTGGGTGTGCCACTTGAAATCACACAGTTTAGCCATGGGGACATGTCTAAGTTGAGAAGCTAAAATCATTCTCCCTTCTTTCCAAGATACTTTACAATCTTTATCAACTGTGGTCTTTGGAAGGCTCTTCAGAATTAAGATTTTACCATCTAGGTTCAACCAAGTAATTGAAAGTTTTACAGCTCATACAGAAAACTGTAGAATGAAGTGTGAAAATTACTGAATAGGCATTTTTATTGAAACATGTTCTTAAATGTAATGAGGTTGCAATTATGGTGAGTCAACAGTTTCCTACAACTGGAAATGATCAAACTTTTTGTTCTCTAAAAGCAGTAAAAGTTAAAAGTGTTTTTGTCAACTCAGTTGTAGGGAAATAATTGGATTTTAGTTAAAACTATGTTCATTTCTTTTTTCAGAAAACAGTGGGACATTCTTTCTTTCTCTCATGTGCATTTTAAATGGTGAAGGTAGGATTTCTGAGCCAGCTCCTAAAACCAGACCTGTTCCATGTCAGCTGTAGAACACTGGCATACAAAAGAATATTGTTGTAGCTCTGAATTGGATGGGGCCATGGCTTGTGTGCCAGGCTGAAAAAAATGGTGGTTTAGGTGGTGGTTCATTTGTAGATGATCATATGCTGTCCTTGAGGAGGGTGAAAGGTGCAGAGGTAGGGACAGAATAGTTTCAGCTGTCTGGCTTTAATCTGCTTGCCATATATCTGCTGGATATACAACCACTTGCAGTTCAGTGGTAGGTTGTTTTGAAACCACCTTGATTTCTTTAGAATTCTTGCTAGTGTGTTGAAACCACTAGGATGCTTCTCTGTCTGAGTAATGTTCTCTATAGTTTGTGGTTTCTTAGAAAGACCACGAGTTAAACAATTGAAGGGTAACAGAAGAAAGACTGGCCCTAAAGATGAGGAAACATTTAGAACTTGGTGGGATGTTAATTTATATTTCAAACTAGCAGATCCTGTGGACATAACCTAGTTGCTCACATTTTAGTAAAGAGTTATGTGTGTAACTTCAGCTTTGGGTGTGATTCAAAGAGCATGCTTGTAGGTAGGAAAGAATTACATGCAGTTGTGAAAAAGGAAAAGTACTTCCTATAATAGAGAATTTACCCTAGAGTGAATTTCATAATGAGACGTCATACAAGCATCAAGTGATACCTACTTTTACTTTTAAAAAAAAAGAGGAATTAAATGTTTATGGAAACAAACAGCAAGTCATCTGTGTTTTCAGCTGTAACAGGACTTGAAGCAATGTAACTAGTTAGGCACAATTACCAGTGATGGGAACACACGAGAGTACAATAACTGAAAATGTTTATTGGGAAAATAATTTAGCATTATTTAACTGAAGACAAACCAAGATAATCTCTGATTCATAAAATGTACTTGCTTGGTTTTTTTAATAGCTTTTTTTTTCTTGGTCTAGTTGATGATTTTCTGAAATCAACTTGCAGGTCTGCACTCTAGTTGTTGGTAGAAGGTGGAGTTTTCGCAGAGTGATATAAATTACTTTTGGTGGGTGATCTCCAAGTGTCACTCACAAAAGTGCTAAGTTGTATTAAGAGTTAGTTACAAAAGCATGGCTTTGTAACTAGGAGAGTTTTCATTGGTGAAATGTAATGGCGTTTTCTAATGCTAGAATAATTTACTAGCGAAACAAAATAAGTGAACAAAATAAGTGAACAAAATAAATAATTCTTCAGCCTCTGTGTTTAGAAACTACAGAAAATGAATTGCAATGACACAGTAATAGCACTTAATTTTTTTATATAAATATGCCTTTTATAGTGAAGGGGAAGTCATTATAAGTAACACTTCGAAGTGCATTGGTTCTGATACAGTGGTAATGCCCACAAAACTGTGTATTTCAAACAAGCAACATTTAATCACTTACTTCTGTCAGTGTTTTCAAGACTCGACCCTAAGAGCTATATGAGCCTGATAAATGGAAGCTGAGAGTGCTGATAATAATTTAGGACTCAGAACACTACTTCCACTTTCCTGTCGTTGGTGAAAGGGACAGGTTTTGACTCTAGGAAATGCTAGCTTAAAGTGAATATATGCTGACTGTTCATGTGACTTCTCTTTTAAAAAAATATCATTAATATCTGCTCCTTAGATGGAGTGGAATGGAAATAATGTATATTATTAGTAGATGGAAATATTGCATATATTTGGGTTATACTTGTTTAAATAAATACAATATTGCTATATTGGTAAGTGAAAAGAACCAGCCTTTCAAATAATCTAAATTCAGATATAAGCATCTTTCAGAAGATTCAGAGTTGACCTTAAAAATAACTTTTAACTTAATACTGTAATTTTTTTTAAAATATGAAGATTGAATGTAGTTGATAAGATAGTAGGCTCAACACATTTTTTTAAAAAGCACCAACAAATAAAGCCCACCCTAGTCCTATTAAAGGGACCTTGTCTCTCTTTTATTGTTTCATTTTAAATCAAACACTTAGAACTTTAATAAAGGGATGACTTTCAGTTTGATATGGATTTTAATATGTTCTGAGAGGATTAAAACAAGTCTTCCTCTTGAGTAATGTCCAATAACTCCTAGTGACATGCCATAATTCACTGGTTATGGCTTCTGCATTGGGTGGTTTTTCACTTTATGCGTAGCTTATTTGCATCTGAAATCTAAACTGGATCTCTGCTGCCCCAAGGATCTGCCCATTGCTGCTACACCAAGCTTTGAGCATTCCTCTGATTTGGGAGCAGGGGCTTTTGGATGGGAGCAACACAGGAGTTCCCTTCTTCTGCCAATATAGTGCTTGGAGGGAGAGTGTTGGACTGTGACAGTGTACCCAAGAGTTGTGTTGTGTTACTGCTCTATCATGGGCCTGTTTCTATAAGCTATCAGGGTTCTGCCTGCCTGAAGTACAAACTCTTGGCAGATATGGTCAGCAATATGAACAAATCCTAATGAAATCTTCCGTTTTTAGAAATAAGCATGATGTCCTAGAGGTGAACCAAGGGAAATAGTCCTTTATCCTTTTTATTGCTGCTCATTACTATGCCATTCATTTCAAAGGAAGAATAGGTGGTTGAAGTTCGTAGTCCTGCGTCCTTTAGACCTCTTTAGTTGCCTCTCCAGACCCTGGTTAAAGCTCAGAATTAGCTTTCTGTTCTTTCCATTTCTTTATCTGGATCAGGCCTTCTGTTTCTCCGCTGGCTGCAGTGGGCTAGGATGCAGTTGTCACATATGTAACACTTGTTACATGTGCTGTTAGTCTGTTTTATCTTTCCTCTGCTACACTGTGGTGTCTGCAGAGCAGGCGGGGCGTGGGGGAAAAGTCTTGTGTTGTTGCCAAGCCTTGTTTCAGTGCTCTCCTCTTGCTTTATATGAGTGCCTGTCTTTTGCTATTACGGTGACCAGAGAACTGGGAGGTTTTTTGTCCTCTGTGTCCTTACCCTCCCTCCCCCTCCTTTTTTCACAGTTATACAATGAAAAGAAGGTCAGACCTGAAATATTTGCCCCAATGTGTTGATATTAATATTTACTTTTACTGAACAGTGTGTTTTGTAGGCTTTGAGCTATATAGCTATATCCAACATTTGAGGGGAAGCAGCATTCCCTCTTGGTCCTGTTGTATTTGTGATTCTGCTGCCCTCAAGGAAGTAGTGCTGTAAAGGGATGTCATGACTCTCCTGGATATTCTAGCACCAGAGGGAAATGTTGGGTGAGTCAGACACAATAGTTCTGAAGAGGGATTCCTCAGATGTTTTGCCTGCCAAAAAAAAAGTGGTTCTTATCCTCTACCCTCCACACCACCATTCATTAAATACTTTTGTTGTCCAGTCTTCTTGTCAGAGTGTTGAATAATGCAGGATCAGAGAAGTGATAGAGGTGATATCAAGTGGAGGCTTGGTACTGAGCAGGATCGAGCCATGTCTTTGACAGCAGCTGAGCCAGTCCCACCGCTGAGTACGAGCATCTGCACCCTCTGTATTCTGAGCTGGGGGGAAACCTTGTTCTGGCATAGGTGAAAGAGTGATGAATGCGTAGGAGTGGGGAGCTAAATTGTAACCAAGTCTAGGAAGGGATGTGTATCTCAGGGTTTGGGGAGGAATTGATTTTAGGAGGTTTGTGGGCGATTACTTCAGGTGTTCAGGGAGGAAAGGTGTACGTTCGAGCACGTGCCCTCTGTTAATGTTCAACCTGTGAGATTTGTGTGTGTGTGTGTACATTTAATTTCTAAGATGCCTGTGCTGTATTAAAGAGTAAGTAAGGAATTACTTTATTTGGACAGATAAAGTAACCTTTCCAAATAAAAGAACATATAAGTAGTCTAAGATAGACAGCTTAGGTCTGAAAAAATTACTGATTAAATTTAGTATTTCATTTCCATTGACTTTATTTTTCCAGAAGTAGGTTTTTACCTTGCATCTAAACTGTCTTGTGTGTCTATGTGCAAAGGCAGTCTGCAAATGCATGTTTATGTTTCAATTAATGAAAAGCAGCACATGTGATTCATAGCTGATGGATGGGAGTGATTCCATCCCTGGGAGTGAGTTTTATATTTATATCTATATCTATCTATCTATATATATAAAATAGATTACATATAGAAAACTTAAGAATGAAAACTGTTACAGAAAACTTAATTTTCCTCATTTGAAACAGTAAATTTCTTGCAAGCCAACCACAGTGAAGATATTATTCTGCATTAAATAGGTGCTTTGAATGTTTTCAAAAGGAGATCGAGCAAAAAAATACATAGTTCTAAATGTGTATAACTGTGTGAAGATGTCTCTCTTGAAAATTGCACACTTGGAGATATAGTGGTGTCTTCTCAAGTACTTGTACAGGAACATAGGTATTTTGGAAGAATGTATTTTAAGGCTAGTATTCCAGATTTAAAGTAAATTCTAAATCAAGGCATATAAAATGTTATATAATAACTTTGAAAATAAGTACTAAAATTTGAACTATGTTTTAAGTTCTAGCAATAAAAACAAGTTGTCAAAATCAAACACCAAATATTTATTTGTGTTGCAAATGTAGAAGAAAATTGTTCGTCATAAGTTAAGTGATAAATCAGCTCTTAGTAGTTTTTATTCAAAAGTGTTTCCTAGCTGTTTTCTTCAGGTATTTCAGTAATGAGTACTCAAAAATTTGGTGTGAAAAGCAGAAAAATATTCCTCCCCTCCTTGATAAGTGAGCATCAGATCTGCTATTTTTAAAATTTCAGTGTGATTGCAAATGCTTTTACTCTTATGAACTAAGTCCTTTTAAGCTGTGTTTTGAAGTGAGTTGTTAACTTATTCTATGATATCAGCTCATCTAGTTTCATTTAATAAAACTATTTTAATATCCTGTCTGTGTCTCAATGCAATTCCAATTTACATAGAAATACAGTTTGCCACTGAAAGTAAAGTACTACTTTTATTTTTTTTATTTCGTGAAAGTGATAAATCTGTGTATTTGTTACACTATGCACATCTAGCAATTTTAGTGGGTTTTTTCAGCAAGTAAGAAAAAAGGGTGCTAGCCAAGTTAGTGTTAGTTACTTGAGCTAGAACATGTTCAAAAGGTTCAGACCTAAACATCAGATCTATATTTCCCTCTGGACATAATTTAAAAAGCTACCTTAAAGGAAAAAAATAAAAAGGAAAGATACAAAAAAAGGATTAAAATGCTTAATTTACTATTTTTTTTCCTGATTTGTGAAGTAGAATTGTAGTTGAGATATCAAACAGTCCTCTCATGGACACCAACTGTCTTGATTTCTTTTGCTCTTTTTTAGTGAATGAGTGGGCCTAGTTAGTGTTGGGTTTCCTGTTCCTTCTTCAGACATTGGGCACTTGTGAGAAGAGCAAATGTATGAAAAACTGGGCAAATGTCTACCTTAGTGAGGTGCCAAAAACTCACACCATCTTTCTCAATCTGTGAAGGAATCTTTAAGGAGAGAGCAAGAAATAATATTTCCTTGTCATGACAAATACAGGAGCCATAAGATAACACTGAGAAGTTGTTTTCCTATAAATCAAAAGAAGCTGAGATGAAGTAGAGGGAAAAAATAATAAAAAAAAAGCTCTTGCAACCAGATAACTTGATCTGTAATGTTTCCCTAAGAACAGTTAGAATTCTGGGGTTGTCCCCTAAGCAGGGCATCTTTACTTATGAGAAATGGATAGCATGAGCTTCACTGGAGATATTTCCAGCTGTGTAATCCATGGTAGGTCTGGGCTATTTGGAGTTTTTAGGGATTGTAGTGTAGCAGTGTGTGAGCATTTCAGTCCCGTGTTTATTCCCCAGTTGTGTGCCATGATATAAATGTACAAGAATGGCAGGGTATCTGGGGAAAAATAGCTTTTCCTCAGTCCAGCTGATGTAGAGAGTTCTGCTACCTGAAGTCATTCAGGCTGTTACTCCATGTGTCAGCTTTTTGTTGGCTGAGGTAGTGTTTTTTGTCATACTCTGGTGAGCTTAGCTTAGTGTTTTCCACCACTGTTGTGTTACTGCATCATCATGAAAACTTTGAGGTGTCATGTCACAATCTTGGAGTAAAACGGAGGCAAGTTGCTTGGAGGAGAGCAGTTGCAAGTAGTGAGGCAGTTACTCTTTTTTGGTATTAAGTAGATCCAGAAGAGGGTTTTCATTAAAATCTCAAATAGGAGACTGTACAAGCACATGAGAAATTGGCTGGGGGCAGAGGAAGAAGTTCCATACTGGTTTGCTGCTGGAGATGGAGGCAGAGGGTCCAGATGCTTGAGAGAAAACAAACCTAAAGTGGTATCATGTTAACCTGCTCTTCCTGATATTAGTTAAGTCTTTCAGAATATACCATGTAGACGTTATTCTTTGCCAGCTGAGTGATAAACATACATGTCAGGTAACAGAAAGTTGATGAAAACGCAAAACAATTTAAAAATTAATCTCAAAATATATTTGAAGTTATTTTATGAGTCTTTTATATGGTACCTTTTATGGAGAGGTTGATTCTTCTGCCTGCCAAGACACAATTCTTAAATAGCAAATTAAAGGGTAGGGTTTTGATGATCTTCAAGATTGTCAGCAGTTTGAATGAACAATCCTGAAAGGCTTTTCCTAATGACTTCTGTGGGAATGTTGTTGTGGGAGGATGAGTGGCTGAGGAAGAGAGGGGAGTTTTGGAACAGTGTTAAGGGTGTATTGACTCATTGATGCATCTGTTTTCCTCCTTCTGAATTGCTGTCAATGTCTGGAACACCAACCCTCTGTTGCTTTCTCATGGAATTTACTACAGAATTGAGACTAGAATTTGTAGTATATTTATGAGGCTTATAAAACATTTCAAGGCTTGTAAAGTCTCCAGAGGAGGAGTAGATGTTGCATAGTAGGAGCTGAGCAATTAAGCAACTTTTTTAAGGAACACTGGATTCATATTTATTTTAATATAGCAGAACAAAAAAAGATTTTTAAACTAGAGAATACCAGAAAATGTGGTTGTATTACCATAGGTGCTTCTAATTATAAAGAAGTAGTTTTTAGTGTGGACCAAATGTAGTATGGGGTATGAATGTATAGAGTTTGTTCAATGTTTGGGACAGTTCTTTTAAAAGGGAAGAAGCTCATTAATTTTCATTTACATGGTGCCTTGTGTTAAGTAAATATGTTGCTATTGCTTTTCTGTGGAAGGTTCCAGGGAGCAGACTTTAGTCTGCTAAACTCTGGTAGTTTCTACTGATCATATTGCATTACTTTTTAGGGCACCATGTGTACTAAAAGTATGAAAAACCCATGTATCACAGTCATGGTGTTTTAGTATTTCAGTGCAAGGTAGACAGGCAAATAACATAAAGGTATGTTATTATAAACAAATTCTAATATACTGATAGCTGTTACATTTGTGAGAGTTTAATGATTTGCTTCTCTTGTTCAGCAGAGGATTGCTTCCCACTGAAGAGTGCAGTTGGATAAGTAACCTCTGCATGATATTTGGGCTCTCCTCTTTTACTAATGCAGTGTGACTGGTAGTCCTGACCCTAACCAGAAGAGTCTGGGTTTGAATAAAATCTTCATGCATGCCAGTTAACATGAGCTCAAAAACTACCCTGTTGGATTTGTTCTCTCCATGTGCTGTCTTGCAGCATGAATGTCTTGAATGTTGCCTTAGTCCTGCCCAAAGTTTTTTCTGAAGTTTGTTTGTTAATAATGAAGATAGGTCAGCAGGGAAAAAATACCTTGCAGTATGATATGGGTTCAAGCTGGTCATAGAACCCAGAGCATCTGAAAGAAAATATCACAGTGCTGATGTGATACTTGACGTGCAGCCAGTATGGATTTCAAAGATTTTTTTTTTTCAGTAACAAAAATCTGTCAGGTTGTGGCAATTCATCCTTGCAATTGGAAAATGGAAATGTGCTGGGAGTCTGGAATACTTTCACAGTGCTCGAACTAGTGATTCAGTAAAGCATTAGAAAAAGGTCAAGGATGTGGGAAACACTGAGTTATAAAGAGGTGCAGCCAGATACTGATAACCTGAAGTTCAGATGTCAGAACCTCTAACTTTTTGATTTCTTGGCTAGTGGAGGGCTTGTGTGTGAACTGTCTGGTGAAACAGTGGCCAAAACAGATTTGGTCATTCTGCCATCAAACAGCTTCAGCCAGTGGTTCCAAAGACCACTGTTACCAGAATCTGTAAGAAAATGGTCGTAAGGTGTCTTAAAGTATAACATCAGTAAATTCCTTTTTGTTTTAGAGTATTTTTCCCTTGTTTGTCTCTGAATTGTAGCTGGAAATAAGAGATTCTTATAAGATTAATCTGTTACCAGATCATCCATAGATGTGCTTTTTGATATTGTGTGAGCAGTAAAAAATTTAGTATTGGAATAGAACTTGTCAGTGGATAGACAACTAAAAAATTTCAGACCAACAGAAAAATTTAAAAATAAAATTCAATTTAATTGTGGTCATGTAAGGGCAGATGTTAGACACCTGCTTTTGAAGAACATAGTAAAGATCAGTGTCTGAATGTATTGCTGGTTGTATACAAGCCTGTGCCAAATAAAGCATAACTGTGCTGTACTAACTTAATATGACTTCTGGTCAGAAGTGATTACAGTGAGCACACATACTTGCACAAAGATGTTATTCCTCAAAAAGAATGGAGAAAGCAAATCCCTAAATTTTTATTTAAATCTGGTGTGCTTCTGTGTTGTGTATTAATAATCCTAAAATAAAAATGATGCTACTTTATGGTGTTTAGGTATTTACTAGGAAGATGAAACTCTGTAATTCCAAGAGTGTCATTCCATCGTGCAGCTAAGCAATCTAGCAATACCTGTTGAAAAGTGTGGGGTTTTTTTTTAACCATATCCTCCTAGCTGTATGTTTCTGCTCGTTTCCTTGCACCACTAACTTGTCTGATTCTCTAGCAAGCTGGTTCAGCAAAGTGAGCTAGTGGACGACTGATTGCTTCTGGTTGATGAAGAATGGGGAAAAGCTATGTTTGCTCCCTGAACCAGATTGTTGTGAGGTGGATTTGATTCCACTGTAAGGAATAGAGGAGGGAACAAAGGAGGAATTTTGCCCTTTTGGCAGCAATTAATAGTTTTGGTTTTCTGTAACAGGGAAATCTGACCATTCTGAAGCTATTCCATAACTGGATCATCATCACTAAACTCCATGTAATGTGATGCTTTCAGAATCCAGAGCAAAGTGTCAGAATCAGGGGATTAAAAAAAAAAAATTAGGAATTTAGAATGAACGGATGGATTAGCCTCACTGGTGAGACTAGTTCTGGGTGAATTTTCCAGGGACTCCTTTCCATGATCAGCTTTGGGAAGGATGTGATAGAGAGATTTAGTTCGTGTCACTAATGGTATGCGACAGTCTATGGAAATTTGCTGTGGTAAAAGGGAACTGTTACTTTTGTGTGTTTTCATCTTGGCAGGAGAGCCCAACCATTTGTTAAACACAGCAGGAGAGTGTTTTATTTTGAAACTCCCTCCAGTTTTGTTTTCATGGTGGGAGGTATTCTCAGCCAGAGTTTTCTTCGGGAAGATTGCAAAATGTTTAGGTAAAATTGTTTTCCTTGTCTATTTTTCTAGGGCAAGAAGAGGCCATTATGATCCAATATGACACACTACAGTCAAGTGCATGTTATCTATAGAATTCCCTAGCAATTATCATATTGCACCTATACACTTTTTTTTTGGAGGTATATCATATCTCCCTCAGAAGAGATAGTTTTGTTTTGAACTGTAATCTTGGATTTCATTACTTAATTAACCTCCCAAGGTTTTACAGCTTAATTACACTCAAAATTTACTGTCTTGTCCCACTAAATGTGCTTATCCTACACTTTATTTAAGGAAATGTAGGACACATGGCATGTGCTTTTCTAAATTGTTATGTCCCAGGGCTGCATTTGCCTATTCAGGAGTATGTATCAGGAGTATTCATTATATGGAGTAGTTTTATGAGTGTAAGGCAGAAAAGACAAAGCCAAAGGGAAGGAAACTTCTTGTTCACCCACATATTCTCTTCTAGGCTCATTCATGCTTGTCTGCCAATGTAGAAAATGAACTCTTTTCTTGCCACTTAATAGGGGTATGAAGGAATGGGCAGACATGAAGAAAAACGGTTTGTTAGTGTTGTTGTGTGGAGATATTTTGCAGTGGAGGAGAATATGCCAGCGACCAATACAAAATTAAGTTTGTGTAAGTGGGGAGAGACATTAATATTAACATTTTTCAGATTTTTCAAATTTCTATGGTGTGGAATTCATCTACTTAAGTAAGAATAAAGCCTTCGCTTAAAGTAAGGAGTCAAACCAAGGATGTATATTCCCGCTATGGCAAGATTGAAACTGATGATGAAACCTGCCTTCGTTGTTGTAGCTTGATATGTTATTGTGTTTTTAGATAGGAATAGCTTTTCTCTGGTGCTGCAAAACTCTCTAGATGAAGTGTGTATTAAGATTTAGCTGTATTAAGTACAGCTGTTTGCAGCATGAGTAACCAAACTCAGCACGGTGGCTCAAAACGCAAAGAAAAATGGCATGGCCCGGTTTTCATTCCAAAAAGGAAATAAAAGTCTCTTAACTTACTATGGATGTCACATATGCCTTGTTATACACAAAAAGGTCAATGGGTAAGAACACAACATGAAAAAAAAAAGGCAAAATGTGAAGAAAGAAGATGCCAAAGTGAAATACGTGAGTTCATGGGTTGGAGGTAGACAGTAAAAGCCTTGTTGCCAAACTGTCTCCTATCAGCTGCTAATTGTGTTCTGATCTACTTTGGAAATCTACAAAGGAAAAAAATGACTGCAGCTTGCACACAATACTAGATAAATTCATGGCAAAAACAACTTCAAAAGAGAAGCTCTGCAGGCATTGCAGTCATCCTGGGGAAAGCAGTTGCCGTGACAAGACGTGGTCGTGACAGCATGCACAATAGTCATGATTGTGGTAACCTGTGCAGCAACTGCTGTCAACTGAGAATTGGGGTTTTTCTATCCAGTTGTCACTGTGCTGTGTTTAAGAGCATGTAGGCACCATCAGAGGTCACTATGAAGTATGACTGCATGTCTTTGAAGGA
Organism: Promerops cafer; assembly: GCA_013398275.1. Lineage (NCBI taxonomy): Eukaryota > Metazoa > Chordata > Aves > Passeriformes > Nectariniidae > Promerops > Promerops cafer. The sequence goes on from VZSE01014952.1 coordinate 39,401, forward strand.
GGATGAACAGTGCAATAGGTTGTAGCTTTCCAAACTACTTAAGCACGGTCATCTTGCTGATTTACCCATACATGTGTATTTGTCATCAGTCTGGAGGGTTAGAAAGTCCACAAGATTAGTAGCAATTTGTAAAATCTTGAATGTCACAAGAGCATTGGGAAAATCATACATTGCATCTAAAAAAAAAATAAAAATCGTAGTAATAGAAAAATGCAACATTAAAATTCCAAAGCAGACCTTGAACATTGGGTAACCTGTAAACAAACAAGCAAAAAGCAGTCTTACTGTGAAGCAGAAGACTTAAGCCTTTGTGACACTTGGTTAATTCTCTTTAGGGGTTTTCTCATGAAACAACAGCTGGTGCTGTTTTGAGAAGTGTTATTGAAGCTTTAACAATATGAAGATCTTTCATACAGGACAGAATACAAAAGGCATTCTTGAGACAGTTCCAAAATATACAGCAGAGATTGTCAGTTAAACAGCACTGTGGTTAAGTGCTTGCCCAGTTTTTAAAAAAAGAAAAAAAAAGTGGGGGAGAACTTTCCTGTTGCATTTATTTGTATTTTAATAGTAGAAATTCGGAACTGGAAAACACTTAAATTATTTTTTGGTTTTTTTATCAAGGAACACTAAATGTGAAGACTGTGGAGGATGTTTGTGTCCATAGATCTCTATCCTGTGTTTGGTGATGAAGATTTTCTCTTTTTTGGAATGAGTTCTAAGCATCACTTGAACTCTAAAAATGTTCATTTGAGATGAAGAGATTCAGAATTGGTTTTCTGGGTACAGCACAGCCAATAATGCTTGGCCTGGGAAACTGCAGTTCTGTGGACTTCTGATCCTTGCATACCTGCATAATTACATTCATTTGTATAGTTGAATACTTTTGGGCTTTTGCTTTTATGCTTGTGTCTCAATAGTGTGTTAAATAAGTTCTGAATGTTCATAACACAAGGGTTTTTAGCATGCAGAATATGTATGAGTCTTGAAGTTGTATGAATAAAATCATACATCATGAATAAAATCTGTCCTCTATGAGAATGAAATGAACATTTAAGTTTGGCATACTTTGTGATGTCTTAATAAAAATGATAGCATTAAAGTTCTTTGAGACTACTTTTTTCCCCTTTTTTTTAAATCATTGAGCAGAAAGAAAATGTTATGCTGATCCTTTGTTTATTTTTCTCCCTTCCTAAATCATACGTTATCGTGTTCCGATGAGTGTGTTATAAAAGATAATGGACAAAGGTGTCCCAGGGAGTACAGTAGCAGAAGATCCTTACTAATACTGGCCTACAGCAGACCTTAAGTGTCCCCAAGAAGGGACACTTCTGCAGGGCTAACTCTTTTTAGGCAGCAGAGCTTGTTTAGGTGTGACCTCTCTTGTCTGTCAACGTGACAACAATTTGAAAGTAGCATCGCAACAGAAGATAGAGTTTTGATACTCTACATTTATTACTAATAAATTGGAAAGTATAAACTCCTCTAAGCTGTCCACTTTCACTGGAAAGCAGAAATGCATTTCCTAACATTGTATTAAAGGCAATAGCTTGTAGAAATACCTTCCCGATATTCTATTCTGTAATAATTTTTCCCAATCTTGAGTTACTTGGTCCCAATAAAATGGACTTTTGCTAACCTTCTGACTCTTACTCTACTTGCCCCATAGCATTTTTGTTATCGGAGGTAAGAAAATTGTAGCCTATATTTTTAGGCTAATGTTTAAGTTCTCACTTTGTGTTAATGTGTTTGCAGAGTTGTGATGCGTGGTTAGATCCCAGTCCTCACACACTGGATGAGTAGAAGCATTTTGGAGAGCTGTCTCAGAACAGTCCTGAGAATATAATACTGATATACATGTCAGCTGAAGAGCTATCATGTGGTAACTGCCTATCACAAACTTCCCTGACTGTAAAAACTTCTTAAAGCCTAAGAACTGGGAGCAAATGAAACAGTTCTGTTTGAACAAGATTTTGATGGTCTCTGCACCTGGTATTCTTTTGCATTCTATATCAATTGCATCTCCTCTCTTCCATTTTTTCCAACACTTACTTAATCCGAGAAGTATTATATTATTTTCCTGCTAGTCACTGGCCCCTTCAGAACAAGTGAACGTAGTAAAACAGTGTTAACAGAGCTGTGGGACCAGTAAGTGAGCTAAGGGTAATTCCTATGAGATATGATGTCAAAGATTGTAATAAAATAAAAAATATTTATAAACATGTACAGTGAAATTCATTGGAAGCCTGGACATCATTCACAGAACTACTTCAGTGAAAAAAAAATTATGTTGCAACTATTGGCAATGCTTCTTTAGTAACAATTCTTATTCCTTCTCTTCCATGTATCAGTTTAATGCATCTATTTGCAAAGTTCTGTTCCTTTTCTGCTTGCTTAGTTGATCCATGGCTAATATTTTTAGGGTGATGGTGACAGGGTTATCACAGTTTAAAACCAAATAACTGTGAAGGCTAAATTAACTTGGATACCAAAGCCCTCTAATCACCCATGTGATTTTGCAACTTCCCTGTTTGGCAGAAAATGAGATAGACTCCAGAAGAATAGTCATGAGAGCTAGTGTTGTGGTTCCAACTCTGCTGCGTGTAATCCTGGTGCCAGATTGTGAGTTCTGGGTTCTTTCCCCTTTTCCTTTGGAAGCTGTCAGATACAGGAGTAGGTAATAGAGAATTTTATTCTCATTTGGCATGTTCAGGTTTACTCATGGCCAAATAATAGGCTGTTGTCATCACTGGTGCACACAATCTGCCTCTCTGAAAGTTCTGGAAGTGTGTTTCCTATAATTTCCATAAATAAACTAGAAAAATGTGATCTCTAAATCTGGAAGAGAAAGGTAATTTCCCGTGTTATGAATAGAATTAAATGCTTTATTCTTGTGCTGGCTGGGCTCAATGGGGGGAGGTGTAGAGGCATAAAAGCCTGAGTACTAGAAGCTGGAGAAGATAAATGAGATTAATATGTGAAGAATTGTGTGCTATAAGTTGGTGTTTGGCCTTTTTGATTCTGCTGAAGTTGTTTGTGTGAGTTCAGTATCCTTTGCTCCTTTTTCCTAGGGATTTGTGTGCTTTCTCGCCCTTTGCTTTCAGTGCTATCTGAGGCTGCAACAAAAGCTAGATCGAAGGAGAAGTGATTACACTTCCTTTTGGCCACAAAATTTGCAGGATGACTGGTTAATTGAAGGTTGGAGTTTAGCCTGTATTTACTTTATGTAGACACATGCTGGAAACAGCTAAATGAGAGGGGAAAAAAACTTGCCTGAGTGGCAAGTGGGTTTTGTCCTCATTATTTGCCTGGTGATGGTTTCTACTGGCCATGTAACACCTGCTTCAGAGTTGATAAACCCCCTCTGAAAGAAGGAGGCAGTTTCAGGTACTGGGTGGGTGGGGACAGAATTTCTTATGTCTCCTAGCCAGGCAAATAAATCACGTGAGTTAAAGTTACATTTACTGGCATTTTTAAGGTAATTCAGATAATTCCAATTTATAGATAGGAATGCATACTGTAAAATGTCATTACTAGTCTCTTTGTATATATGCTTTTAGTGTCTCAGTAGAGAGCTAGTCTATATTTGGTTGTTCTGAGATTAACCTTTTTTTTAATGTGGTTTTCATTCAAAGGCAAGGAGGTGTCTATCAAGAAAAAAATTGCTGAAAGTGCACCAAATCTCTGTATCCCACCTCCCTCCCCATCCCAAAGTGGGTTAGTTTACCATAAAACTGTTCTTCAAGGTATTTTCCATAAAATCCAGACAGATTAGGCTTGAATTGTATTTAAATTCAAACATTAGCCAACGTGGTCCTTTCTCTTACAGTCCTTGGCTTATTTCATAGAATCACAGAATGACCTGGGTTGGAAAGGACCTTAAAGATCATTGAGTTCCAACCCCCCTGCCATGGGCAAGGACACCTCCACCAGACCAGGTTGCTCAAATTCCATCCAGCCTGGCCTTGAACACTCTCAGGGTTGGGGCATCCACAGTCCTTCTGAGCAGCCTCAGCAGCCTCGCAGCCTCCAGTGCCTCAGCAGCCTCGCAGTAAAGAATGTCTTCCTAATACGTAATCTAAACCTATTCTCTCATTTGGAAGCCATTCCCCCTTGTCATTCCTCTATATGCTCTTGCAAATAGTGTCTCTCCTTTCATCATAAAGCATTCTGGGATTGTATCAGGTTTGATCACTTCAACAGAGAATGTAAATTATAGTCATTGAGAAGCCAGTAGGAGAGGCATTATAGTGTTTCTTAAGTCTTGCTGAATGAATTGTCCAGACTATAATGTAAAAGTGTAGTATTGCTGTTACCATTTAGAACAGTATTCAGTGGTTTGGATTCAAATGCTTATGCACAAAATGGATGTTATAAATACTTAACCTGAAGAGATGGGTGCCTTTTGTGCTGTTGTTTCCTTATTTTGGTTTGTTGTGCTTAGTAAATTGCTGAAGTTTGAATATGCAACAATTTGTTAAGGATCTGTCGTGTAATCTGTTGATTTTTCTCTGTTGCAAGGATAGCTTTATCTTAATACATCTGAAAACTTAACATTTAAATTACATGACAAGTTTCGATTGTAATTTAAATCTCTGTCAGATTTTGTTTATATCTCAAGAGTGACAGATTGAATGAGGTTGATTGTTGGTTTGGTTTGGTTTTTTAGACATTATTTGATAATCAGATGAATGCTTCAAAAAAGGAGGACTCAGAAAGCATTAATAAAAATGACACTTCAAAGAAGATGTCTGTTGAGAGAGTTTATCAGAAAAAGACTCAGCTTGAGCACATCCTCCTCCGTCCAGATACCTACATTGGGTCAGTTGAACCCTTAACTCAGGTAAGTGTCACTAAATTTACAGTCTTGATGGTTCTTGTTTTAATGAGGAAATGTCTATTCTGGTTATTAAATAGATGCATCTCTGTTTTTCTCAGTATTCTGAATTAGAAGGTTAAAAACTGTGATCTTGTTTATATGTGCATGTGTAGGACAGGGATGAGATAAGAGTTGCTTTAAGGCATTGAGTGCTTGGTTCATCTGAAAAGATACAATCAAAAATACTGAAATCCAGTCAAAACACAAACATGCACCTATATATGTAAACAGACAGCTATGTGTGTATAGGTCTGTGCTCACAAACATGCCTATGTGCACACACATATGTATGCATATTTGCAAGTAGCATTTGTTCTAGGTGCAAAAATGCTTTGTTCTCTTTGTTTAGGTAGAGAACAGAGAATTTAAGCCTCCTGCTGGCAGTTTCTTCGAGTTTTTTTTGTGAAGTTGCAAATTGCTTTGAACTTCACTGTCTATATTGTTGGGAGTTCCCTGCCAAGCAGAAAATAATGGATTTTCGTTATGGAATTCTTTGTGGGTACAGCTATAACTTTTGCAGACTTCTGCTTTTGTCTTGTATGGCTGCAGTAATCAGACTGTAAGAGGAAAGTTCCTGAAGGAAATAGATCTTAGAGAATCATAGACTGGTTTAGCAAGACAGTAAACACTTTTATTTTGTTTCCATGTAGTTAATGTGGGTTTATGATGAAGACGTGGGAATGAATTGCAGAGAAGTTACCTTTGTTCCAGGCTTGTACAAGATCTTTGATGAAATTCTTGGTAAGTATTTTTAACAATAATACTACCTTAGCATTATGGAGTACAAGCTTTTCTGAGTGCTCTCAAAGTACATCAACTTGTATCTAAGTATAAATCCCAGACTTGAGTCCCACTAAACTACAGGGCATAAAAAACTTAGTGCATTCTAGAACTATAGAACTACGGTTTAAAAGGGAAGAGTTTTTAGCTGAACTTGTAAGAAAATGTAAATATTTGTCACTGAATGTCCAAACTAGATCATTCTTTATGAGCAATATTGTTACAAGATTTTTAATCTGTGGAGTGTTATTAGGGCTACAATTTAAAGTGACATTTGAAAGAAGATTATTCCTTCGAAAGAATGCAACTTCTGAGTTGTCTGAGTGTTCACTTAGATCATCCTTTCATCAATCATTAAAACTTCCTCCTTCTGTACAGAGGGATAGTGGTGGTCATTTTCATGGATCATTTCTAGATTTCAGACAGTTTTAAAATAAAGTATAATACTGCCATTAAAAAGCACTATGACTGAGGAACAAAAGAATTATTTTTAGTAAATTTTGTCAGAATTCTCTGAGTTACTGTGACTTACTGGTTGATGATAATCTGTTGGTGACAGGCACACACTAATCAGCAGTAGAGATGTGGAATATCTGAATACTGTGCTGTCTGCTGAACTGATATTTTGGCCTGAATATTGGCATGAAATCTTGGACTTAGCAGCTTTTATGAAATTCTGTTTAAAGGATTGGTAGGATTACCTCGTAAATTAAGTTATGGTCTACTGAGGTCAGTTTTGTCATGACCTTCATTAGGTTCACAACTTTTCCACACCTCTAAAATTGCTTTACATCATTGCTGTTTTTGAGGCAATAAGGACTATATCTTTACCAGATGAAAAAGAATGCTTAATATTTTTTGTATTATTTTTAACTTATTACTTGATTTGATAAACATGGGAATGAAAACCATTAATCACTTCTGTTTTGAGTGCTGCCTCATATTTCTAAGTTTTTTGGCTTTTCATGTTAGGGAGACCACTTCCATATTGTCCCGTTCAGAAGGAAGATCAGTATTCTGTCATTATTGTAGTACTTCACGGCTTATTGCTGCTTTATGAAGCACTGCTAAGTGCTCCAGAGAATGTGGTTTGAGAGCTAGGGGACAGTGTAATAACATTATGAAAATGGGACATTTTAGCTATGCATGCTTTTGAATGAAACTGCACTTCATGATTTTAGCAAAAGCATCTTGAAATATCTGATCTTACACTGAGGTCTTTGTCAGCTGTTAAGATATTGTACTTTGGTGTTTTGGGGTTTTACCTTCAGCTGTTTCATGGATGATGAAACAGATGCTGAAAATGACTGTAATGTGTTTTCATGTTTAGTGGCCATAGTCACATTTCTGCTCCCTGTAGTTCATATACATGGCAGTGCAATTTAATTAAATTCTGATCAAACATTAATTTCCAGTTATCCTTGTTTTGATCCTAAACTATGTAGACTGTTAGTTACAAGTCTTGCAAGCTCTTTACAGAGAACCTTTGCTGCAGTCAAAACACTCCTTAATAGATGTGACCTTTTTGGTGGGTTTCAATGTGTAAACTGGTCTGGTGATGCATATAAGTTTCTAGGGTTTTTCATGTACATGCTGCAATGAATATCCAAAGAACAACAAGAGAGGAATGAAGTGCTCAATATGTTAAGAACAGTTATGAGCTCACAAAACACAGTTCTCTATTTATTTCTGAGATAGTCTAACTGCTAGAAATAGAATCAGTAATTATAAGAAGGTTGAAAAATATCTTCTTGTAAATACTTGGTTATATTTATAAACTCCAGTGCTAAGATACGAAATATATACAAAGAGCTACCAGATTAAGAAATACCTGGACTATTGTAACTGGTGGTGGAATATGTATAAAATCAGTTTTACAGACCAAGAGACTAATAATTGCCTATGAAGTGTTAATTTGTTCTACTTTGTTTCATAGTAAATGCTGCTGACAATAAGCAGAGGGACAAGAATATGACTTGTATTAAAATATCCATTGATCCGTAAGTAAAAGCATGTTTTCGTTTGCTTTCCCTGCCAGTGCTATTGCAGTTCAGATTTGTACAAATGATTTTACTAATGAAATTGGATTTCTTGAAAACAGAGTATTTTTTGAATTATTTCCATTAGCTTCATATTTTAAGATGAAGAGGTAAATTAAAAGTGGTTAACAGTAAGTGCTACCATTCTGAATTTATAATTGCTTTCCTAAGCCTTTTATTAAGGTTTGAATGAAACCTTAAACCAGAAGTTCATAACATTTATGATAAATTGAAATTGGCACTGCATAACTATAGCCACCCAGGTTCTTTACAAACTTAAATACCAGCTTTGAGGTTTTGTAACACAGTTTTGCCCGTCTTGAACTTCTGTGTTAACTCCTTTAGCATTAGGATAAGACTGTTTGAATTAGTCATCTATGTCACACTGAAACTTCATATTACAAACACATAATTACCATGTTTTTTGAAACTGAATACTCGAAGAGAGAATTTCTGGTGAGAAGTACTGTATTTAAATACATGCTGATTGGATTCCTTTAGTAGTACCTTTTCAGTGACATTTAACTGAATAATAAATTATTTAGAAAGCTAGTTTTCAGACCTAACCTTTAGGATAAATATGCTGGGAAGAGATTTTTCTACTTTCATCATGGAGTGGGAGGGAAATTGTAAATGTGTAAGTTTGCCTGACCTGTCCTGATTTTGAACTCTCTAATACTCAAAAATGAAAATTCGGTGTAAGAGCTAGAAATATTAATGATGCCAGATATTGATGGATTTTGGCACTGATACATCAAATAAGTCACAATGTTTATCATAATTCAGAAATAAAAGTTTTAAACAGATGATAACTCATCTGGATGGACTTCAATGAAACCTTAAAAGCTACATCTCTAACTTGAGTGTAATTCTGTCACTAAGTGTCAGGATCCTGTTGCAGCTCATGTTGACAGTGAAAGCGCTTCAAACAGATTTTTGGGGGTTATTTTTGTTGTATGAAATACTGTCATGTATGGACAATTAAGCTCCTTCTTCCAAGACATCTAATAAGCAAAAATAAGTGGAGTTTTTTGTAACTGAAATTATTGGAGCTCTAAGTAAATGTGGTAAGAATATGGTCTTTCGCTATATTTATATGTAGTTATTTTATTTACTGTGTTTAAATGGGTATGCAGAACTCTGTTTTCAAGACTGCATTCATTTGCTTAATGTCTTCAATGTTTTCTAGGGAATCAAACATTATCAGCATCTGGAATAATGGAAAGGGGATACCAGTTGTAGAACACAAAGTAGAAAAAGTATACGTACCTGCTTTAATCTTTGGGCAGCTACTAACGTCCAGCAACTATGATGATGATGAGAAAAAAGTTACAGGCAAGGCTATTTAATGTGCTTTGTTTTATTCAGTTAAGCCATTGTGTGCCTCTTCAGTATGCTTCCCCTTCTTAATTTTTCTTTCTTTTCTGTTTCATAACAGGTGATTACTCAGACACTGTTACTATAGCTCTTTATTAGAGTAAAAAGACTTAAAGGAAATACCTTACTTTTCCTTTTTTAATACCAGCATTTACAGAGAACTTTACATTTACATCTCTAATGTCAGTACTCATTATTGAGTAACAAACAACATACTTTTATATTTTAATTGTAATGTATATGAGTATTTAAACAATTAGGCTCCTGAAATGAAGGGAAAAATCAATTTGATAAATTAGGATATGATTTATTATCCTAAATTTAAACTGACTCTAATTTACTATGTGTTGTTTTTTTCAGGTGGACGCAATGGCTATGGTGCAAAACTTTGTAACATATTTAGTACAAAGTTTACAGTTGAAACTGCTTGCAAGGAGTACAAACACAGCTTTAAGCAGGTATAGAAATGTTTGAAACTTCTTTCCTTCTTTTTTGCTGTAGTTACAGGTCTAAAATTGAATACATATATTTCAGGAGTATTTAGCAAAGTGGATAATTTCTCATTCAAAGGGATGTGTAGAGTTTGCAGGCTAGGTTACTTCAGTTTGTAAAAATTGGTTTTTCTATGTGTTAGGCTTTATGGGTAAAATAATACTTTCTTTGGAGTGTTAGGTGGCTAAAAACCCCCAAATTTCTGCTAAAACTAAAGTATATTCATGTACCTGTGAAAAGGAATATATTCAATTGAAACATTTTGAAATTGCTGTTGTATAACTTGTCAAAAAAACCTTTGTACTTAGCTATGCAAACATGGAAACAATTATCTGTGTAATTTTGTATGGCGTTAAGAAACAGATTTTTCAGTGTTTATGTCATGAATTTAACTGGCCCCATGTGGACTTGAGTGCAAACCCCCCACCTGAACCCATTGCTCATTGTTAGCATACAGACCAAGGGCTGAATGTAATCAGGTCTTCTGTATATAGCTTTGAGATGGCCACCTTTCTAAAAGTTTAAAGTACTTTGACAGAGTATTAGATACCAAAGTTTGTTGGCTTTGCAGTCTTTCCCAGCTGGGGGCTTTCTTCTCTTACTTTCTGGACGATTAATTAATTTCTGGTCATGCTGTCATATCACTATGTAAATAATACACTTAATCTGTTATGCCTGTCTCTTAAAAAATGTAATATTTTATGCTGACTGCCAAAGGGCAAATTAATATTGATTCGAGTGTACTTTTTGAAAATGACTAAATGCTTTATGACTTAGAGTGCTACATTTGCAGTATTTTCAAAATCTGTGAAAATTTATTAGAACTGAACTTCGGTATATGCTGTGAGCAGACATTCTGCTTGATCATGCAGATGTGCCCGTGTTCTTAAATAGGGAACAGTACAAGACTCCTGAGTCAAGTCTGAACACCTTGGGGTTTTTTTTTGGCACATTGCACAGCCACCAAGATGCTGTCTTGGAGACTACTGAATCTCTGCACAGGGACTAAAAAGCCTCTCTGTAGACCTGTGTAGTAGACAGAAAGTGTTAAACAGATGGGTAACAAGGACTGTAATCCCAGCTCACTTGTATCTAATTTAGTAAGTTCTGTGGGAGGCTCCATTTGCATTAGAATCATGTCCATCAATGTAATAATACCTGCATGTTTCCAGAAACCACAAATATGCTGTCACCTATGCTTGTGCTTACCTTTGTAAATCAGTTAACTTTGTGTAGTGTTTTACCAGAGTAAATTTCTTAGGGAAGTTTGTGAGCTTTTTGTTGTGTGTCCGTTGCAATCCTAGCATAGCCGGAAAAGGGAATAAAGGAGGAGGATAATGTGTTGTAAACTAACGTCTAAAATGTTTTGTTTCCAAAGACTTGGATGAACAACATGATGAAGACCTCTGAGCCCAAGATTAAGCATTTTGAAGGTGATGACTACACATGCATTACATTCCAGCCAGATCTGTCTAAATTTAAAATGGAAAAGCTTGATAAGGATATTGTGGCCCTCATGACAAGACGAGCGTATGATTTGGCTGGGTCGTGCAAAGGAGTCAAAGTCATGTTGAATGGGAAGAAACTACCTGTAAGAATATCACTTGATATATCTTGAGTGCACTGAGTATTTGGTGCAGAGAGTAGTGACTGTTACCTGTTACTTGTAGGTAAATGGATTTCGCAGCTACGTAGATCTTTACGTTAAGGACAAGCTGGATGAAACCGGAGTCGCGCTCAAAGTCATCCACGAAGTCGTGAATGAACGATGGGATGTGTGCCTCACTCTGAGTGAAAAAGGGTTCCAGCAGATCAGCTTTGTAAATAGTATAGCTACCACAAAGGTGAGTGGTTAGATCAAATGGTACAAAATGGAAATGATAAAATGCGTGCTGAGGCTATGCCCAGTCAGGTGTTTGATAAAAAAGTGAGTCAGGGTTGCTATAAATAAATAGGTGATCTAATCCTCTGCATGAGAGGAACTGGTGGAGCAATTGGATGCAATCAAAATACACTCATAGCAGTATTTCTACATAAGCACTAGTTTTGAAAACGCTAGTGATCATTATTGGTGATACTGATGTCTTACGTGAACGTACATGGTGTTGAAGAAAATGGAACTCATTTATTTCTTCCTTTTTAAAACGTTGTAATAAGATAATTCTGAAAGTAAGGTAAAAAAGTGTACAAACACCTTTAAAGCTACCAGTAGCAAGTTTTGGAGGACAAAAATGGTTTTTGGTGTCCTTGAGAAATGGCTGACTCTTTATTGCTTTATGATGGAAAAAATTGGCCTGAAGTGTCGAGATTAATTTTCTTTTATTTGCTTATCTTCATAAGGATATCTAGGTTTCCTTTGCAACTATAGTAGTAGTGATATAATAACAAAGAAAGATCTTAAGTTATGCTAAAGCAGCAATGTCGATCAGCATACTAAGTAAAGTGCAGCTCGATGTTTCTCAACATGTGGGGATGGTCAGGCACAAAGGGAATCACCTGAAATCAACCAGCATAACTCTTATTTACACCCTTTTGGCATGAACCAGGTTCAGAGATCTGTGGTCCACCATGGTGGGAAAAAAGTCTTTGTCACTTCTGCTCTTCTCAAATTGCACTGGATGACTGACCTAACAAGTAGGCAGTTAAGTTGTTAGCTCTTACTAAACAGTCTAGTTATTAGAGGTAGCAGATCTAACAAGCTAGATTTAACAAGACTAGAACAAGCAGTCCTAGTAATTGGTGAGACTGTTTCTAGAGAATCTTAACTGTGAGCTTTCCAAAAGACGGGAAAGATAAGAATTGGTAATCAGAAACTTTGAAACCTCTCCTTGCTCAGATCTCTGTTGAAAGAGTCAGAAGAAAATTCTAATGGTAGCACAAATGGTTCATAAGCACTGGTGGTTGAACTTAGTCTAGCAGGTGCCCAGGAATGTCAGTGTTAATCTTGGTGTTAGGTGATGTGTAGCCAGTGTTTGGTGGGACATAATTTTTATTAAGTAACTTCTTTTCAGTCACTTTCAGTGTGGCTGAACGAATGTTCTGTGGTAACAGGGCAAGTTTATTTCATTGTATAATATTTACTTTCTAAGTGTGCATTGCTATTAAAAACTTTGTCAAAACTAGGTATGACAAATCTGGTAGTTGAGGGTTACAACTTTGTTTTAGTTCAGGCCTCTTTGTGCAACATTAAGGTCATGTTATTTTTCTTCTTTAAGATGTGTACAATACTTTTATGAAGAAACTGGCAATGCAGAGAAACTTCATTATGCTTGATACCAAGCTAAAAAAAAATTGTTTGAAAAAACTGACTACTTCCTGACTCCTAAGCAAAATAAATTGCATACCCTTGCCCAAAGATTTTGAATTTTACTCTTCTGGATCAATTTTCACCGTCATGCAGTTACACATACATTGTTATTATATATTCTTTTGGAATATGCTTAGGAAAAAGTTCTGTGTATTCTTCAAAGGTAAGTGTTGTAATTTCTAGTTTTCCCCACTCTCCCAATCCATGCTTTAACGTGCATTACTGGGTGTGGGATGTTCGGGCAGTGAACCCCCTCACCAGCAATTGCTGAGCAGCTACCCACTGATGGGACATAATGGGTAGTAATGAACTGCATCAGCTGCCTGCCCCCTTATCTGCTAACAGGTGAGGAGCTCATTCTAGCTGTTAATTATCACTGTTTGCTGACAGCTTTTTGTTTCTGCATCTGGGTAAATTTCACCCAGCCGTAACTTTCCCCCACCTTATTTAAACCTGCTGTGAATTCCAAGTAAGTTTTTTTTGGGTTGCTGGCGTGGTGTTTTTTGAGGGGTGTTGGGGAGGTCGGGCAATATGTTGAGGTACAACTCCCTCATTTAGTTCTTGTAAGTTTGTTACCTTTTTCAGCTCCCCATTTAATCAAAATTTTGCCATAGCAGGCCACCACAAAATTAGACTTCAGGCTCTGATTCAGCATTTGAAAGAATGCTTGTAGCTATTAACAGTTGTTCAGATAACCTTCAGTGAGACTTAAAAACTGATTAAACATGGTCTTCTTAAGTTCTTCTCAAGTTCTGAATTTCAAATAGGAGCTGTGGTAGAAATTGTAGTAGAAACCTCAGCTATTTACATATCACTCGAATGATAACTTTACTATGGTGGCACTGCTAACTGTAATACTACCAATCATTTTAGCAGAAATATTCAGCCAATACATTTGCAGTGTCAGAAGGTAGGCTTGCATGGAGAGAGAATCCCAACCTGTTAAAATTTGCTGGAGTTCAGCAAGAAATTCAGTATTATTCTAGATTTCAGATTTATTTTCATAAATATAATATAATTTTAAAAAATTCAGAAGAAAATAGAATTGAAATTGTAAAACTAATTAAATGAAAACTTCAAATTTATAGTTAGCTTCTGAATTTTTCTACCATATAAACCATTTATCTGTCCATAGGGTTTAAATGTAGCTTACCTCCAAATCGATGGAAACTGTTGGCTATGAGAAGAATAGAACATATATAGGAGGCAGTCAAAGCTTCATTTTTAAGATTTTTGTTAGCACTTAATTAGATACCTTTGTGTCCTGAAGTTTGCAAGATGGGGATTCCATCATTACCTTTTGGAAAAAGAAGGTTATGCAGTTCTAGCTCTCTTTCCCCATAATTCAAAAGTAGTAATGATCTTTGGCAGCCCTCTAGATTCAGAGGGTATTTTTGCCTTTGTGTCTTGTATGGAATTGTTCTGACAGCTGTGGCAGTTCCAGGCTCCTCTGGTCCCAGGTTCATTTGCCACCTGCTGGTGAGATGGTTGAGAAGGTCCCAACTCTGAGCTCTGAACATCTCTCACTCACAGCTGCACGCCTAAGAATGGGCTCAGGAATGCTGTAATACCTAGTAAATTGCTGGTTTTCTTGATATGCCAGATGCTACTTTTAGCAAAATTTAAAAATTGCTAATGTTTTAAATGCAAAAATATATTGAGATGTTCCCATAGGCATAAGTTTTCAGTTACATGATGAGTAAAAGAAATGCATTTCAAGATTGCCATTCAAATGTGGAATGATTTTGAAACGTGTAATTTGATATTTTCCGGTAATAGCTTTTCTTTACAGTTTGGAAATGGATTTATTTTTCTTTAAAGTGGCAGGATATTGATAGATCAGCTTTCATTTAAACTCTCCCTCTGCTGAAACTCTGTCATCCATATGTGGATAAAAACAGTTGTGTTTTAATTTTGGCAGCTTTTGGGGTTTGGATGTGGGTTTTTTGGCTGGTTGTTTTTTTTAGAAGAAATGCCGTGAGAAAAGACACTGCATGGTGCTTCTAATGGTTTGTGTTGCTGTTTTTGTAGATGACTCTAGGAACTGAGAGAAACCATAGATGGTTTCTTTGAAGTGCAAGTACTGGTTTGGTTATGACTAACAATATTTACTAGCTTAACCATTTTGGTTTTATCTACTATCTTTTTTTTTTTTAAATTTAAATCTCTGCTTTCTGCATGAAGCTGAGAACACAGCTGCTATCCCATCAATTCAACTTCTTTACATCTTCAGTCTTTTCACATGCATATTCTGCCTAAAAATGTAGCATCCTAACTTTTGGGGTTTGATTGCTAGTTGTTTTCCTCTCTTTGGCCGCTGTTTATTCTTGGTTTTGTTTTCTCTTCTTGTTTCTTATCTATCCTGTCCTTCCTCATACCTGTCAAGAGCTTTTTTTCTCTCCTTAGTTCTGTTTCAAATACAGCTTTAAAGAGCGGGGGTTTTTCTGTTTGTTACTTCATGATGAACTTCTCCATAGACATGTGTTCTTTGTTTTGTCTGCCCCAATGTACATTGGTCTGTACAGGAGCCAGTATTTAGTTTGTATTTTTGTAAGGTGCTAACTGATCTAAAGCAAAGGTGATCTGTGTAAAATATGGAATGTTGAATTAGTTATGTTTCCATTTTATGAGATATGCCTGAATCACTCCACTTTTCCTTGTAAGATTTTAGTCAAAGTGTTATGAACTTCCTATGACAGCCCCTAGAACTTAACATTTTATTAATATTTTGGCTTTTGTGTCTACAAATTTAAAGGAAGGTATTTGAGTAATCAATCATTTAACTTCTGTCATCCTCACTTGAATGAAGACTGAATGACCTGGAAAAAACAGATTTTTCTATCTTACGCTGCATGGATTTCTATACCAAAGTATGACTACAGGCATTTCGTTAATACCACTAAAAGCTGATAGGAAATTATTTTTATTTGGTTATTTTGTTTATTATTGGGGTTATTTGGTTATTTTGTTTATTATTGGGGTTATTTGGTTATTTTGTTTATTATTGGGGTTATTTGGTTATTTTGTTTATTATTTGGGTTTTTTTCTCTTCCCTCATTCAGGGTGGTAGGCATGTTGATTACGTGGTGGATCAGGTTGTGGGCAAGCTGATAGAGGTGGTGAAAAAGAAGAATAAAGCTGGAGTTTCAGTCAAACCATTTCAGGCAAGTAACTATACAAAAATATTGAAAAAGATGAATGTGAGAATTTTGTTGAGTAAATTGGTTTCTATGTTTTAAACAGGTGAAGAACCATATATGGGTTTTTGTTAATTGCTTGATTGAAAACCCATCATTTGATTCCCAGACAAAGGAAAACATGACATTGCAGCCTAAAAGTTTTGGGTCCAAGTGCCAGCTATCTGAGAAATTTTTTAAAGCAGTAAGTAAAGCTTTTTTTTTTTTTTTTTTTTTTCCCCTTTGTGAAGCAGGAACTGACACATTGCACCAAGTATGTATGTTCTATAGCAGAAGATAAGTTATAGTTCATTATGGTACTGCTGTGTTATTTGCATACTCTGGAAGTGGGATGAAGGAATGTCTGTTCATTCTCTGGTGTTAATAATGGATGCAGTGGCTGTTTTGGTTGTTGCCCTGGATTTAAAAATGAGCTTCATCTGATCAACTTGTTTGTTGGAGATTCTGGCATTTACACTGGTGAAATGAATTCGACTCTTAAAATCTAAATGAGGTCCTTGATCAATGTTTTTTGTGTTAAAATATTTTTTTGAAGTTGAGAATATTGTCTACCTTACTCTTTGGTATCAGTCCTATTCTGTTTCGCTGGAGTGAAAAGAGAGGGAGGAGATATTTCACATTTATTTGTTCACCCAGTAATCAAGGAAATGCAAAATGGTGCCTGTAGTATTCAAAGTGATCAAGTGGTCGTTATTGTCAGGCAGTAAGTTTAAAAATTTTTCTGTAGATGGGCTAAGAATAGCTGTCCTAAATGAATGCATTTATAAAAATACATCAGAGAGGTTTTTCCTTTACTACATTTTCATACAATGAAGGAAAACTAAAATTCTGTTAGCCAGAACTTGTTATAGTAAGTCCTATTTAATCCCAGTAGCCTAAAATGAAACTGTGGTAGTGAGGAGAACAGTGCCACTGCTAATACTCCTGGCATCAAAACTTTACTGATTGTATAGTGGTTTATTCTTCTGTGTTATGGGTGACATTCCTATAGAATTTAGAGGAAAAAATAACACAACAGTCTTGTATAACAAAATCTGAAAAATGAATACATGTTGTATTACCATCAGCAGGTTTGATTTATAGTGTTTCTAATATTCCCAGAAGTAAACATTGATTTTCAGATGCATTAAATGTGCAGCACAATCTCAAAAATGAATGCTGTATTATGTGGGATAATTAAAAGCCAAAGCTCACAGTATTTTGCTTGATCTGTGTTTTCTTTTGATGTGAAACAAAACCTAAAGCAGTTTTAGTTTAGAAAATACACTATATGCTATTTTTGCTGCAGATGTGTTTCCAAAATTGGTATCAGATTCTCAAGTGGTTGGTAGAAAGCTCGTTCTCATCAAATGGTTTTGATTGTCTTTCAGCCATTTTCAGTCATTTCCGAAGAAACTTTAAATGGTCATAAATATCCCATAAGGCTTTTTTTTTGCTGTCAAAATCCAGAAAACAAGTGCTTCGTACCTAAAACGTCTCAGCACATCAAATACACAGCATAAGACGACCTCTTGTTAGGTCTCAGACCTCCTTTGCTCTTTCCATCAGTTATAGAAATGGTGGAAAAGGAAGCTCCTTTTGTGTTGTGTTTTAGTTGTATGTGCCTAAAGTGCTAAATAGTAAGGTGTGTGTTAATTCCTTGACCTTTCATATGTTGCAATTTTTAAAATTTAGAGGACTTTAGAAAGTGTTAATGATTTAAAACTGAGATGTAAGAATCTGCTATCTGAGGCTTTATTTTTCTCATCCACCATTCTGATTTGTTGCTTGTAGGCCTCTAACTGTGGTATCATAGAGAGTATTTTGAATTGGGTCAAATTTAAGGCACAAACTCAACTGAACAAAAAATGTTCATCAGTGAAACACAGTAAAATCAAGGGCATTCCAAAACTGGATGATGCTAATGATGCTGGTAAGAGCACTTACTTTTAAATTCTTTACTGTTCCATAAATTCTTCACAGATATGCTAATTTGAATCCTGACTTTTATTTCTCATTCTTATGTGTTTTTTAATAAAAATCTTTCTGGTTTTCTAAACTTTCTAGAGCTAGAATTCAAACATGATGCTGAGTTTGATATCAGGAATGCTGTCCTCTTTAGGGTAGAGAATTAGTAACACTGAACAAAAGTGCCAGTCTAGGTTGGTACTGGAGGAGTGTGTATCTTCTAACTGTGGTTTCCTACTAAATGATGTTACCAATATTCCATTTGGGAGGTGACTGGTCTTCTTGACCTTTCTAACGTAGAAAGATCAGAATCTTTATAGGGTCAGAAGGTATAGGAAGTAAATCATATAGTGTGCAGACCTGATGGAATGGTTCAAGAGACTTTTTTCATTAGACTTTAAATGCCATTGGGTTCCTGTCTGGGAATATAGGGCAAGCTGGCAATGTCTGCTGGGCTGCTCCCTTAGCACAGATAAGGGATCAGGATCAGCTGGCAGTCTTTGTGCCAATAGCAATGGAGTGGGAGTTGTTGTTGAATGATTTGAGGGGCACACATGGCTAAAGAGCTTGAGATTTTGCCAATCTGTGTTAATCATAGTTCTTTTTAATACATCCTCTCATTAAACAAAGGTAGAAAATTGCAGTGAAGTATGTAGGTGGGCTGAGTAGGTAAAATCATGGAACGCTGAGAAAGAGACTTGGTTTTGGTTGGGTTTTTTGTTTGTTTGGTTTGGGCTTTTTTTCGTGCTTCAACATTCAAGCCAAAGATGACTTGATGAAATGATGGTTCTGTTTAATTTTCCTGCGTTTCTTTTTGGTTCCTTGGTGATTAATTACTTTAATTGAGTTTTCTTCAGTATTTAATTACTTTTTCATTTATTCAGATGTCATATTTAGCCTCAAAAGTTGATAATCGCATCTAGTCTAGTATTTTGCCTGTGGAATTTTCTCTCCTCACTCAGATATATGTTCCTGATACTTTTCTTGCCAAGAAGATTGGGTGCTTGAAGAAATTATATATTTTCATGGATATCAAGCCTAGTGCTCCTAACTCATGAATGATTTTGGACACACTGTTTTGGTAGTTTTTTTAGCTTTGCTTTGGAGATCTGGCTTCAAAATCACTTCTTACTCTTTTTTTTTTTTTTTTTTTTACTTGGGGTGAGGGGAAGGGAGAATCTCTAGCAGGGGAGCTAATAAAATATTCTATTGTTTTTCATCCTGAAAGTTCCTCAACTAAGAAGGCATGTAGGGATTCATTTGGGCTGAACACTCATGCCTAAAGCGTTGCATGACTTGAATGCATGTTACCCAGGTATTTCTCTGATGCCTAATTATTGTTTTATGTTGAGGGAACTCTGCATCTCCTGAGGAGGCTTAGCCAGGTATTGGTTTGTTGAAGATGTGGAAGATACTGGATTTCTGACACTGAAGGCATTGCACATTCAGGGTGGACACACGGGAAGTGCAGCAGGGAGAGAACAGTCTCTGGCCACAAACCCCTCTGACTTTAGTTATTCCTGTGGTTTTTAGATTTTACCTTTAGTTTAAGAGTGAGTTTGAAGCTGAGGTCCAGCATCCACAGGTTTCTTGTGTGTCTGGTACCCCTGAATGTTTTAATCATTGCCAGTTAATGCTTAAGAATAGGAGAGAGGTGTATGTGTAGAGCAATGCACTTGCTGCAGATTTCCTCCCCCTCCTCTGTAAAGAGAGGGTCCTATACCTGGTCATCCTTGCTTTCTTGTGATCTTGAACAGCTTGTCTTGTTGGAGGAGAAGAGGTAGAAATCAAAAATTAAGAATATAGGATTCTAAGGGAGCAGCTAGATTACTAAATCAGGTGAAGCATAAAAGCATTTTTTGAACCTGTCAGTCCATGTAGTTTTGTCTTGGAGTTCTTTAGAGCTGTGCTTAGGAAAATACCTGTCATATTGTATTTCTGTGAAATTAATTGCTACTGATTGCATCCATTCCAGAAGAAAGTGAACTTGGATGACATTCACATGTGTTTTCTGCAGTTCATTTATGAAAAATATTGGCTTTTATATATTCTAAAACAGCCGACTGATGTTTTTCTAGGTATTTGGTGCTGAATGTAAGTTCTGTGTAATAGAAAGTATGGGGTGGTTTTTATCTATGAGGTAAAGGCAAATTACAGCACACATTTTAAATACCAGTGTATTCAAAACTACCTTATTAGCAGTAGGTGAGACTCAACCAGCTTGAAGTTTTTTTGGAGTCTTTCCTACCATAGGCCTTGCTAAAATAGCAAAGCTACTTAATGAGCATTTGCACTGTTGCAGAAGGGTGGGATCCTTTTTTCAGCCTGCTTGTTATTTAGAACATCTATTCCACTGCTACAGTTGCAATAGGCAGAACATAAATGTCCTTCCAGTTTTGAGCACACAGGCACCAAAATGCTATGTGTCTTGTAGAATCAAAATTACACTGTTAGTAAAGATTTGTTTTTCTGTTTGAGAAATTTGTGAGGTATAAGAAGTACAAATGTTCTCATCCTTTGAGCTTTTCTGACAAATTTTTCGTGCAGTTGTCTGGCTTTAGCTGATAGACAATTAAAAGGGAAAACCACAAAAATGTGATTTAACAAATTACTTTTTAAAATATACTGTGAGGAAATTGAAAATGCAGAATGGGAAATAACTCCTGTATGTAACTCAGACATGCATAATGTATGTGTGTAAGAAATTTGCAGCTAGCAAAATGAAACGGTGAAGGTAGAGAAGCAGTCTGTCTTTTTTTGTGCAGATGTGTGGGAACCATTATATAAGATGTGCCACCATTGCATCCCATTTTGCCTATTTTTCTTATTTGTCCATAGCAGTCCATAGTGTACTGCTAAGGGCAAGGATACTCATTGCTGTGCAGGTTTTGTAATATGGAAGGCCATCCCTAAGAAGAGAAATTCAGCCTACTTAAATTAACTGATGAGAGGAAATCACCTGTAGAGTAGAAAGAATTCAACTGTATTTCTTTTATTTGAGCTACGCTTTCTGGTTATTGCCTTCCCTCTACTTCTTCCTGGCCTGCAGGTGGCAAACATTCCTTGGACTGCACGTTGATATTAACAGAAGGAGACTCAGCCAAATCTTTAGCTGTCTCTGGCCTAGGTGTTATTGGTAGAGACAGATATGGAGTCTTCCCACTCAGGGGCAAAATTCTCAATGTCCGAGAAGCTTCTCACAAACAGGTGTGTAGTTTTGTCCTTTCCTTTTTGCTGACAAATGGATGTCTTCCTGTTTATTCTTGATTTCTAGATTTACATATAATATTTTAATTTTTAATATTTTCATGGATGTTTTGTGACTGAGATTTCATAAAGTAGCAGCTATTTTGAAGCCTGGGATAAGTCTGTAAATATTAACTGTAGCTGTGCAGTACTGGGATGATAAAGTTCATTTCTTCACAAGTGAAAGGAAATCTTGCTATGACTCATATTCACATTTCACATGGGTACTTAAAGCCCCTAAAACTTTGTATTCTCTCCATTTCCATGTGATTTCATGAACTCACAACATGAGTCAGCAGCCAGCAGCATTACCCCATCATATTGCTCCTGCTGCCATTCATAATTTGTCTAATAAGAGGTGTGCTGCAAATGCCCATAAAAACAGTGGAAAATGAAGGCAGCTTTGTGAGATGACTTTTTGTTACACATTCAGTTTTCTCCCAGCTTTCCTGATCCAAAGTGCTCTGGCTGTACAGGAGAAATAGAGTGGTGCAGTCTTGAGAATTTGCATGTACAGAAGAAATCATTACAAGTCCTAAGGCTTCAAGGGGTGGGAATAAAAAGCTTATGAAGCTGAGGTCAGGGTGCATTGAGAAAATACCTATAAATCAAGATTGGGATGTTTTTGAATCTCTGCTTTTTACACTGGCTGCAAAAGTAACTTTTTTGTACAGATTATGGAAAACGCAGAAATCAACAACATCATCAAAATAGTTGGATTACAATACAAGAAAAGCTATGAAGATCCAGAATCTCTGAAAAGTTTGAGATACGGAAAAATTATGATCATGACAGATCAGGTAGGTCTGAAATTCACAGGTTTTGATCTACAGAGCTTCTTACAAGGTGGTTTGCTGCCATTTCACAGGTTATGAGGTTTCTTTAAGGCATTAATTTATCTCTGTTGTTTTGGTTGCTCTAAAATCAGAACTGAACTTTACTGCACAATATAGCAACAAGCCAAATTAATAATAAAAACATGCTATTGATAATTCAAAAATATGTTGAAAGTAAGGACAAAAGTAGACAGTAAATGAGGCAGTATTGCTAGCAAGTCAGGTAGAAACAAGAATGTAGGCAATTATTTTTGGGTAATCTCATTATTGCACTGTCAGGCATTTGCCACCAATGAGAACTGGGGCTGGGTTTGGCTTTCCTCCACAAAAATTCAACTCTGTGGTGTCTGGGAGAGCTGTCTAGCTCTCAGCAAAAACATGCCACAGGCAGAGAAACCTGGAACAGCAACCATGCACTTGGCTTGAAGAGGTTTTTAATAGCTCAGGGACAGCGACCTTCACAGGTGGTTATTTCATACCCAGGTCCAGTTTGGAATCCAAATTAAAACCAACTGTTCCTTTCTATGCTTTCTGTGATCAGACGTTGTGTTGATGTATTCGGGCCAGTGAGTGGGTTTTTTGGTGGTTTGGGGAATCTGATACAAGATTGCTTCATGTTTTCGTGTTCTGATTCAGGATCAGGATGGATCTCACATAAAGGGCTTGTTGATCAATTTTATTCATCACAATTGGCCATCACTGTTGAAACATGGTTTTCTTGAGGAATTCATCACCCCTATTGTGAAGGTATGGGTTCTGTTATTGAGATTTTATGGATTACTTACAGCACAACGGAAATGTTGATTTTGTTTGTTTGTTTTTTCAAAGGCAAGCAAAAATAAGCAAGAACTTTCATTCTATAGTATTCCTGAATTTGATGAGTGGAAAAAGCATATGGAAAATCATAAAGCATGGAAGATAAAATACTACAAAGGTTTGTTTAAAAACAAATATGTGAGCCCTATGAATAAATAATAATAAATGGGTACTAGGGAGTTTTATTACAGCTGTTTTCATGATAGTATCTTACATAATGATTTTATAATATTCCCAGGAAAATAAAAGTGATAAAATAATAAAACTTAAATTTTGAATATTGAGTGACTATTTCTTTTTATTGTACAGGATTGGGTACCAGCACTGCTAAAGAAGCAAAAGAATATTTTGCAGACATGGAAAGACATCGGATCTTGTTTCGATATGCTGGGCCTGAGGATGATGCTGCCATTACACTGGTAAGAACTCACAAAAGTGCTTCTATATGATATGTTTTAGTTTTCATTGTATGCTGAAAATAGCACATGGGGAAGTCCTGACTGGGCTTGTTTTGGTTTTTTTGAGTACCTGAATGTAGCGGTTTCGGAAACTGGGAGGAAACACCAATTAAGTGTAGTGGTTTTGGTTCGCCAATCATTTGTTTCCTGGCCAATGCACCAATTAATGAAGTAGGTCTAGTGCTGGCCAAATGCCAGTGCACCCACTAGAATTCTTTACTCATTTTCTGCTGCGAGATAACGATTAGGAAAAGAGCAAAACAGGCTCAAACTTTAAATGGTATAAAGAAAACTTCATTAACAGAATTAAGAGAAAAATAATAAGAAAATCAGAATAAACCTTCACAACACTTCTCCTCCCCCCACACCCTCTTTTCCTTCCCACTGACAATGTCAAGAGTCAAAACCTGTGACTTTCAGTAAGTTTACCACCTCTAAAATAGTCTGTCTTCAGTTCTCCTAGGGAGAGGAGTCTCTCATGCCATGCCATGGAGACTCCACCATAAGAAACAGTTCTCTCATGTCTTTAATGTCACAGTGAATCAGCAGCCGCCCAGAAATCTGCAATCGTGAAGTCCCTCCCACTTTTTGGTAGTTTTTTCCCATAGCTACTACCATGGGTCATTTCAGCTTATTGGGGTACAATTTTAAGGATGAGCTGTTCTAGTATAGAAACACAAATTCTCTTATCTCTGGGAACAGAGGTTTTCTTCTATCCCTGGAGCAAAGTTTCTCATCTCTCTTAATCTCTCCCTGTTCAGGCTTCTTGTTGGATCACAATTAGTACAACATCTGCTTATTTCAACAATGGTGCTTCTGCTCACAGCTGTAGTTAGAACTCTACATCCCCCCAATGCGTTCCATGAATTACAGGCAAAAACCAAGTCTGATATATCAATTATGTCTTCGCCATAGCCTTACAAGAGAATTTCAGCCCAAAACTAAGGCATCTCCTCAATCTCCTCCCATCTAGAATTTGACTCCATCTTCACTGACCTCAGTGTCCCATGTTGTTTCCTTTACGTGTCTTCACGCTTTCCTTTTTGCTGATTCAGGAGAGAGTTGGTGTTCGTAGGTTCATTTGTTTTCAAGCTTTATCAATTAAAACAGTTTTTATAGAGTTCTGCATTGCTGAAAGGTTGATCTCATCCAGGCTCTGCATCGGGGAAGTCGCTCGCCGTGCCTCTCTGTTGGTCACGTAGTCTCCAGTGACACCGTGTGAGTTGCGCTGGCTGCTGGCACCACCCCGCAGCTTCGCTTCGTGCGGGGCGCCAAAAAACAAAAAAAGGAAAGCTGCTGCTGCTTTAGTCCTTCTGTCCGCAGCATGGCTGGCTAAAAGCAGCTAAGCAAACAAAGTTCATTGCGAGCCTGGCTGAAATAGCCGCAGCCTCACGGTGCTGCCCTGGCCACGCTGATTTCAGCTGAGCAGTCCCGGCCACGTGGTCACTCCCGGCCTCGGGGCTGCCCCCAGCGCCACCTGCGGAGCCGCTTCTGGCACTGGTCCCGGCCGGCCGCGTGGTTGCTCCTGATGTTGGAATGGCCACCGGCAGCATGGCCCAGCAGCACTGCTGGAAGAAAAGAAATGGACCGGCAGGCTCTGCCAAGAAGGGGCCCGGCCCCGCTGGGAAGGGGCCCCAGCCACCACACTGGGACAGGGCCCAGCGGGCTTTCCTGGGAAGGGGCCAGCGCCACAGTGGAGCACAGCCGGGCCCGCCAGGCCACGCGGGGCCGGCACAGCCAGTGCCCAGTTACCCGTTCAAAGGCCAGAAGCAAGAGAGCTTTTCCTGGGCCTTGTTAGTTTTTAAATGTGAATCTCACAGAGGTGTGTTCAGCTTTCTTGAGTGGTTTAACATGGTGTCAATATTCAAAACTAGCCAGCTGACTGGTAACATCAGGCCAGAAGGAAGCTGCCAAGGCCGCCACAGGGATCCACTCCCATAGTTTGTGGACTCCCTCCCCAGCTAAAAACTGAACTGCATTAAACCATGACACTGAAAAAAATACTTTGGGCGGAGAAAGAATCTTTTGGAAAATGGTTTAAATTTTGGAATAAGCTTAATCCATGCCACAAAATGAGCTCTACTTTCTGCTGTTTGATTTGATAATTTTGTGTGAATATCACGAAATGTTACAGTCAAAATTGCTTTTAAAGACAGAATATACAAAAAAGTACTCTGAGGGGTTTTTATTTATTTGGGCAATAGAGCCCAAACAAATTATGTTGCACATCTACTTAGGGGTCTGTATTTTGTTTCTGAGCAAATAAGATCAGATAAATATTGTTTATTCATTGAAGATCTGTCAGTGTTTCATATATGTATTCATGCACATGCCCTACATATTTGAATTTGAAGTTTTGTAAATAGTTGTGTGCAGGAAAATACTTTCAAATGTTTCAAAGAAAGCTTGTGGAAGGACAAAGTATGAAGTGTCTGGAACAAAGCTGTTTTCTCAAGAAATATTTCAACTTTTATCTACTTTAATTTGCTGTTTTAATTGTAGGTGACATTAGTGAGAAAAAAGGGTAGGAAAGAAAAAAAAGGAAAATGGAAAAATACCTATCTTAGACAAAACAACCTTTTTCTTATCCTGTGGGTACAGTAAAATGTGTGGTTTTACTAACAGAATTCTGATCTCTGTTTCTGCAAAGAGACCTCCATACACAGGCTGGTGGTATATGAGGCCATGTAACCAATTGTGGCTGATCCTCACTGTTACCTAAAATAGTCTTAGGTCAGTCTGGGAGGAAGCTGTTCACCTCTGTTACGCCTCAGCAACTACCAGCTAGTGCTGAAGCTCTGTACAGAAGCTTCACTTCCACTTCCACCTGCATTTCCTCTGCTGATCACTGGAATCCCAGCCCCAAGTTTACCTCTGGGTTGTGTGTGATTACAGGCCCCACCAGACCTCATGATGGCTGAAATCTAGGAAAGCAAAAATTATTTCACAAAGCAACTTCTTCAGCATTCTGAAGAACTCTTTTGCTAGTAAATGAAGTAGCAGAATAGCAGTTTCAAGTGGAGAAACAACAAAAAAAATGCCCTTCTTATTCTATTGAAGAATAAATATTTGAGAACAGCTCTTGATTCCATTAGTTCTATTTTTATTCTAGTGAAATAATTTTTATGCTGGTACAGCTCTTGGTCATTCGTCATTTCAGTGGTCTAGAAAACCTATAGATAAACTGAAAGGAGCCAGAAGAAAATTGTAAGAATTTAGACCTGTTTTTTAAAAAAGCCTCATCTTAAATTTTCAGATGTCTGGCACTGTGAATTATCAAGCTTTATTCACAAGGGAAGTCAGTCTGATGCAAAACAGGGTGATACGGCTTAGTCCCTTTCTCAGAAACTAAGTTACATTTAATATTTCTCATGTAGCATCTTGGTCTCCAAGGAATTGAAACTACTTATTGAGCTCTTTTGGAGTGCTCCAGTTGGAGTTCTTTGAAAAAGATGGTGCTGATGAGTGTGTTCTTACGCAGCAGAGTGGTTGAAATCATGACATGATGAAGTTTCTTTATGTTACTCCCTGAGAAAAAAAGGCAGTACCTCAGCAGCTCACAGAATTTCCCCAAAATAGTCAAAATCTTGTTTAAACCACATATTCAGTTTTTATGTCTTTTTTTCTTTTTTGGGGAAGAAACTCACTGGAGGGGAATTCTGTTTCTGTAACACCACAAAGTCAGAACATTCCTGCATCCTTTTGCAGTGATAAGTGGTTGCTGGAAAGTGATGCCTTGTCATCATGAAGGCTGAGGCCGTCAGTCAGCTGGCCCAAACTCTGGCTTAGGCTTTTTGTGCAATGTCAATTCTGTCAGGTTGTCAATTTTCCTAAGAGGATTAGGCATGGCCAGTCAGGAACAGCTACAAGTTATTGACAGAGCAAAGAGGGCATGGAGAGGACAAGAGTGGGATATTTTTTCTAATATGTTCACTTGATTGTCTTGATGAGAGCTGCTTACAGCTCAGTCTAAATGATAAACCCAACCTTAAAGCTGTGTGGGGAAAGACCTTCAAACCTATGTGTCAAAGCACAACTCTGATATGAAGAGGGGAAGAAGAATGATAAGATTTGTCTAAATGTGTGCAGATTTCAGGAAAGCAATATAAATTTAAATTGCAAACAGTGAGAGATCTGTCATTTCAAAAAACCTTGTGCAAAAATGTCTGAAGAGTCATGTACTGGTACTGCTCCTTAAAATGTTAGTTCTGTGTATTAGCTTGTCCAAATAAGACTTACTGAATACTTGATCAGAAAGTGCAATATACTTGAAATTCTGACTGGAGTAATATACATTTGTATAAACATTTATATGCTGATACTTTAGTGTACTTGGAATCTTTCCAGGCCTTCAGTAAGAAGAAGATTGATGACCGAAAAGAATGGTTAACAAATTTCATGGAAGACAGACGACAGCGTCGACTACACGGCCTTCCTGAGGTGAGTCCTAGATAACAGCAATAAATCTGCCAGGCAATATTTAAATGTAATGCAGTTTTTGTATTGAATGAATAATGTATGTGGTTTTTTTCAGCAATTTTTATATGGTACAGCAACAAAACATTTGACTTACAATGATTTCATTAACAAGGAGTTGATCCTTTTCTCAAATTCAGACAACGAGAGATCTATCCCTTCCCTTGTTGATGGTAAGCTGATTATTCATTATGATTTTTTGGAATATTTCTTTTTATTGATGGTTTTTAGAGCTGTGATTTGCACTGGAATCAATGCATTCAAGTAGCGAATTTAAGAACTTCCATCTTAAGTGTTAGTTATCATTTTGCGTCTCAATGGTATCCTGGGTGCATCAGGAAGAGCAGTGCCAGGGGGTCAGGGGAGGTGATCCTGCCCCTCTGCTCAGCCCGGGTGAGGCCTCATCTGCTGTGTCCAGTTCTGGGCTCCTCAGTGCAAGAGAGACATGAAGCTCCTGGAGTGGGTCCAGTGGAGGGTTGTGAAGATGATTAAGGGGCTGGAGCATCTCTCTTATGAGGAAAGGCAGAGGGAGCTGGGCCTGTTCAGTCTCAAGAGGTGACTGAGAGGGGACCTCATCAATTTGTATAAGTATCTCAAGGGGAGGTGTTGAGAGGATGAAGCCAGGATCTTCTCAGTAATGCTAAACAATAGGACAAGAGGCAGTGGACATACACTGATGCACAGGAAGTCCCATGAGGAAGAACTTCTTCTCCAGTGACTGCACACTGGAACAAATTGCCCAGAGAGGGTGTGGAGTCTCCCACAGTGGAGATATTCGAGAGAGACACCATATCTTGTGCAATGTGCTCTAGGATGATCCTGCCTGGGGAGGTTGGACCAGATGAGCTGCTGTGGTCCCCTTCCAACCTGAAAAATTTCATGATTTATGTGCTAAGGAATTGCCATGTTTCTTCTGTGAGCAAGTTTAAGCTGTTGCTGTGCAGGCTTTTTACTTAACCAGACCTATTCCCTAGGCCCTACAAGCGCTTTGTTTCTGCTCATACCATTAGAGAAAGCAAGTCTCTTAAGTGCTTATAATAATTAACATTCAAGTCAGCAGCTGAGTGCAGATGAAGATGCAAATGTTTTCTCCCCTCAGTCTTGCACCACAGGCAGTGCTCTAGTGTTTACTGACCTGTAATCTTGCTAGGTTCCTGTCAGTTGGGTTTACTAACCCTCCCCTTGCAATAGCATGAACATTAAAAGGAGCAGTTTTTACTGCACTACAGCTTCATTTGTAAAACTGCAGACAGCGTGAGCAGGAATTTCTGCCCATGTCATTGTCTGTGTGCACAAGCTTACTATGATCAGGAAAAAGGCCTTGAGACTTCGAGGAGGGCTGAAGTGCATTTATCTGCAAATCCCTGTACATTTTATAGTGGAGCTGGTCAGCCTTCTTGGCACTACAGACTTATACCAAAATATTCATGCAGCAAGAGGTTTTTGTGTTTTGGATGAGAAGGATCATTCAGGGGATGGGGGCAGTAGCTTCCTGGTAGGATGGATCGATCCCTAGCTTTGATGCAGAATGAAACTGAGTTAGGTATGCAGATACACACGTAGGGAACCAAAGGATGTCAGTCTCTGTTTCAGCTTCTCCAGACTTACATCCTCCCATGCCTGGGTACTTACAGAGCTGTATGTTTCAAGAGATCCTTGCTCCTTACAATGTAGTGTACCCAGAAACAGCAGAATGATTTTACTGAAACTTTAAATATTTAAGAATGAACTTGCAGTGGACTGTTTCTACGGAAATGTAAGAAAATAAGAAAGGAACACAGTTATGCATATATTTGTGTGTGTCTATGTAAATATATAGCAATGTAGATGTATATATAATATTACAAATATTATATATAATTCCCATGAGTGTTTCTGCCAACTTTGGTTGTAATTCTGCATTCCGGGCATGGATATGTGACTTGTGCAGTGGATGTAGTGCTCTAGCAATGGTTTTTGTCCTTTAGCATCATCAGGTGATAAATGACAGGCTAGCCTGGTGGCAAATCTCAGAAAAAATAATGAAAAGGAAGAATATTTTGACGGTCTCTTCACAGCTGGTAGTTACAATTCTTGCTACTTGGTGATTCTTCTTTATGAAGGAAGTCCTTTAAGTCTATTGTATTCAATAGATTGCTGGTAGAAAAACATGATGCAGACCCATTGTAAAGAAGTTTGGATATTACATATTTAAATGAAATGGAAATTGAAGTCAGTCTCTCTTTTTTTTTTGTCTTCCTTCCAGCTTTTGCTGTTATGTTTGACCCACTGTAGTAATGGTAACATATAACAATATTTTAGTGCATTTTAGAAATGGATGTGAATTAAAACACTGAATAGCTCAATAAGCATGATTTAGAACTGGTTATCAAGTCTGGATAACATGCAGGAAATATGACGCCATCCCTTCCGCACAGATGTTGTTCCTAAAGTGTGCCCAAGCAATGAAAATAAACCAGAAGATCAGAGACTGGCTTCTTTCTTAAAACTTTAAAAGATCTCAAGAGGATAATATTTTTTGTTGTTGAATTCTAATGCGTATTTGAGAATTTCACACAAAAAGTAAAATTTCAGAGTGCTGTGAAATACATGTAAGCTACAGTTACAGCTGACATTGCTGAATTTGTGCTGATGTTCTTAGGAAAAATATTCTGCTGAGTAGAATGGAAAGAAGTTGCACTTGTGGAAGTTGCACATTTAGGATCAAGGTGCAGTTTATTAGAATAATATACTGGATGTAGTATAATTGGCTGAAGAGCTTGTGTTTCCACTTTTTTGGTAATTTTCTGAGTTTGGTAAAATATTTTTAATTGCTTTCTAAAAAACAATATATTTATTATTTTGTTAATATTCCAGTGTGAATTTGCTTCTATTTAATGTTTAGACTTCTTCTGAAGTCTCTCTTTTGAGAGATTAGAAATTTTAATAAGGCAAAATAAGTTTATCGCTTGAAAACGTTTGCTTGTGTATGTGTTGAAAATGGGATGTTCTTCTTCATAGGTCTGAAACCAGGGCAACGCAAGGTTTTATTCACTTGCTTTAAGAGAAATGATAAACGTGAAGTAAAGGTTGCTCAGCTGGCTGGTTCTGTGGCTGAAATGTCAGCTTATCACCATGGGGAGGTGAGTATGGAGGATGGTGAAGCTGTGAGGACTTTTAGCCTATGTAAAATACTAGGTAAATGTTTCTGCTATTAAAATTGCAAACTATTGACTATAATTCTACTAATCACAGGTGTACTTTTAAAGAAAATTAACCAAACTGTATGTAGCTTAATAAGACAGCATATTTTTTCTTTCCAAGTGTTGGTGCACAGTGTTATCCCAAATATGTTGTGGGTTGTGGCAAAATAGTAGATAACTAATTACCTAGGCAACTTCTAGATTCTGAAATCATAGGAATATAGGAACTGTGTACTAGGACAATTTTTGTCTGAAACAAGAAATACAGTATTTTAAGGGAAGAAGCAGAGACTCTATTCTTCAAAAACTTATTACAATGTCAGAACAAAGATTATTTCTAGCTCCTGTTTTGTTTATATTTATCTGAAATATTAGCAAGAGTGGCTACATTAACAATCCATCCAACCCTTCTCTTCTCCCTTCAGAAGCCATGAGTAGTGGTTTGTGCATGCAAGTGTGGTCAGTTTGTCCCTTTACTTCCCCCAGAGAAGTGCTTTAGAAGAAATTGAGAAGCTCAGGGGTTTTCATAAGCATAGAATATGTATTCCCAGCAGCCCTTGTAATAGGTTACAGCAGTCCTTTCTCAGGGAGACTGCTTTCTTAAAAATTTAATTCAGGTTAGTCACACAATTTTGGGTCATTAAAAATAGATTTTGCTGGCTGATTAGGATAGACTGTCTCAAACTTCTTACTATGAATATGTATTTTCTTGCAGCAAGCATTAATGATGACTATTGTCAACTTGGCTCAGAACTTTGTTGGAAGTAACAATGTGAATCTGCTACAACCTATTGGTCAGTTTGGCACCAGGCTTCATGGTGGAAAGGATGCTGCAAGCCCTCGCTATATTTTCACCATGTTAAGGTAAACTGTTAATGTCTAAATGCATACTTCTAAATAGCCTTCTTATGTATCCTTTCACAACACTCCTTTTTTGGGGGGGGTGGGGGAGAGAAATGGAGAAAGATTGAAATATTTTGATAGAAGCTCATGTTTTGCTTTGGATCTCCTAAGTGTGGTTTTGAACATCCATAACATTTTGCTACTTCTACAGTTAAGCAAGGAAATTTTGCAACTATTTGGATGCTGTGTTGCTTTATTACTGGGTGCCCCAGTGTCACACTGAGCTGTGTGTTTTGAAAGCTTCAAAGAATGATATTTTGTAGATGTTAAATGTCAGCAATTGCTAGTGTACCAGGTACATGTGTTACTGTGAAAGAAACAAACTTCATCTATTATGAACACACTCTTCCATTGGGGAGAACTTTGTTATCTCAGGAGATGTGTATGTTGGATTTTCAGCTTCAGAATGGCAAAGAGTGAGGAAGAAGTGAGAAAAATCTGCAAACAGATCATATCTGGGCCCAAGGGCTGTTAAAGCAAAATGTTCTTTATTTACTGGACTTGAGGTTAAATAGTTTTCTTTTTTTCCTTTTTAAAGCCCTTTAGCAAGGCTACTTTTTCCATCAGTGGATGACAACTTGCTTAAATTCCTGTATGATGACAACCAACGTGTAGAGCCTGAATGGTATATTCCCATCATTCCCATGGTCTTAGTAAATGGAGCTGAAGGAATTGGTACTGGCTGGGCATGCAAACTTCCAAACTATGATACCAGAGAGATTGTAAACAATGTCAGACGAATGCTGGATGGCCTAGATCCCCACCCAATGGTAAAAACAATAGTATATATTGGTATTTTATATGTGTGTACTTACAGAATCAATTCCTATCTCTCTAGAACTTCTTAATTGTTGGAGCATCAGAGTTGGTTTGTCCTAGTAATTTTATGTAGAAGCTCTACTTGACTGTTGGGATGAGGCTGGGGAAGTTCAGTTTGAAGCAAAAACATTGCTATTTGTATCTTCAGCAGTTATTTTAGAGGACTTTTTCTTTACAAGTCTTACTGGGTAGTTGTGACATGGCAGTAGAGTAAAAAGTTGTATCACTCTTCCTTTTTGAAGGTACTACTTAAGTAGCTTCAGCCAAAGTTAACATTTCCTCTCTCTTGTCTGAATTGTTCTCTGTTTTATATATCTGTAGGCAGAGGAGAAGATATTGCTGCTGTTCAGGAAAATCAGCAACTTCTGAACTGCATTTAGCTTCTGTTTATTCAAAGTATTAGAAGTCCCAGAAGTGGTGTGAAAAAAATTGGGCAGGAAACATACCTGTGTGAGCCCATAATATCTGTGACCAAGAGATGAAATACAGTTGATGTAACCTTAATTTTACAACTGATGAATATTGCTGCCTGGCTGTGTTTACTAAACCATAGAAGCAGACACATCTTTTCTTCTCTATTTAGATCACAGTTCACTGAGTGTGCAATATCAATTTTCAAGACATAGTGGTTTTCCTTTTTCAAATCCTTGGGAATAATGAGATTTTTTTTTTTAATTAATGCAATCCATTGCCCTTCCTTTAGGACTCCTAGGCCTTCTGTGTAGTCTCAGAGTCAATTGAAGCTCACAGTGGTTGAAAGAGGCAGTTCTGCCTCCATCTAGCTCCTTTCTGTATGCTGGTATGTGTTTGTGTCAAGCTGGATAAGGAAATCAATCCTGTTAAAAAAAATTCCTTAGCCTGTTAGTTACAATTTAACCTGGATGGGTTCTGCTATCTTTGCCAAACAGCACAAAAAAAAGAAAAAATGGTTAGGGGAGGTAGCACCACTTCTGCAAAGTTATTGTGGGGTGTTAATTTGCTTTCTGTCAGCCTTATTTGTGCTTAGAGTTTTCTTTAAGAAAGAGGAAGAAAAAAAGAAACAAAAGAATCAAAACAAAACCCCACCACCTCACTGAGTTCAGTCATCTGAACAGTTTTTCTACTCTGTGGACACTAGGGTAATTGGTCCTGTCACTTGCATGAGTGTATTCTGGTTTTTTTCTGTAGTATTTTTTCCTATGGCTTCAGATTTTCACAGACATGAGAGGTTTGTTGATGGGTTAGTGCAATATACACTGATAACTGTATGGAGTATGGAAAAGAAATATTTTTCTGACATTTTATTATAAAGATTATTACCACTTTACTGTTTTTCCAATTTCAGCTCCCAAACTACAAAAACTTCAAAGGAACCATTCAGGAACTTGGTCAAAATCAGTATGTAGTGAGTGGTGAAATATTTGTGGTGGACAGGAACACAGTAGAAATTACAGAGCTTCCTGTAAGGACATGGACCCAGGTAAGTAATAGTGAAATACATTTTAATATAAACAAAAACCAGTGACGATTTCCTCATTAAATTATTTAATTCTATGTCTGCGTGAACTTCTAACACAATTTCTGATTATATATACACAGAAGGGAACATGGTTTCATTCTCCAGTGTGCTTTTGTAGAAGAGGGTTCTCTGTTTGTGCCATCAGCTGTCCATACTACAGAGAACACCTGTTTCTCCTGCTGAATTCATAGTTAATCCACTTTACAGTAGCCTTTTTTGTCCTGGTTTCTGCCTCTTGTGTTTGTGCTGCTCTTGGCCTGCATTTCACAGGTTATACTGGTTCTGTAAGTTATAACTGGTGTCAGGTGTAATGCACAGAGCTCTGAAAGTTTGTTGTTCAGTTGGTTTGCAGCTTTAAGGCATTTCAAGTGGTTCTGTTTTTTGCTGCCCTATTTTCAACAGGTGTACAAAGAACAGGTTCTAGAACCTATGTTGAATGGGACTGAAAAAACTCCAGCATTAATTTCTGACTATAAGGAATACCACACTGATACAACTGTGAAATTTGTTGTGAAGATGACAGAAGAAAAGCTTGCACAGGCAGAAGCTGCTGGGTTGCACAAAGTCTTCAAGCTTCAAACAAGTCTTACTTGTAATTCTATGGTAACTTTTTCACGTTTGGCTATCCGAATTCCTACTGTTGCTTGTTGTAAAATCAAATGTTTTTGTAGTATACTTTGGTTCTTGGTATTGAACAGTGCATTGTGTATTTGAAATTGTTTCAATAATAGAAAACTGTAATGATGACCAATACTAAGTCAATATGAGTAAGCAAATCCATTTTAGTCATGATGAGTCTTTCAAATAAGACAGGCCTGGGGTGGTTGCCTTCCTGTAATTGAAAATTTCTTGTGCAGTGAACCAAAAGTGGCTAATATAAAGCAGATCATACAAATAACTTCTGCCATATTATAATTAGATTTGAGTTTTAAACTTGAGACAAATTACATTTTCAAAATTGCACTTTCTGCAGGACTGTTACTCCTCTAATAGGAGTTAAATGATCCAATGTTTCCACCAGCATAAATCCAATTTGAGGTGGTAAGGTATGGCAAACACTGTTCTTAAGCTGCTGAAGACATAATAGTGCTGTAAATTACTAAGAATATGAATAAATATAGATGTCTGTCTATTCTGAGAGGGATTTGAATGTAAGTTAATTTCTGCGAAGATTTCCAAACATCCTGTCTTTATAGATACTGAAAAAACAGTTCTGTTTTTTTTATGGCAGATGCTACTTTCAGGTATTACCACAAAACACAAATGTCATTATTGTTGCTATTGCTGTGTACATCAGAAGCTATGTGGAAATAGGTTAAAAATAAATTAAAGACCATAGAATTGGAAAAGGAAACAGGCCTTGCTCAACTGATTTTGTAGATTGTACTTGAAAAGCAAATCTACCAAATCAGGGTGATGGTATTTCTCACATGTTTAAACAACTGTAGGAACTACTGTGAGAATCTGTAGTCAGTTTTACATTTCACAGATTACAAAATGTTTTGCAGCTGAATTCCTGCATTTTCTGCCTGCCAAAGTAAATAATAAATTGTAAGGGATGCTTTCTATACCTGTGTAGGAATTAATCTTCCCTGTTGTAAGAACCTTAAAAAGTTATGTGAGCTTGGCCATTGTCCCCCAGCTCCCAAACAGCTATTTTGGATAGATGAATTACCCCCTAGAGGGGTTTATTTCTTTCAGTTGGCTATGGAGGGCACTGAGGGTGACAAGTTCACCTATAAATGTCTAAACTGGAGATGTCAGAAGCCAGGCAGGATTGATTCCACCTATCAAGTAAAAGTGATTTCTTACTTTGAACTTGAAGCATGGTAGTTTTCACAGCAGAAAAGTGACAGATTTCACAGCTGAATTGAAAGATTATTAAGGATTATTAAGCTTTGCAACTGTTCCGTTAAATAGTTGTGAATCATCAGTTGCTACTGAACTTGTGATTTAATATATAGATAAAATTAGTCATTCAAGTGAATTCAGGCATATTTCTCTATATAGCTGTCTTTTTGTTTGATTGTGCTACCCTAAATCTCATCCTAAATCTACTTGTGAATAAAAATAAAGACCATCCAGCTCTGTGCTGTGTAGCTCCAAGGTGAGGTTTGAGTTCACACTCCTCGAAATACCACTTTTTGTACAGTGCTTTTACATGTGCAGTAGAAGTAAACACTTACACAAGGGCTAACAAAGTTTAGTTAGGCAGCCTCTCTCAAGTCTTTCATGTATTTTCTAGGTGCTGTTTGATCACATGGGGTGCTTAAAGAAGTATGAAACTGTGCAGGACATCTTGAAGGAGTTCTTTGATCTGCGGTTACATTATTACAGCCTGCGCAAGGAGTGGCTCGTGGGAATGCTCGGTGCAGAGTCCACCAAGCTGAACAACCAGGCTCGTTTCATCCTGGAGAAGATACAAGGAAAAATTACCATCGGTCAGTAAACAGAAGTTAGAATTGTTAACAGTGGGGGAAGATCTGGAAATTACTTAAGTACAGTAGAAAATACCTGCACGCAAGATTTTCGCAACACTGACTTTCCTTGTTTGTTTTCTTTCCCCGCCTCCTCTGTGTTTGTGTGTATCTTGTAGAGAACAGATCAAAAAGAGATTTGATTCAGATGTTGGTCCAGAGAGGTTATGAATCTGATCCAGTAAAAGCCTGGAAAGAAGCACAGGAAAAGGTAATAATCTAGATATAGCTGATGTTGTTACAGTTATAAATTATCCTGCTTGTTTTCTAGTAATCTAACTTAATTTCTAACACACACATAGCACTTTAAAAACATTAGTCATTACTCCTTATTGGCTTCTATTAAAAAAAAAACATTAAATTTACACAAAAATAAACTCACGTAATACTGGTATTGTGTGTGGATAATGCTTAGAAGAAAACTAGATAGTACAAGTCTGAAAAATGAGATTGCAGAGGACTGAATTTCTTAATGTACCCAAATCAAAACTGGCAACTTGATTTCTGACTGGCTGATACAGAAAGTGCTGCATCAGTTACCCCACACAAACAACTAATTACTAAATGTAATTATTTCTACATAACTTTTTTTTCTGTAAAGAAACATGGATATTATAAAGATATGACACTTAAATTTATTGTAGTAAATTTGACCTTGAACTTGACCTTTATTTGTTTCTGCTTTTTTAAAACCAACCAGTATTTATTGTTCCAAAAGAGAGATATGACGAGTTTAATTTCAAAGTTACATCTCCATTACAATGGGCAGATAGAACTGCTTTGAAAAGCGGCTTTGAATTTCTGTCACCTACCCCTTTTCTGTGTCTTTGCTGCTGTTTTAGCTATTTGTTTTCATTTCATATTCGTTTTGTATTTTTAACTCTATGGAATGTTTTCTATTTTATAACAAAACTGTTATTTAGAGAAATTTTGATCCAGCTTGCACATTTGGGGCTTAGAAACAAGCTCTTATCCAAAGCACTGTGCTCATTTTCTAAAGGAACAGATATCCATGAATACCCAAAGGGCAAAGGTCTCAGCCCTGAGAGACGGGTAGGACAGCACCAATATCTGCAGCCAGCAGCACACAAGGCTCTAGCACAGGTTCAATTTGTTTTCTTAAGTCAAATGATTGAATAATCAGCTCTAGAAGGTCATGGGAACACAGCCTTTTGGAAAGGTCCAGAAAATGTTCAGGTTATTGAATCTGTGAGGGCACACCTTGCTGCTCTGTGATGGTGCTTTGGAGCAGTGTCACAGTTCATGCACAGAGCTATTACTAATACTTGTAATTGTGAATGTTTCACCTCAGGCAGCAGAAGAGGAAGACTCTCAGAATGCAAATGATGATGCTTCCTCAGCTTCTGGTGCAACCTCTGGCCCTGACTTCAACTACATTTTGAACATGTCCCTGTGGTCACTCACAAAAGAGAAGGTGGAAGAGTTGATTAAGCAGAGAGATTCCAAGGTTGGTACACCTGGAAGGCTTGTTCTGAAATGGCACAGTAATTGCTGATGTGCCTGTTGGGAATGTTCAGTCTTCAGTGGCATTTGCTTTAGTTGTACTTACATTCCCTATACTACTCTCATGTTTTAGGAGAGAGAACTAAATGATCTTAAAAGGAAATCTCCTTCAGACCTCTGGAAAGAAGATCTAGCAGCCTTTGTTGAAGAGCTTGAAGTATGTTTTACTTTATATATATTTCTAGAACATGAAATTCCCATTAATTTAATTAAAAACACTAATAAAAATAATTAAAATTTAAGAAAAATAATTTAAAAATACTATGTTTTGAATCAAAGTAGATACATTTCACAATATAATGTAACTGGGAAATCAGTATTGGATATCTATGTTCTTGGTAGTGTTTCTCAGGGATTGTTTCTTGCATGTATCCAGTTTAATGTTTTTTCCAAGTCAGTGATATTAAAAGAAAAATAACCAGGAGAAAGTTAGTCCTCAGATGACATAAAAACCTGTAAGTAGTAACTGGTAATGGTAGTAATTACAGTAGTTCTACATGATCTAATTTTTTGTGAGGCAGTATTACCAAATTCAAAACTGTACATTCAGGAATGAAGTGTGTAGACCATAAATACTATATGAAAGGCCCTTAGTTTGCCTCATCAGTAATTCTGGAAAAAAGATAAAGTCCCTTTGGTGAATAACCTCAGTTTTCTGTGTTGTCTGAAAAGGATCGGTGCAATCTTTCGAAGTGACACACTTCAAAACTAAGTGTGTAAGTTACATGCTGAAATAATGGAAATTTACAACAGTACCAGACACATACTTGCAAAATAGAAACTTGATAGAAGAAAGATTTTTCAGTGTAACATTGTCCAAAAGTTTGTATTTATCCTTGAATGGAAGTGTAGTTTTTAACTCTACAGGGTAATGAATTTACCAAAATTAAGTGGACACTGTTCCAGAACTGAAAATTGTGTTCCAATTCAAGTGAGAATTAAGGGGAGCCTTATGCTCCATGTAAAAAGGAGCTGAATCTTGAATAATCATCACATTCCACTTTGTCCTCATTAAAAAATAATGTGTTTCCCCCCTCCTGCCTCCCCTTGTTTGTTAGAAAGTAGAAGCACAGGAAAGAGAAGATGTTCTCGCTGGCATGGTTGGCAAACCAATAAAAGGCAAAGTTGGTAAGCCCAAGATGAAGAAACTCCAGCTGGAAGAGACCATGCCATCACCATTTGGCAGAAGAATAGTTCCACAGATTACATCTGCCATGAAAGCTGATGCCAGCAGGAAATTGCTGAAAAAGAAAAAGGTAAACCAAAATGGCTGCTACAGTTAAATTATTTATTATTTAACTGGTGTATTCATCTACTCTGGTAGCTTAAATCCAAATTGCCAGATTGTCACTGGTGCTGTATTTATACTGTTTTGCTGACCTAATGCATAAGAAATTTATACTGTATTTCTTTTACATTTGCAAACCTCTTGAGACTGCTTATTGTTCAGGTGTTTTTATTGAGATAACTGCTTTCCAAGACTATTCAACAAATGTTGATATACTAGTCTACATTCATTTATTATCATCTGCAAAACTATTCCAGTTCAATCTTGAAATATAAAGGTGTGAATTATTTTATTTTGTAATTTTAGGGTGAAACTGATTCTCTAGCAATAAAAATGGAATTTGATGAAGAGTTTGGTGGTGTGCCTGCTGAGGGTGGTGGGGACGACTCACTGAATGCATCAGCTGCAGCAGCTAAAACCCCTAAACCCAAGAGAGAGAAGAAGGAGCCTGGTAAGACTCTTGCACAGCCATAGTTAACCTTAGTTGTGTATTTACTGGGCATGAAATGCATTTTTAACACAGTGTGAGAAGGGAAATACAGCACAAAAATGACTATTTCATCTGGTTTTCTTCCCTAAAATGAAATATTTGAAAGTACTCTGCTGAAGTTTCTTTGTGTAAGCTACTTTCCTGGGGGTGGCAGGTCTTACATTACATTTTCTACATTTGAATTTTTGCAGGGGGGGAGTCTAAATCTTCAAATTTCTGTATAGAAAAATAGATTTTTACATAATGAGTCTAATTCTTTGCAAACTGAAATGTCAAGTTTGTGTCCTCTTTGATATTGAAGGACAGGGCAGTCACCTTCAGCTCCCCAGTCTGTGTAATGCTATAGATTGTAGAATTTGATTAAATAAATGTATTTTTCTATTGACATATTCAGTCATTCTGACTTTCAGAAAGTTATGTGTGCTATGGCTTGGCAGACGACCAATGTTCACTTCCCCATTTCCTCTGCTAGTGGGAATTTATTGTTGCTGTTTGAGAAATACACAGTAACAGGGAGGCAGCAACAAAAAAAGAAAGCTGGAGATAGAAGAGAAGGTTTAAGTATGAGGGCGTTTATTTTTTTCAGAAAAAAAAGGAAAAATATGTGGTTGCTCAAATAATTGTTCTGAGATAAGGTCTGGTTTTTATTAT
Source organism: Promerops cafer (assembly GCA_013398275.1). Lineage (NCBI taxonomy): Eukaryota > Metazoa > Chordata > Aves > Passeriformes > Nectariniidae > Promerops > Promerops cafer. The sequence continues at coordinate 80,083 of VZSE01014952.1, forward strand.
TCAGGGGATTATCCAACTTGAGTAGATTCACTGAGTACAGTTAGGACTGACTTGTCTACATGCAGCTCATGTCTCCCACAGCCAGTGGGCAAATTAGCCCAGGTGGGCCTCAGCTTGCCCTGCAATTGACTGACCATATTTTTACCCCCTCCTTGCAATAGGATATCCTCTGCTTCCCTCTGCTTGTTGTATTTTTCCAATAAATGTTTCTGATCCTGTTCCCTGAATGATGGAAAACTGCACGTTCTTTTCCTGGAAAACTGTCAACTTTTAAAGAAACGTGTTTGGCAAAATTTAAAATTAGAGACTTTATGCTTTTCAGTCACAAAACAAATTTCTTTGGCAGCAGCTGGTCAGGTTCTGTGTGAAATAATTTCATGTTAAATCTTCATTCAGGGAGGAGAAGAAAATTTACAACATTTAAAGGAGAACTTTTTAAGATGAAAATTGATGCTAAATTTGTAAACAATTAGAAAAGATGAAAATATTTTTTTAACCTGACTGTAGTAAATGCTTTCACTTTTGGCAGGTGCTAGGGTAAGAAGGACACCGTCATCTACAAAATCCAGTGCAAAAAAAGTGAAGAAACGAAACCCATGGTCAGATGATGAATCCAAGTCTGAAAGTGATTTAGAAGAAAATGAGCCTGTGATTATTCCAAGAGACTCTCTGCTTAGGAGAGCTGCAGGTACCCAAGATTTTGTGAATTGTGTATTGTGACTGAAAGTTTCAACCACAAACCCACATTTTCTTTTGACCATAGCCTTCCTTTAGGACTTTATTTCCTACAGATAGACTGCATTACATTTTCTTCACTGTGTGAAGAATACTCTTAATGTCAACATCAGGAATTTGTTATGAAAGATTTTGTAATTTGGATTAGAAATCTTGTCCCCTATTCTAAACACTAGAATAGAAATTACTCACTAAACTAGTGAATTATACAAGAAACAGACAAGACAATATTCTTACAAACAAAAAAAAATTAATACAATTATACTGCCAAAAAAGGCCTAAAAGGCAAGTAAAAAAAAATCAAAAAAATTCTGAACACTCCATGAAAACCAAGACTGAAAGTTTGGAAGATGTATAAGTATTTGATGGTTTATAAAACCCCCACAGAGTTTCTGGAAAATTAAGAAGAATGTTCAAATGGTGGATTCAAGAAAACTTCAATTGTAAGTGAAGGATTCTCACTCCTTTAAAGTACTGATGCACAATGTCTCCATAATGCCCTTAGCTGAAGGTGTTTGAGCAAGCCACAAGAGATGTTAGACGTTTCCTAACATCTAAATTATTCTTTATTCTTTCAGCCCTTTATTCTTCCAGGCTGAAAGAAATTTATTAGCCACCACTCTTTTGTCTTGTGTACTCTGAGGCAGGGATTGTTCACTGACTTCCACTTTGATTTGTGTATGTATCTGTATTATATAACATAAACAACTCTCCTGAATTGTGTACATGTGTGATTTTCTCAGCTGAGAGGCCCAAGTACACTTTTGACTTCTCAGAAGAAGAAGACGATGCCGACGATGATGATGATGCCAACAATAACAACGATTTGGATGACCTCAAAGTAAAAGCCTCTCCAGTTACAAATGACAGAGAGGATGAGTTTGTTCCCTCAGACAGTTTAGAGAAAGATGAGTATGACTTCTCCCCAGCCAAATCAAAGCCATCTCCAGAGTAAGTACTGTAACTCAGCAGGATTTCTTCATAAATATTTTTTTCAATGCAGAAGTGTCTGAACAAAACTGAGAAACATCAGCCTGTTATTGCTCTACATGCACTGGGAAAAATAAAATGTGGAGGAATTCAAGCATATGTTATCTCAGCCTTGCAACTGACCTGGGCAGGGGTGACTCATGAATTAAAAGAATAATATAATAATATATATATTAAAATAGTTATGATACATTGTCTGTAATATCATCTGTTAAACTACATTTTTAAAGATTCTCTGTTTTCTGTCTTGTGCCAGTCTGGTATAGAGAACTATTGAAAAAAAATGTAATTCTGTTAATTTTAAATGCCTGGAGTTCTTGACTGGATGTCAGTTTTAGGGGTTTGACTGCTGCAAGCAGATACAAAAATGCTGGAAATGTTAAAACAGGGTTAAATTTTGCATGGATATTATGATGTCCATGTACTTCAGTATGTGCTTAATGTAACTCATATAATTCCCTTTTTTTTGGCTTGTAAGTAGGAAAACATCTCAGGCCAAGAAAAATCAAGATTTTGGGAACATCTTCTCTTTTCCATCTTACTCTCAGAAGACGGATGATGGTGAGCTTTTTTTCACAGTTCCATTTAATTTTTATAACTATTAATGGGATATTTTGGGGAGCGGTACACACAAACTCCACACAGTAGTTACACGAGAAGGATGTCCACATCCTCTCCCTTTACAAAGGGGAAAAGTGAAGGAAGTTCTCATCTTTAGAGGAACAAAGCTGGTGTCATAGGTAAGGAAGTCACAGTACATCCATAGCTGTAGCATCACAAACACTTCTTTGAGATTAATTTTTACTGTAATTAATATTGATGTAATTAATATATGCCATGAATAAACTTACTTTGTGATTGTAGATACAACAAAATTGGACAGTGATGATGAGGATTCTGCTCCTGTTTTCTCATCATCTTTTGCCCCAAAGCAAACAGAGAAAATTCCAAGTAAAACAGTAGCTGCTAAGAAGGGTACGTATAGAATTGGCCTGGAAGCCAATCCTTTTATTTGAAAGTCATCATCTTCACCTTTGCATTGTCCATTCAGTCTTCAAAGGCGGAACTGACCTTTCATTTATTTTGAACTCCATGAAATTCAGCACTAGGGTATGAACTTTCTCCAGCTCCTTAATAATATTAATTTGTTTCTTTCCACTGGTTACTTAGTAGTGTCAGAACTTGATCCCTTCCACGTCGTGGGGTGGTGTTCAGCCTTCAATTAGTTTAACTAATGGGAGGTTTTTAGCTTCAGGAGATGAGTAAGTGGAGCATGACACCAGGAGGTGTGGAATATCCCTTGGGTCATGGGAGGCAGCTGGCCAGACTGTCCCCTCACAGCTCCTTGTGCACCCCCAGCCCCTCGCTGGTGTGATGGTGTGAGAAGCAGAAAAGGCCTTGACTCTATGTCAGCAGCAACAAAATATCCCTGTATTGTCAACATCATCCCCAGCCCAAATACAAAACACAGTCCTGTACCACCTGCAATGAAGAAAACTAACTCTGTCCCAGCCAAAACCAGCATAGAAGGCTATCACTTTTTCCTCTTGGAACAGAGGATGAGAGACTCTCCTCAGACTTCAAAGGTATAAATTCCTTCAGTTATTAGTCAGCTTTTAGAACTGTCATCTTGCAGCATTTTTTCCCTGTGATACTGTGGCCTTTGTTTTTTAAAATTTCTTTTGATCAACTTGCAGCTGAACTTAATATATTAATTCTTCTGTAAAAAAAGATACCTCAAGGAGACTGACAAGAAAGCAGCCAGTTACAATAGTTAACTTATTCTCTTAAAAATGAGGGAAGAAAAATTATCGTTTCCTATATTAGGCATCAGTGAACTGCAGCATCTTTTCACCCTTTCCCCCATTGCCTCCCTATTTCTAATCTATTTCTTGATGCATTGTATCCACTCTAATTTGTTAACAGTTCAAATCAATGAATACTTCTCAAACACTTCCAGTTGTGGTAGAGTTCTGTAGTACAGTAAATAAAGACTGCATACAGGAATAGCTGATCTCTAATAGAGTAGTCCTTTATACTGAATTTCTGTACTGCAGCAAATGCAAGAGAGAACTCTGTATGCAGTGTCCAGGCATGGATACAATTTAACATTCAATCTTTCTCCCTTTCTGTTTTTTGAGGGTCTGGATGTGGTGAGTTGTCATTAGCCTAACTTGAAACCTTAAAATACAGCTGTGATCTGTTTCTGAGTTTCTGATTAACCTGTACACACACAAAATAGGTATAAACAGGCTCTCTTTCAAGCAAGAGTTAAATTTTTGCCTCCAGAGTAGCCTTAGGGGCACTCTCCTTCTCAGTGCATAGCAACAGGACAGGTTGCTTTCACCAGTTTTCATCTTTTCACTTCTTTTCTGCCCAGATCAGACATGACCACACTTCCATGATCACAGCTGGACAGTCCAATGATAACCCAGCAGGTTTAGTTCATTGGTCATCTGGTTACCCTTTTCATCGTCTCTTTGATTCTAAGTCCATCTTCATGGGCTTGGCAGCAGCCTCCTCAGAACCCATTTTCTGGTAATGTAATATTCCACCCACTCACCCTCACACTGGGAGTGCTTTTTGTGTGTGGCTGAAACGATTGTTCCAGAGTTGTTTGATTTTCTGTGACTTCAGACTCCGATCAATTTGGGATGAAATCTCTTGACCTCTGCTATTCACTACAGAGGATCAAGAGACAGCTGAACTTTTCCATGACTGTTTGAACTGTCTGTGGTTTTAGGGCTTTACAGTAAAGCCTAAGGGAAATTTGAAAAGCAGGCTTTTACTCTTGATAAGCAGTTGCTCAGCTTGAACAGCCTTGAACAGCCCAGCTGCTGAGATTCAAGCAGTAAGATGTACTCTTTGCATCACCTGAGGGACTGATACCATACCTGGACTTCCTGCCAAAAACTTGGGCTTCTTGAGAGCCTGTGTACATTGATTGTGCTGCACACTGATTCCTGTCATGCTACCTAGTGGAGAGCTTGGCTGAGCTGATTTGCCATCAAGTTGCTGTCAAGAGATCCTCCACACTTGTACAGCCATTAGGGGTGTAAGTTAAAGTAGAGGATGAGAATTCCCCTGTATTTAGCACAGAGGGAAGTCAGTGTTCTGGGCACTATTCCTTTAGCCACCAGATAACAGCTAAGAGTTTTGCTGTCCCGTGGACAGACTTCACAGGAGTTACCCAGTGATACCAAGCTCTGTTTCCAGGCAAGAACAAAGCCAGTGTCTGTGGTGGTGTGTTGCACCTCTCTTTCTGCAGTTCAAGGCATCATGACCAAAACGCTTGTGGAGACACTCTCTTGTTCTCAAACACGTTCCCCTTCTGATCCCATAAATGAAATTTGAGCTCTCACAAACATCCACATTCCTGGTATCTGGATTGTTTGTACATGTGTCTGTTTGAGGCATCTGTGGCTGACAGAGGGTAGGTCAGGTGTGCATCTGAGGTTTCGGCAAGACTTATCTGTAAGCCTACAGGACACACGATCTGATGATCTTAAGGGTCTTTTCTGACCTAAATGGTTCCATGAAGACAGCCAGATTAGTTGTGTAGCACTGATTCAAATTCTCCAGGAAACGCAGAATGTTCCCTTCCTCTCCTTTCAGCATTTTCTGAAGTTCCTTTTCACTGAGATTGACAGAAAGCAATGTCACAGAGGCACTGCCTCCCAAACCCCTGCAGTAATCCTGGAGAAAACTGTCCTGCAGTCATACCACCCTGAAGGCAAAAATGTCACAAGCAGCTGAATTTGTAAACACTCTAATGTATCCAGACACAGTCAAAGTATCCAACCTGTTTCTGAGTTCTGGAGGAGTTCTGTTGCTGCTTTAGCTACTAGTAACCTGTTTTGTACTCAAAAAGATTAAACATTATTCAGCTGAGGACACTGGAATTTAGTGGGTGCACCAATCCTTCTGAGAGCACGACACAGGAAACCTCCTGTTTATTCCACACAGTTCTAGCATAAAAGCTGAATTATGTTTTCCCCAAGTGCAGAAATCACTCATCTTGTTTCAGTGTCTGCCATTTGTGCTGTAATTAGAGTATCTAGTACAATTTAATATGTCCAACCAATATGTGAATTTATTTCGTATCTTTTAACTTCCAACAGCAAAACTAGATGCGCCCCCTAAGCCTAAAAGAGCTCCCAAGGCCAAGAAGGTGGAAACTGTGAACTCTGATTCAGATTCAGAATTTGGCATTCCAAAGAAGACGGCAGCACCCAAAGGTAGGAGTCACACCTGGGCTCTCTGGAGCACAGGGCTCACAGTTATTGTAAGAACCACGCTGAGTTATGAGTACATTGATCACTGGTAGATTACTCAGCCTTTCCTGTGACAAATACAGGGTATTGACTTCTTGGCAAACAACGTGTGGACTTTTTATCTGACCTTTACTGTTGGGAATGCATTTAATAGCTGCTACCCCCACACACCCTCTTCAATTCTACTGGATATTACTCATTTTCTTTGATCTCAACTCTTCCCAAGCCAGTAAAATTCTGGTAGTGATTGTAGTAAGTAGCACTTTCTGGGTTTTTAAGCCCATTTTTTGGTATCCCAGTTCTCTGAGTCCTCACAACACAGCCCAGCAAGCAGTGTAATTGGAGATGTCTGTAAAGGATGTGCCAGTGTTGATGGTTGAGGTTAAAAGTAAATTTATTAAATAGTAATGGTGAATTAATGCTGTGTATCAGTGCAGAAGGTGACCAAGGACCTGTAGTTCTTCAGCAGTGTAGACATTATCTGATATCATGAAGTTTGTCCCTGTCTTGAACTGACAGCTTGAGCTGTCAGGGTGAATGATGACTGTGGAAGAAGTAGAAAATATTTAAAACTGAGAAAATAAAAAAGACTTCATTACATGGCTGTTGTGAAGAAGCTTGAGTAGTAAACTGGGTTTGAACTTAACATGTAGACATACTAAAGTAACTTTACTAGGGAGTTTTTCAGTTTGATGAAGTCTGGAGTTTATTTTAAAAAAAAGTGACAAAATTAACTCATAATCTCTGACGTAGGAAAAGGCAGAGGGGCAAAGAAAAGGAAAGCATCTGGTTCAGAAAATGAAGGTGAATACAACCCTGGGAAGAAAATACCCAAGTCCACACCAAGCAAGGTCAGTTCCATCTATGCTCTCTTCTCTTTGTAAAAAGAACCTCATGGATTACTTTACATAAAAGTTAAGTTCTTATAATAAGTTGTGAATATGGTAATGGAGGCTGAAGTGTCATTAGCAATCAGATCCTAGAGAGGTTTTTTTTCAATTCTAAATATTAAAATGGAAAATGTACAAAGCATCACAACTGATTTGTCTTTTCCTTTCTAAAGAAATCCAAGAAGGCCTCTTTTGACCAGGATTCTGATGTGGAAATCTTCCAGTCAGGCTTTGCCTCCGAAACTGCCCCAAAGCCACGGACAGGCCGGGCTAGAAAAGAAGTGAAATATTTTGCAGAGTCTGATGAAGATGATGATTTTGATATGTTTAATTAAGTGCCCAAAGAGCACAAAAATGTTTTCCAACAAGTATCTTGTGTTGTCCTTTTGTCCCCTCTGTTGCAAACTTTTGTACATTTGACTTATTTTATGTGATAATGTAATTGATGGTTTTTATTATTGTGTGTAGGCATTTTAACATTTTGTTCTTACACCTACAGTTTTATGCTCTTTTTTACTCATTGAAATGTCATGTATTTGTCTGACTGGCTTGTAGAGATGTTCTAGACAGCTGTGCTAAAGCACATTTTAATTGTCATGGTTGCAAACAGCAAACCTGCTTTTTGAAATGAAGTTTAAACATTAAAAAATGGAAAACTACCGTGTATGTGTGTGTGTGTAAAATTTGGGCTAGAGCGACTACTTCTACACAATTTTAAAATAAATATATTTTATTCTTTGCCAGGAGACTCCATGGAAAAAGGTAAACAGTATATGAACATAGAAAGCATTGTTAAACAATCTCAATGTACAAACAGAGCCAGTGAAAGTACATCACAGACTTGCTAGAATATATAAAAAAAAAAAATTCCACTAGTGCTTTAAATGAAACCTAAGAAACTGACACTTTAAATTTGTTAACCATTCTACCACAGTTTTCACTCTGCTTCATGGTGATTTAACAAGGCCAGGAAGGCAGATTCTCTCCTTGTGTTTCTGGAAGTCCTAGCTGTACTTCCTTAGTACCTGGAAGGCTGGAAAGCCCAGCTGATTCCTGGCAGTTGATTCTTAAGGAAATACCCTGGACTCAGCAATTCAAAAGCTGTAAGTGAGTCTGCTGGTTATCATCCCATGAAGTTTCCCTAATGGCTTGTGAACAAGTAAACAAAAACATGGTAACACTGAAAAGTGTTTCTGCCTTGAAGGCTATAGCATTGCTGTCGAAATGGAGCAGGTAATTGTGGAGCTAGGTCACCAGCCAGCTAAGAAACCACTTCTTTAAACTTTAAAGTGACATTAACAGTGGAACAAATGACATCTGAATAACTGATCTGGCAGTTAATGCTGATACTGATACCTCTTCTGCTGGGGCAGTGACATTTTGTATACTTTTTACAAGGAAGGAGATGCAAACTGAGGGCAGCAAGGACAAGTTTTCATATTTCAGCTAAATCAGACGGTCCTTTCAACTTCCTTCTCTGGATGTGTACAGTAGTCCATGTCCTGTGGTTGGTGTCTTGATTGTTTTAGGTATGAGAGGCAAAAGGAAAGCACCAAACATCCAGTATGAAGAGTACAGCCATACATTTGTATGTACAAAGTCATCAGAAATGCAACCAGAATTTGAAGACTGAGATCTGTCTTGTCACCATGCAATATTGAGTGTTCAGAGAAGAAAACAGAAGCTTAACTATTTTTTTTTTTTTTGCATGAAATGGCTGATTTAGAGTTTCAAAAGTTTGCATTTTCTAGTTTTAAGAGTTTAAACAGCAAGGAGTATATATCGATACATATGAAAATTTCTTGGTCCTTGTTGAGTTTATCTATATATATATACATATATAGATATATATTGTCCAGAAACTAAGCAGCAGTAAAAATGTTTTTCTTGCCTTTCATCCCTGTACATAAGGTATTAGGAATGTCTGAAGTAGCTGGAAAATGTCTTATTCCACCATAGGGGATTGACTGACACTGCTGTTATCCACTGAACTAGGTGAGATACTGGGACTGTGTTCTGCAGTATTTCCATTTGAGGTTGGTGTCAGTGGTTCATGTCCTTCAGAGTTCTCCAACATTTCCTGAATAAGAGGTGGCATGGATCCAGGAATTTCCATTTTCAATGTAATGACACGTTCTGCACCTTTAAAAAGAAAACACAAAATCCTTCCCATGAGCATAATTCATACAATTTCCTTTCTGTTAGCATTACAGGAGTAATTTCAGGGTGTATTTTGCTAGTAGGTTTGGTGTCTCCTTCTATGCTTCTTGCACACAAAGGAGTGTGAGTGAACGGCTTCATGCAGTTCAAGAAGGAGTTAGGTGGGTGCTCCTTAACAAATTAATTCAAACCTATGACATAGCAACTGATATTTCAATACAGGTAAATTTTAAATTTTTTAAAGAAGAACCCAAAATGGCATTAAATTATACTGAAAAATTACATTAGGCTGTGATCATGTAGATATCTTTATAAACTGGAATAACATTTAGTCTTTATTCTGTACTGGTTCTGCAAAGAATGACAAAAATTCTTTCTTAAATAGGTGAGGTGAATCCTGCAAGAGAACTGCAGTGATCTAAGTCAAAATGTTTCCTTCCCATAGAGAAAACTCTGAAATAAGATGAGAATTTAACAAACAATTACTTTATAAAAGAACACATTCAGGCAAAAAGGTACTTTGTGGGGGGGGAAGCTGCCTTCTGTATTCTTCAGGCATCTTGTCTTGTGCTAATGAACCACCAAAGTGTGCAGGAGCCCTGAGCACTGCTCAGCTCTGCCTTGGCTGAGGCCGAGTCGAGCTTGTCACAAGTACCAGGCATTTGTCTGCAGAGGAGGCTCTGCAGGTGAGTGCACCAGGATTAAACAAAATTATTGCATCAGTCCTGACCAGTCAGACTGGGAGCCCACAACAACTGGTTTAGGGAGGACAAAAAGCCCAACACAAAGTCTCGGTGTGTGGTGAGCAGGAAGGGACACAGCACGGACACAGCAGCCAAGGCCCTGCTGGACACTGGGCAGGCAGCACTGAGGGAACTGTGCATCAAGCAATTTATAGCCATAAACCTCAGCATTCCTGCTGCTCAGGATTCCTGATCATCTTAAAATTGGAGCCCAGTGGAAGAGGAACCTGTGGTTTTTAAACTACAAGAAGAAAAAAGAAAAATTACAGAGAAAAATAGTTTGATTGTTGAAGAACCATTCCAGAAGAGTGATCCTTTGGAAATCCATGCTGCTGCAGTGGACAAGCTAGAGAGAGCACTACTCACTCCAGGCTGGAAGGGAGCATTTAAGTGTTTATGCATTTAAGTGTTTATGCTCCATGAGGAGCATCAAAAAATCATCTACAAAGGCAATGACTGACTTTCCAAGTGAATGCTGATTTAAAAGTCTCTTATATAACTGTAATAGGAAAGATATTAATGCAGAAAACCAACTATTGTCAGAGCTGTGGTGATGAACTCCATTTGGCCATGTTAAACACCTGCTTTCCACTGTTATGTCTGGTGCAGTGAAGTGTTTGTGTGGTCATTCAGTGCAGAGCCAGAGAAATTTTTCAGGTTTTGCAAACTTCCAATTTGATCAGGGGATGAGAGAACTCAGGGGATGAGAAGAACTCAGAACTGTCTTGCTCCAGTCCCACAAACACTTCACCCTTTATTTACAATACCTCTAATGCCTCTCAGTGTTTCAGATTCACGCTTTCTTTGGTGTTTGCTTTCAGGGATCAGGTGCCATCCAAACTCATTATCGTCTAATGTACATCTTTTAAAATGAAACTCAAGACATCCCCACCCCTCCAGGACACCACCATCCTTTGGTATGATTTAGTTCTACTATGAAATATTAATGATATAATTAGAGTTAAATACTTCTGTCAGAATGAAAAGAAGCCTTTCTTCTGAATTGAATATAAGGAGTTGTGTTCTTGAGGAGCGGGAAGGCTCTGGTAAAGAAGGAGGGAAGTGGAAATGGATTTCCCACAAGCACCAACAGTGGAACAAAAGGGCTCCCTTAAATGCTTTTATAGTTCAGTACTGCACTAAGTTTATTTTTTAGATTCGGTTGGATGGAGCTTGTTTTACTTGAGGGTAAACTGCAATCTTTAGATAACCTGGTAACTGGCTCCTTTTTAAGATACTTCTGCTTCCAGCTCTCGTGTTTCCCTTCCAAGGTACTTCTTTTGCTTCTAATCAATCCAATTAAATTGCTCACTTCTTTTTATAAAGATGGCTATAACTTAATCTTTTAACTTGGGTTTATATTGTTTGAAGTGGAGCAGTTAAGGTTTAAATTTAAACCAAGCATATTTAGTTGAGTGAATTAACTACTGGTTTTTTTGTTGCCCTGAGTCTTCCCCCAAACCATGTCAAATGAAATTGGTAATCTTCCCAAAATCACAGATCCAACCTACACAGGTACCTGTACACACGAGCTCATGTGCCTGCTTATCTATCAGGGGTAGCAAATCTGTTGCTGAGTATGCAGATTAAGAAGGTGAAACTGCATCAGCCACCGTAAGAATAAGAATTGTTGCACTTTAGGCTCTCTATTTTCAGACTGCTACATCGGGGAACCTGTTCTGATCAAATGAAAGCATTCAGCTACACCTGTGCTTTAGAGAATGTGTGAATTGCAGAGGATCAATCCAGCCCATACAAGACTGCATAAAATGTTAAAACTGATCCCTGTTTAGGTATGATTAGTTTGGATTAGAGGGGCTGAATCTCCAAAATGCTGGATCAAACCAGTTCTAAATCTACAATACCTCAGACCACAGTTTAGGGGAATTTTGGTTGCACAAGTGTTTTCTGCAGTCTGTAACCAGACTGTTTTTTAAAAGCCATTGGTGATACAAAGCACATGTTGATCTGAACGCCCTTGTAAACATTAACAAAGGTTTTATCTTGTCCTAAAAGACTAACAAAGACTTCATGCTAATGATTTGCTAAGCCACTTGCACCTACAACATCTTTTTCACTGTCAGTTGCATGGAGAATGGAGCACCATGCATGTTTCAAGCAAAACCAATTTCAAGGCAGGAATTACGTAAAGAAGCTGGGAAGAATAAGGTCACAAGGACCTTTCTTAGATGTGTTAAAAAATAACAACCCAGGTGTCTAGGCTAGTTGCTCTGAAATGCAACACTGCCACTCCTGCTGAGTTATTGGGAGAAACTGTACCTTTTGCACTGATGCTACGAAGATCCGTGATTTTCATTAAGATCTTTGGGAACATATGAGGCTTGTTGGGTCGTCTCTTTCGGATATAAATTTTCAGTGCTTCAAGCAAGGGTTCCTGAAGCTTATCCACTTTCATTGGTTCTTCAAGGTCCTGGCGATCTGTAGAAAAGTATCATATCACTCATATTATTTTAAATATTTATTTTTTAAAATAAACTCCAAATCACAGAATCTCCTCCGTGTTCTTGATTAGAACTCCATGAATTTCGTTCTCCGCTAAACAATGCACACTCTGGAGTGAGCATTCCACAGGAAGTGGATAAACCACAGCTTTCTGAAACTTGGATTAATTTTTTTTTCCTTGGTGACTGGAAAGGTTTGTCATTTAGGTGGTCAAGAATTACCAGTTTGCTCCTGCACCTCCCTCTCCAAGCGGAAAACACCTTGCTGCAAATGATATTTTGGAATTAATTTTTTAGGTGTCACTGATAGGCAACCCAGGTACTCATAGAGGTTACAGCTATTTTTTGTTACTACTGCTACAGTGAAGTGAGTTACCATCAGGAATCAGCAGATGGCAGTGCTGGCTTGAGTGACAACAAATGCCACCCCTCTGCACCAGGACACGCCAGTCACATATTAATGACATCTAGGAGCCCATCAATGCTTTTAATGGGTTAGGGTTAGAGACACATAAAATCGGAATGATTTTGTACTAAAGGGCCACTGCCAAAAAGACTGGCTCTTGTGTTTCAAACACTCACTTGTAGCACCCAGTTTGTGTTTCAACAAAATGGCCCAGCTAAACAAGGTGTGTTTCTACTGCTAATCCAGATTTTGCCAAGGAGGAGAGAGACCAAGTGATTAAACCAACAGAAACTTACAGATGATTTTGGAAATTATCTGAGACTTCATTTTTGTATTTCAAGCCTATGATTTTAATTGAAAAACACCCTTTTGAGTTCCTTTCAGCCCCAGTTTGGAAGTATAACACTTTTTTTTTGCTAAAGGAAGTTACCACCAATGGCTTCCATGTGACTGAAACCAATGCAGATGCACACAATTATATTTATGAATAAAAGCTGTGTAATTGGGCATCCTGCTGTAAGAAAGATCATTCATGCAGGTACCCATACACTGCTTAACCTTAGTAAAAACACAGCAGGACCTGATCTCCAGAGGTCCCTTCCAACTCCAACCATTCTGTGAGGTATCTCAATGCCCTTTGTCAGGCAAACAATAGGACTGGTTGCTTGACAGAATGATTCCAGTAATTTTTTTCAAATTATCAATAACAAAACCAGTAACTAACACCAGTGGAAAACAAACCTTTAGCATTAAGCAGCTTATATAATACATATAATAATGTTAAAAAAAAAAAAAAGTTTAAGTAAAGGAAAGCAAAACAAGTAGAACATAAATGAAGACATTATCATATCTGTCCTTTTGAAATGCATTAGAGTTCATGCTATACGATACCTCCACAGATTAGGCAGATGGCACTAAGGAGACCTGTTTCAGTATCATCCATTTCCAAAGGCAGGAGCTGGTTGGCAAATGTGAACACGAGATCAGTCAGCGGGCCAAATCCGGCGTTGTGCATCTGAGTTCGGTTTAGGGTAAGGCCATCTGAAAAGGTCATGGTGTCTTGTTCTGGTGTGTATCTTGTGCAAATTCTAAGGATCTGTGGGGAAAAAAAAGAAAAATGGAATCTGAAGAATTTAATCCATGAGAGGTTTGTTGCATTTTCTCAGTGCGGTGAATGACTCCGTGGAACTTCAGTACTTAGCCACGTCAGAAGAATCTGAAAACAAACTGCAGTGTGTGCAGCTCTAGCAGCACAAAAACTCTCAGGTACAACATAAACATACTCTATTGACTATGTGTATTCCTTGTAACACAAACCTAAGAACAGAAATGTCCCCCTAGTTAGGAAATAATCAAAACTTTGGAGCAACTCTCACCACTCAGGTCACCAACATTACAGTGATATCCACAAAAACAGGTCTTTCATTAGTCTGCTAGCCCGCCACACCTAACTACAAAATGTGATTGATCTGATGAACTGCTGATCTGATCCAACAACATCCTGAAAGCTTCTCACCTCTTTGAACAAAGGCATATCTCACTGATTTTGGGGATCCCTTCTGCACGGCAGCGCTTCCCTGGGTTGTGTTTTTGATGAGGACAATGTTGTTCTGTGGAACCTTGTGGGAGTGAGTGTGGAAAGCTGTGAGCTGCTGGAGGGGCAGAATTTTGGGCTGCCTTCCCCTCTTCTGCGAGAGCAGACAGGCAAACACTGTTATGGGGACAAAGCCTTCTACCTCCGCAGCAGCTGCAGGTAGGGCTCCCTTGCAGCACTGCTCGCCTTGCCAGCCTGGGAGCTTGCGCCCAGCAGAATATCAAACTTTGCACCTCCAAATGGCAGCACACACGACTACTGCCAGCCTGGCCAGTGGTCTGAGTTAGCCCAGCTTTTCTTCTTTTATGGTGGTTGTTATTTCTGTGTGCTGTAACACCAAACCTCCTCACCAGCCTGTTGGCTCCCGGCCTTCCTGCAGGCTCTGGCGCTTCCCCCTGCGGAGCCCCAGCGGTGGCAGACCCTGCCTGCCCGGTGCAAAGCTGCTGACAGTGTCGCTCATTCCTGTGCACGCCCACGCACTGTTGGCTTTGGCAAGTCCGCTTGTATGCCGACAGCCACCCAGTGCTGACCCCAATGAAAGAGCCTTCGAGGGGAGGACGGGGATTCACACCTCTAACTGGACACGGAGGAATGCAAAACACATGAATAAAACACCGAGGATGCTCTACATTTTGTTAGTAAATGCCTCTGGGGTAAGGGCAGCGTCAAGAGCGCTGTCACAGCGGAGGTGGCAGCACGGCCAGAGAGGGAGTGTGTGTGTGAACGCTTCTGCCTCTCAGAGCACACCCAGGATGTGTCCCATGATTTGTGGCACAGGATCATTTGTACAGCTGCAATTAATGAACACAGCCTTAAGGACCAAATAAAAGAGACGTCCATCATGTTGACATATTTCTGTTATATGTATCAATGCTTAATGTTTAAAATAATCAGAGGTGGAAGAGGGCTTATGCTGAAACTAAACTGAACTAAAACCCTGCTGAAGTCAGGCTGATTAGCTGAGCTAAGACTACAGCTGTGTTTTTTCAGGGCTTGACTTTATTTATTTCCCATCCTACTTGGTTTTAAAGATACAACAAAAAAGATTTACATGAATATAAGAGAGCACTGGGAGAATTTAATTACTCTGATAGCTGCTGAGGCTCTGAGTCAGAGGCCCCAGCACATGGCAGCTGACCAGTCAGGGCTTGGTTCTCCCACTTTCATCTTTGCCTCGCAACACTGCTCCAAATAAGCAGGGAGGAGAATGAGGAGAACACAGTCTGTAAGACACCTATAGGGAAGCTTTTATTTCTCTTCTTCAGTTCCTTGGTAAGAGACTTAATAGGGTGTATTTCTGCAGATGGAACTGCAGAAACTATTTTCTATCTCAGCAATAATCTTATCTCACATTCTGGGTATACATTGAAGCACTGAAACTTTGTGTGGTTGGACAGGCATGTTTGACATTGTAGCCTTACCCCTGAATTAGAATAAGTTCTTGAAATTACTTAAATCAATGACCAAGAGAGTCACATATACAAACACACAGCACATTAATTCCTCAGTGACTACAAATTTCCCATAGTATATGCCATCTTAAAAGGCTGCTGGTTGCTAGGTTTTATGTAGTAGCCAATGTATTGTTTAGGATCATTAGAAAAAATTAACATTATAAAGCACAGCAACCAGTCAGTAAGAGGCAGCAACTTTACCACATCTGGAACTGCCAGTAAGCACTGGCTGTGCTTTCCCCTGAAGTACACAGTGGGTTGCTCTTTTAAATCACCAAAAGATTGCAAAGAAAGTAGAAGAAACATGAAGAATATCTGGTGTTCGAGGAAACAAAGGTTCAAAAGCTACATATTTACTGTGACACCCAAGAGCTGCTTGGTTCACTCCTCTAATGGCATGCAAGAGGAACTGGAGTGCAGCTCTTCCCACCTGAGGCCTGCACAGACAGTAGCTGCCTTCCAGTAAGGGTGCATGGCTGAAGAAGATCAGGTACCCAACTTTGGGAGGAACAAGGCTCTGTACTTCTTACCTGGTACTGCTTTTCCCTTACCTCAGCCAGGGAGAACAGCAGCCCCTTTGACTCCAGTGCTATTTCAATTGCTAAGCCTTAGCAAGGAGAGTTCCTCCCTGCACAGCCTCAGGACTCCCTTCCCAACAAATTAGCAGAGCAGGATTGGGAGCTTAATTGGGCAATGCTGTGGTGCATTCCCCAGGCTGCCTGCAGCTTCCCCGGCAGCTGCCCAAGCAGGGCTGGCAGATATGGATCCCCCAGATCCTCCCTCACAGGGTAGGTCTGGGCACCAGCTGCCACAGAGATCCCTGCCCAGAGGGACTGGGGTGCCCTGGAGTGATCTTCCCCAGCAGCCCAGAGGCTACACACACCTGCCACCACACACCAGGCTGCTGGCTCCCTCGCAGCAAAGCTCCCTGTGCTTGTTCCCCAGTGCCACAAGCCCCACTGTGTTTGGGGGCGCATGCTGGGAGTGCTCAGCAAAGAGACCCCCAGGGCTAACGCAGAGGAAGAACTTCCAGGCTGGATCCTCAGCGGGAACAAATTTGGGGTGAGGTTACACAGCCTCAAGCTGGCCCCTGTGGCATGCACAGAAAGGGACCTGCAGGGGCCCTGCAAAACTTATAATTAAAACAAAGTCGTGGAGGATTTAGTTACTTCCAGGCTTAGGCAGCAAGTAGGCCAGGTTTATGTTAAAGGCAGCCTTCAGGCCTTCGTACCCCCAGTCCTGCACCAGCCGTCAACTGGAGGAGCCTGCAGCGGCTCCGCTGGGCACTGGCACAGCCGAAGATCAACTATGTGTTTTCAGCAGTGCACTTAGCTTGACTGCAGCAATCAGGTCTCAGGTTTCCTCTGCATTCCTTTGACATTATCCCACAACACACTCTTATTAAACTCCAAGACAGATCATTTGAAATGGCGCTTTTCTCTTTTTTTTCCTTCTTTTTTTTTTTAATTTCTGTCCTTCATCAAGATCTGTGAAACGCCATGGATATTGCTGATTGCTGCTAAACCGTTCTTGGGCAAATTTCCAGTGTCAAAGTAAAGCTGATTTCAAGCTCATATTCACTGAAGAACATATGGGAAACATCAGCACTTCAAAATAAGAAATCACGGTATCTTTCTCCATTTTAAACTGAACTCCTAATGTCCTCAATGTTGTTTAGATTTTGCAACCAAGCCAAGTATTTTAGTTGTCACTCTGCTCTTAAATGCCACTTGCAGCAATAAATATGTTTTTTCCTCATTATTAAAGGGCCCTTTGTTTTAAGGAATATTTATATATTAAATCATTAGGGATTCTTATCAGCCTGTCATAAAGTGCAAAGCAAAACCCCTACCAGAGGCACAAAACCAAAGTCAGCCAGAAAGTTGCATTTATGACATTGTTGCTACCACAGAATTGTTACTCATTTAAACAGATTAGGTAGGGAAAGCTGGGCCTATTTTTTAAGAAATCCTGTTGTTAGACACTAGCTGCCTCAGCTGGCTGCAACAGCTCCTTGAGAAGAGAAACCCAGGCAGGTGACTCTGAAGCAATGATGCCCCATGGTGCTGCCAAACCCCGTCAGCACAGCTTGTTCTGCACACACAAATTCCTGCCTGGCATTAACACACAGGGGCTTACAACAGAAAGCAAAAATTACATCATTAAGGATTAGCATTCAAGGACTTCTCAGGTTTTTATCCATTGGATTTAAGACAGACTGGATTCTGGATTCTTTCCACATTTGTCTTGCCAGAGCTCAGCAAGGCTGTGGATGCTTGGCCGCTGCTGGGCCAGTGTACCTTCTGCAGACAGAAGCACTCACTTCTACACGGGTTATTGAAGGAATATTTTAGTAATAATTAATAATTATTATAATACAAT
>VZSE01014953.1:0-82500 GCA_013398275.1 Promerops cafer
CCTTTCCACCTGCTCATGGGTATACTTCAGGGACAGTTCTTCACACTGCTTATTTTTTGGCTTGTGGTATCATTTGTACCCATGTGAGAAAGTAATAGCAGGTAGTGGTCCATGCTCTTGACAAGTTGGGCTACCCTCTTGGCAGCATCATGGATCTTAGTGCCTGGTAGGCAGCATTACCTCTTGTGACTCTCTCAGGCTAGCATGGTATTGTGATTTGAAAGTTCATGCTGCCTTCCTGAAATAGTAATTTGGAGATAAAGTTTATTTAAGGATAGATATTTAAATAGCCATATATTTCTGCATGTATTAAAACTCAGCTCTTGAGGAATCTAAACAAAAGCATATGTACCTGTCTGACATTAACAGTGGAAGTTGCACTCAGTCATAGTTCAACCAGTAGCACTTAACAATAGTTTCTTAGGTTGGCTATATATCATTTGTACTCATTTCTTCCATTCTTTTAATCATTTGAAAAGGCATATTAAAGGTTGATGCCTAGTCTGAATTGCAATCTAAAATTCACTTTGGAGTGATTTGCTTGTACCAGGTGGCAGCAGCTCCTGCCTCTGTGGGCAGGATAATCAGTCAGGAGCTGCACACCTAGAGCCACCTGGCTTCAGCAAGTATCCAAGCCTGGGCACACCTGGACATACCTGCATGCACAGCTTGGGACACAGGAGCAAGGCTAAAGCACAGTACTGCTGAGGTGGGTTTTGCTAAGATGGTTAGAAACTGTATCAATGTCTAGTTTAAGGAGTTGGAGGTGAGGGTTATTTACTTAAATTAGCAAGGTTTCAAATGCAACAGAACATTCAGAAATATAAACTACCAACTCATATACGTTACCATTAAGAGAAATTGGGGTATAATTTTATTAACTTTAATCATGCTGAAGGTATTGAACCTCAAAAAGACTACAAAATTATTGTTGTCTACTACAAGCTATAAGACTAGTTCTGACAATTCTGAATTGAAGAATTATTCAGCAAGAGCAAGGACAAACAGGTAAGGAAGTTTCTGCATAGTGAGAGATTGGTAGTTTGCTTTGCTGCCTGTTTTTTTCAACAGAAACACATATATTCTCCTTAGTAAAGAGTAAGAGGTTTCTTTATTTTTTCCTTTTTAACAACTAAAATTTCAAATTCAGTTACTCCAAAATAAACCATTTTGAAAGAATAGGGCGCAAGGAGAAATTGTTTGGTTACTGTTGCTGGCAGAATATAAACAGGCTTGATACATGACAGTAGAAATAACGTAATATTTCTGCTTATTTTCCTTTGACATTTTATGATGTTGTATAAAAGGATAATGTATTTTTCCCTTCGTACCCTGCTTTAATTCTAATAATTAATTTCTAAAGAAAAATAGCAGAAATAAAAATGGGTCTGGAGCTAGAGACAAAATAATGGAAGATATAAATAGAATAGTATGTGAAAGGATAGTGGAAATAATGGAAGTGTTTTTAGAACAGGGACATGATACAGTATAAGAAATAATGAATTACGTAGAAAAGATAAATTGAGCTTTCCTGATGATCTTTTCTACTAACTCAGGAACAAGGTGACATTTTGCAACATTTCCAAAGCAATATATTTAAATTAGAGGAAGGCATTTACTTTTACTTCCCCTGTTTTTTAAAGACAACATGTACTTAAGTTCTGGTCATCCACTGTCACAAGATAGTATGATGTTTACTAGAAGTGGAACAAAACTGCAGGTGTACATCAGCAAAGAAATATACAGATACATATTAGATAGGATACAAAAACCCAATGTCACTAAATTCCCTTCATCTGAGCCTTTGGGCTAATTGCTGATATTTGGTGATAGGATGAAATCCTTTTGCACACTTTGCTTTGCAATGGTCCATTGCCATAAGTAGTGTTAATTTTTTTTTTAAATATTCAATTACTGAACTGCCTAGTTTTGCGTACAGTATCTTACATGCTTGAATTAATTTTAACTTAGCACTTAAATGCCCTAACATGGATTCTAGTAAGCAATATACAGACAAGTTAAATCGTCCCAAGCCCTCATCTGACTTTCTGTGTGTGCCCTGAAACAAGTATTTGAGGATAGGACTCTGTTCCCTTCTTTTTCTGACAGTTTATTGTTCTCCCCTTCCACACGTTTCTGTTTGTTTTAACATAAAGTTTACAGTTGTTTAACACTTATAGTAAATGTTTTGTTGTGCAGAAGCCATGCTTTGCTATGTTTACATGTGGTTTGATTGCTGATAGGAGCCTTTGTGCATGACCCTTTGTGATAAAAGCAATAAATTCTGCTGACTTCATCTTAGCTGGTATAGTTGAGTTTTTATATAGCACAGTCCAGTGAACCTGTTTGGAAGAGAGAGATTGTGAATGCCACTGCATTTCCAGTCCCACAGGTAACTGGTTTTGCCTCAAAAGGTGCAAGGTGAACTACTCTTCAGTGGCTGGTAACTCTTGAGCCCCTGCTGTGACTGTAGTGCCGCAAATCCTGATCCACTTAAATTGTGTACATTGTGGTGCATATACATTTATATTGCCACAGAGGCAGGATTCATATTGCCCAGAGAGGCTGTGGATGCCCCCTGCCTGGAAGTGTTCATGGACAGTTTGGATGGGGCCCTGAGCAGCCTAGTCTAGTAAATGACGTCCCTGCCCTTAGCAGGGGGGTTGGAACTAGATGGTCTTTAAGGTCCCTTCCAACACAAAACATTCTATGATTTTATGATCTTTACAAGTATTAGTATTCCAAACACATTTCTTCTATCATACATGTGTAGGAGAGAGGGCAAAAGCGAGTTTTGCTGGCTTCCACCACTGCTTTTCCAGTCCTCTCCAGGTCTTGGCCTGCTCTCATCCTGCTCCTGGTGACTTGCCTCCTCCTTTGCCCACCTTGCCAGTCATGATTTTCAGAGAAGAGTGAAGATGATTCTGCCCTTAGCACCATCTCATGGAGCGTATGTGTTGTGAGTTGCCATCCACACCTTCTTATACCCCTCTGGCTCAACCTGTTTTTTCTCCTTGATGGGAAGGATTTAGAGTAAGACTTGCGAAACCAGCTTGCAAGTCACACTTCATGTTCAGGGAGAGCTGTTGGCACACTTGGGTCCTGGACACCTTCCCATCCTGTGAAAACACTGGTGGACTCTGGGTACGTGGTGGGAGGTGGTGAAAGGCCTTCTCTCGTAGCAGCCATGACCGGCAGGCATTCAGCTGCCAGGCGCAGCAAATGGTAGGAGGGTGAGAGAGCACCCTGGTGCTGCCAGCCACCCTGCAGAGCCTCAGCCATGTCTTGGACCATGGGACACCCACCAGCTCGGGCTCACAGCAGCACCCTAAGCCCAGCATCTGGAACACATCAGGCGAGGGAGGTGCAGGGAAGGCGGGACCCTTTGGAGAGGCAGCATCAGCTCTTTTCCTTCTGTAACATGTCTGCTGGGGGGAGTTCTAGGCTGAGAAGCCTGTGCCTGTCTGAGGCCTCCCTGTTGTGACAGCTGCCACTCTTGGAGACCCTGACAGACCCCAGCGGCAGGTCCACAAGGGGCAGCTGGCTCTGCTCTGGGTCACTGCAGACCCTCTGATCTCCTAAAAGGTGCCTAGGAAATTGCTTGTATATAGCAGGGTACCTTGCTGCAGTGGAGCACTTCCCTCCCTTTGCAGATGGTATTTAACACATGGAATAATTTGATCCTGTAGTATCTATAATCTCCTATAATTTTCATTTTGGTTTTACCTGATTTTTTATATTTGTGTGAGGAATTCTAGGCACCTAATTGCTCTCTACATGCACCAGCAGTGCCTAACATGCCAGCACTTACTGAGTCCAGTTTGAAAAGTATGACTCTGAAATGTCAGTTGTGAAGGAGGTAGAAGAGAATAAAGAGATACCAGCTCAGTTATTTCTTGAGAAATATTTTTTCAATACTGTCAAAAAAACAGGAACCCATCTGACTTGGTATCAGTAATTCCTCCTTCAGCTTTCTTTCTATATGTTTGCAGATGTATCCCCTAAAGCAAAATAGCAGGATCATCTGGGCTTAAAAACCTCACAGCCTTTTCTATGAGACAGCAGTGTTTTGGTGGGATTTGGGGTTGATTTTGGTGATCCAATAATTTCATTGATACAGTTTGGAGTGTAACCCTACAGACATTTGGATTTGACACAGGTAGGAAAGAGTACACTGTGGGAAGGCAAAGTGTACTCCCATTCGTTTCCTTTTGCCCTTATTTTGCCTGTGTCAGCACTATGCTAGAACAGCACCAAAATGGTTAATTTTATCAGAAAACAAAAAAGGCACCTTTTTGATACTGAGTCCAAAAATAATTGTTCTGCTTCATATGTATCTGTGGGCCTCTGCCAGTGCCTGGGCTTGGGCAAAGTTAGTTGGTGGCTCAGCTTCATGTAATTGAAAGTCATTTTGATTTCTGCACTGTGGTGTAATTGCTCGAAAAAACATGTTATTTGATGATTAAGATTCTGGAGTGAATTGTGTTCTTTTGGGTTCTTGCACTGTTTCTCCATCAGGGACTTGGTTTCAGTGGTGTGCAGCTGCTGGAGTTGATTTACAGTGCTGCGGCTGTGGCTAGTCATAAATAAATCCTCTTATATAGTTGTTATGAACACCTGTTAGATCATCTGTCAGCAAAGCGCTGTTCACATTTATCATGGTGCGGTAGTTATTTTACCTCAATCCATTTCCGACTGACTCGGCCTCCATCACTGGATTACTATTACCACACCATAATCGCTCGTTTCCACTCTATGTTACAACTTGCAGATAAAAGATTTCACTACTTGGCCAAATTTCATAAATAAAGGAGCAGTTCAGTGCAGTAAAAGTTTATTTTTGTCATCATTTGTCACCCCATTATTCTATAAATCAAATGGAATAGCACTATTGCTAGCTCAGGCGTTGCTGTCAGCCCTAGGCATGGAAATGGTCCGTTTCTTCTTTTTAGATGAGATGACATGTCTTTCAGACTTAACTGGCTTATGGCTTTGTTTCACCCATTTTATTTTATCGGCCCTTCAGAAAAATCCTTGGGGACCAGAGAGACTAAAGAAGTAAAATGGAATCAGAAAACACAGTAAAACATGCTGCTCTAGCTGTGTTATGTACACTTCCCTCCCCCGCAATCATTCATTTACAAACTCCTCTGCAAAAATAATGGGTCTGGATATAAACAGCCCCTCAATGCATTCTCCAGCTTTACTCAGACTTTATCGTTCATGTCAAACCCTGGGTATGAAAGGGCTCCAGAGAGGGTACTACAAAGCCCTGCTAATGCTTCTGCTCCTAAATGGACTTCCAGACTGCTCAGGGACTGAATTGTGGAGTTGTGCTTTTGTTTCAAAGGTCTGTGCTGATGACTTGCATCTTCGGGCCTGAACCACCTAATAATGCTGTGCTATGCCTTGCTACACAGCTTCACAAACAAAACCTTCAGGATTTAGGATGTTCCTCCATATCTTCCCAGGCACAGGCTTCAACAGAAATGTTGTTTGCTTTTTTTGGCTTTTCAATAATTTCCTAACTCTAGCTATAAAATCTGTACTTGGACCATGCCTTGATTTTTTGGCTCTGTGTCTGTTACAGATGCTTGGGGTTTTCTTGATTTATTGAGAAGGTAAGAGATGGATCTCAGACTAAATTTTGAAGAAAGCAATATTCCTGGGTTTAAAAAGAGCCAGATAGGATGATGATAAAGAGATGGGGTAATAGAAAAGGGTTTATAGTTGATATTATACTTCTGAGTTGGTTCTAATTCAAGTTACATTCTTCATAGTCATTATGTAGCTCATAAATTCAATAAAGTGTTTTACTATTACTATAAAAATGACAGGAGGGGGGTTTTATGTTGTAAGTTTCGTTAGTTGCTCTTCCTGTTTTATGTTGAAGTTCTCAGGCCGTTATGTCATTAAACTCCTTGGAGTCTGAAGGGCTCAGGCCTCTCTGTTCCTCATCACTGGTGCAGTGCCTGCTGCGGGGCAAATGTCTGTGTGACCAGTCTCTGTCCATCATCACTTTCCTTGTCAATGGCTCTCTTTGCTTCCATTTTGGATTTGTTTTTTATTTGGAAGCTCAGATACCTGCCTTTGTGAGAAGGCAAGTGGAGTTTCAGGGTGGCTGTGGCCCCACTTTGGATTCTGAGCTCTGGACATCAATTCTGAGCTCTGCCTGAGCCACACGTGTGAAAATGGCCAAACCTTCTCATTGCAGTAGGTCTTGGATGGCTGTGGGAAGAACCTGCTGACAAAGGGACATGCTGCACTATGGAAATAAAATTACTTCAGAGTGTTCACCCTTCCTTTTTCCTTCCCAGAGACACCTGCCCTGACTTTTCTGCAACCACTTTTGCAGTAAAATTAGGCACACATCTAGGTTTGAGATTCTTGTTCAGTTTGTCTGTGCACAAATGCTTGCAAACATAGCCTTAAGCATCTGCTGTGAAGGTCTCTAAAGGCAAATCCAGGAAGGGTTTTCCTTTTTCATTGATGGGGGAGATGAATTCTTTTCAAAGGCACTGTAGAATTTCTGTTATTTCTGCTTCATTAGCGGAAAGAAGCATCGAATATCTGACCCTGGAGCCTTTGCTTTCTCCAGATGTTTGCTTTGCACACAAATAATCTGCATGAAAACAGCAACTGCTAATTCAGTGGCCAAAGTGCATCAGGACCCTAATCTAAAACCTCCCAATCCATCCAGCTGTCTGGCATTTGCTATTATAGGGCACCAACAGAGAAATGAGGCTGTGGCTTTATCACTGCACCCTGGGTGACAACTTGATTTTCTGCTTTCACCGCAGGCAGCAGCAGCCCAACATGATGGGGCTGTTAATTTGTGCATTTCATGGTGTCTGTCAGGGGGCCGGGAGAGGAGGGTTTCAGGGGAAGGGAATGGAGCATGTCCCAGCCTCGGAAGCACCTGTCTGCATTGACGGCACAGAGCACTTCTTATTAGCGTGCAGGTCTCTAAATGCAGCCCTGGGATGACAGCCTGGCATTCCCAGCACCCACACAGTGTGACAGGCGCAGGCAGCCGGTCCCATTGTTTGCCCTTGATGAGCATGTCATTAATGGAAATGGAAGAAAGTGAGGGCCACATCAGTATTCAAATAGCCTCCATCCTCTCTGCCATTCAACTGCCTGGCTCAGGCGGCTGCAGATTTCCTTCTGCAGCCCCACTTACACGTTTTCACAGATTTATTCCCATTGCATACAAATCCCCTCCATGTGCCTCTGGCCCCATGCCCCCCCATTCCCTTCACATGCACAAACATGTTCTCCAGCATCATCTGATCCACCAAAAATAAAGTGGGTGTTCTTTCCCTTCCTCCATGTTCTGTGAATTGCTTAAGTACCATTACCAAATACTTGCTATTTACAATCCAGGAAATGGAAGGTGATATTTATTTAAACTTGAAGCATCAAGCAAGGTGCTGATATATTGTTTGTAATGTCCTTGTTTTCTCACAAGCAGCTATTGATGCTTGTCTGAGTGACCTCTTTCACTACAATACATGGCAATATGTTTGGTTTGGAACATTTCACCTAGTAGGTATGAAGTAAGAGGATTACAGGCAAAAGAAGAAATAACTGAAAAATCCAGGTGCCTCCTTAATGACAATATTACTGAAAACATCATTAAAGTCATGCTGTTCTCCCTCAAAACCTTTTTTCAAAGTTCTGTGCTTTAATAGCAGCCAGACCATGGATACCTGGAGCCAAATGGCCATCTCACTGGGGTACACCATCTTAGGCTGCCAGTACCCCTTTGATCTTGCCTGTACCGTGTGATCTCTTTGGAGGCAGGAGGTGTGTTTGCTTTCTGTATTTTTATGCATGGACCACAGCAGAGCGCAAGTTGACCTTTAGTGCTTCTGAACAGTCCAGCAAAACAAATAACAAAATATCATACTGCTGGTATGAAGAATGTACCTTGAGCACACTGGCATCTGGCCAGATCTTAAATGTATGTTTTTGTGCTTTAGTTTTGTGTTAGTCTGTTTCTGTAATAATATAATTAGTGCTCACAGGGGAGGCTATTGACACTACCACCAGGATCAGTTTGCTCTTTGCAGTATTTCCAAATCATTCTCGTTACACATCCAGCTTGCAGGTTGTATGTGGTACCCCTTGCCTTTGTCTGCTCTTGTCCTCTCCAACCAGTAATTTAACCTCAAAACTAAAGCTCACTCCACTAAAGCTCCAATAAAGCCTGGAGTCAAAAATGAATGTACATTGCTGGGTGACTTCCAAACCCTGGAAGATTTTGTAGTCCTGTTTAACCCCAGGAGTTGGAGAAAGTGAGCCCAGAGATTTTCCATTTGTCATTTCTAAATCATTAGTTAGTTCCAAAACTACATAGTAGAAGCAGAGCTGTTACAAAACATTTTGATAAGCAAAACCACTGCTTCCTCATGCTGTCCTTCCTCATGCTCCTCCCAGTGCTGCTCTAGACTCAGAAATCCTCCTGGGATGTAGATAGGGTTGGTCTTGGATGTGTTTGCCCTAGCAGGTGCTTTTCTTCCACCGGTGCCTGTGGGGACTGCCCAGCACTCTGTTCCCTGCAGCTTAGGTCCTGGAAGAAGTGAAGTGGTGGTGTCCATCCAGTTTTGGCTATGATCTCTGGGAGCAGGATGGTGAAATATTTGGGTTGCCACTTAGGTGCCGAAGGTGCATCCCAGCACGATGACCTTTGTGAGCACAGATGCATTCTTCTGTCTTGGCTTCCACTGCTTTCCTTGCTCTTCTTTCTTTTGCTGACCAGTTTGGATTGCAGAATACGGGTTGGGTCTTGCCTTTGTGTACTTTGTGCAAGAGCACTCTGATTTCAGTAGGAACCTCTAGGTGTTGCTGTGATATAAATAATAATTGTCTTTGGGCATTAATTCAAAGAGGGCAGTTGAAGTTGAGTGAGACCAAGAGAAGAAACCTGTAAGTTCTCTTGTTTAAAATGATTAATAATTTCTGCTTGGTTTAATAATTCAACAAATTGCAGAAACTGCATTTTATCAGGCTGCTTTCAGCTCAAATTAAAAGAAAAAAAAAAGAAGGCTTTGCCATTCTTTCCATTGGCAAGCACCCAAAGACCAGTCTTTCTTCACCAGAAATGCTGTAAGAATATACTAAAAATGCTAAAATTAAAGCCAACTATGGTGTTATGGCAAGTCAAGTACCCTCTTCCTGGGTCACAGCCACAAGCAGTATCCAAGCAAAATTAGGGGCAAGTAGCTCACCTAGAAAAAGCAAGAAATTTTGAAAACAGATACGTTGAAAAAATGTGTTCTAGAAACCAAAATGTTACCATCTTGAATATTACTGGAGGAGAATTTTATGTGGTAGCCATCCTGAAACAGTATCTTGCACAATTTACGTATCAGGGACAACAGAAACAAGTTAAGAAAAAGACTAAATCCTATTCTGGAGGAATTGGCTACTGTCCTGCTTTTAAAACTACGTCCCTATCATTTTAAAAGTAATTTGGAAGATGTGACAGATATGCATCTAATCTGGCACCAGGAAGTAAAACTTATAAATGGAGAACAGACTTCCACAGAAAAAGTTTATGGGGTACATTTTCAGAAATAATGTTAAATGCATCATACATTACTGGAAACTATAGATAGCACCTGATTTTCTCAGTTCAATTCATGGTCCACTGAGAAGCAAATCCTTGGCCTATCTTCAGCTGGACATCATAAAACCTGAAACAAATGAGATGGATATGTCTATATCCAGCTGTACCCAACGGCTTGCAGATAGCGACAGTCATCTGGTTGCAAGCTTGGTCTAGAATGTCCTTTTATCAAGCAGATTTTATCTGCTTGAGGTGAGATTGTGGCTCCTGCATTTGTAACACCTTGACTTGTCAAAGAGCTGTCCATATTCTGCTTTATTGCTTAGCCCTCCTATGAATTCAGTGGAGATCAGAAGTCATCAATAATTTGTTTTCTTTGGGTTTGAGTAAGTCAGAGGTAGATTTTATCTTTGGCAATGCAATTTAGAAATTTTGTGGATGACATCCAAAGGACAGGTCCAGATTTGTCATTTACGGAACAGATCTGTGCACATACAGCAGTGCATCATGAGCAAGAGGACAGTTTCACAATCAGTATGTAATTTTTTAACTCATCAGGCTTGTACGCTTTATTCTTCAGGGAAGATATCATTTTTCCTGTGTAAACAGCTTTGTGATACACAGGTTATACCACTCCTTTGAGGATGATAGTGTAACAGCCTTTAGGTAACATGCAAACTGTTATTGCAATACCTAAAAGACCCTTGGGAAGATCATTGAATAGTGTGTTCCCCATGTCCCTGATGAGTAGAAAGTAAAGTAGCAAGGCTAGATTTAGGCACAGGAAAATTATCTGACACTAGGGATAGTGCAGTCACAGAAGAGGATGGCTGGAGAGTTTGTGGAAGTTCCAGAACTAGAAATCATTGCAAGTTAAGTAAAGAATCTGTCAGGATGACATACAGTACAGCTTTAGGACACAGACAAGATAATTTCCAGTTCTTTTTTTTTTCCTCTGTGAATGTGTAAGGAATATTTCAAATCTGTCATTCATCCTACATACTACTTGATTAAGTTTATATACTTGGACTATATCACTAGAGAGCAAAAAATAGTTTGTTCAGTTGCTTTCTTCTTTGCTCTTTTCTGTGCTCTTATCTCCTGGCCAGGTGTCTGCCTTTTTTTTTCCTTTGGTCTGTGAAGTAGTCAAACACGCAATTATGAAGATGTGGAGTTGCATAAATTATGAATTGATTACCTGTTTTCCAACACTCAGATTATTGCTACTAAGTAATACACATCACAGTAAGTGGTTTTTATACAACTAAGTGCTGCAGGCTTCTGCCTTTCCAGAGGAGGAACATATTCTGCACTGGTTCTCTGTATCAAAATATCTGCCTATTTTTCTTGTCAGAAATAATGCACTTCTCAGGAGGTGTAAATTCTTTCTAAGGAACAATTAAGAAAAAACACAGCATTGTATCTACTGCTAATTTTCTTAATTCACCTATTTAGTCTTGTTGCATTCCATCATATCTCTCTTGACAACATATCTGAGTTGCCTTTCTTTCTCAGGGCCCTATTATCAAAGCAGCTCTTCATAGCTTGGCACCTATTTTGTTTGCTTCAGCTTTTCTATGTGTTTTTCCATTCAAAATGTTGCAGTTTATTTACCAAGCACTGCGTTTGATATGTTTGTAGGAAAAAAAAAGTAAAAATCTGTTCTTTTTTTTAAAGAAACAGGCAGATAGCATCACTTATGTTGCCTTCTTCAAAGTACTTCTTTTAACCATGAAGAAATTTTTGGGCTGAATTTCCAGTGACCCTTACATGTCGCTGTTTTTTAATAGAGTATTTTCCTCAAGGACTTCATCTTTGCCTTCAGTCTCATAATATTTGGAGCACATTCATCCATCTTCTCTTACCGTTTTTTTCCTTCTGGAGTTCTAATGGCTGTAAGCAGAGTTTTCCAAGTAGTCTCACTTCACTGCTCCACTTCTGAAAGCAGCTCCTTGGGCCAACTTGTGGAACATGAAGGAAAGGGAAAGATTAAAACTATTGCCAGTGCAGAGCTTCCAGCACCCTCACTGTATTGTTTCTTTGCTGCACCTGAAAGTAAAAACCATAGTGAGCACTGGTGAGACTGGTAGTGTGCTGCAATTCCTGGGTTCACCTTTTAAGGGGATGGTAGAGTTGTATTAATTGAAAATTTGTCCTTTCTTTTCTCTTTATGTGCTTTGAAGTGAAAGTTGCTGTAAAGTGAAAGTTGCTTCCCCTTTTGTTCTTCATTTCATCTGCAATTAGTTAATGGGTTTATGTAGTGAGTTGACACCACATTCCCACAAAGCAGCTCTGTCACTCCCTTCCTTGTCTGGCAGATGACACAAAATATAACAAAAGGCTCATGGGTTGAGATAAGGACAGGGAGAGATCACCCACTGTCATGGGCAAAACTGGTTTGATGGGGAAATTAATTTACTGCTAAGCAAATCAGAGTAGGATAATGACAGAATAAAAAACAAAACCAAACATTAAAAAAACTTCCCCCATCCCTCCCTTCTTCCTGGGTTCATCTTCATTCCCTTTTTTCTCTTCCTCCTCCCAGCAGCAGCATAGGGAAATGAGAAATGAGGGCTGTGATGAGTTCAACACACTTTGTCACTTCTTTCTCGTCACACTCTTCCCCTGCTCCAGTGTTGGATCACTCCCATGGGAGGTGTTCCTTCACATACTTCTCCAGTGTGAGTCCTTCCCATGTTCTGCAGTTCTTCATGAACTGCTCCAGTGCGGGTCCCTTCCATGGGGTGCAGTTCTTCAGGAACAGGCTGCTCCAGCATGGGTGCCCATGGGATCACAAGTTCTGCTAGCAAACCTGCTCCAGCATAAGCTTCTGGCGGGGTCACAGCCTCCTTCAAAGACATTGACCTGCCCCAGGAGACTGCCTGAGGTCTCTGTGTCTGCAGAGTGGTTCCTCTCACATACTCTCTCCTCTCCTGGGCTGCAGTTGCTCTTGGGCAGGTTTTTACCCACTTCTTGAATATGTTATCCCAGAGGAGCTGCCACCATCGCTGATGGGCTCGGCCTTGGGCAGTGTCAGGTCTGTCCCCGAGCCGGCTGGCACTGGCTCTTTTGGACACAGGGGAAGCCTCTGGCAGTTTCTCACAGAAGCCATGCCAGTAACCCTGCACTACCAAAAGCTTGCCACGCAAACCCAGTAAAGTTTGGCTGGAAAGCTCTTGCTTTTTCTCCTACACCTGCACACCCACTCTGAATTCATGTGTTTTCTTTACACCTTCACAGAAATTCAGTTCATGCTAGTACATGTATGGAAGAGCCAAAGAATCTGAGGTGATATCATTATGGCACAGTATCCAAACATGGCAAAGAAATAGGCAGCTGTGCAAACAATGACAAAACCAGAAAAATTTTCTAAGTGGTCACTAGACAAATCAGAAGAAAAATAGTATGTGTTATTTAGATTTTTGTGACATATGTGCAGGTCATTACATGTACAGGTCTCTGTGTTTCCCATATGAAAACATATTTCTCACAGCCCTAGGTGTGAGAAAGGATGGTTTCTCCATTTGTATTTACAGTCAAGACGAGAAGTGTGACTTTGACATATTTGGATGTATGTGTCTATATTTAAGGGTTTTTTTAGTGCTTTTGTGGAATTTTAAATAAAAATTATCATGCCCTATACATGTTATACTGCCTTCTTTTACATTATACCTCCCCTGTGCCATCTTATGAGCAGGAGTGGTTTTGTCTGGAGTTGTGTGTAAAATATTCAGCCAGGGGTAGGCATGGTGGGTTTTTTAACAGAAGGCAAAACAACAGGTTCCATAAGAAGGTGGGGGTCCATTTTTTTGTGTATACATATATCTCTTGTCAAACTCATCTGGCTGCCTTGCTGTTTACTTCTTGAGAAGTAGACCACAGATAGACTTGTCAACACAATCTTGTCATGAGGAAGACTTCTTCTGGAAGCCCACCAGCAGAGATTGCTCTTATTGTGCTGCAGGTAATTTGGTATGATTTTCTTTTTCATATCCTTGATATTTTGCATGTTTTGAGAATAAGTGAGCCACAATTTTGGCCAGTTTCTTCTGGATTTTTGCATTACTTAAATATTAAATGCATATGTAAACATCTTTCTTTTTAAAAAGAAAAGTCTACATTTGAATGGAAATGAAACATGGTTTCTTTCAAATCATACATGGAATATTGCCCTCCTCATTATATTGGTTTTGTTTCATTGACTGTAGTCCTGTATTCTGATTGTATACCTTAATACACCCTGATATTTGTTTTTAATGAGATGCACTTCTGTTCTTTCACTGCTTACTAACACTTTAATTTGAGAAGCTGTTTTTGCTAGCCCTGCAAATATCCAGTGTTCTTTCCAAAGTCAAGTCCATTTCCTGCAATAACCTTGCTTTGACCTATTATCAGTTATATCACAAATTATTCAGTCTCTAATTGGATCATCTTTTAACTACAAATTCACATGACTTAGCTTTATTACTTAGCTCTGTGACAAGCTTATGTGGATCAAAGGAGTCTCACATTTTTAAGGAACCTTCTCTACCTGCTAGTACTCCCCTTCATTTTACTGCTAGGATTGATTGTTATAGTTGTTAATATTGGGGGTTTAGATATACTGTTGTCATTCCTAAAGATCTTCATTGTGGTTTAGGCATTATGTGGAACTTTTTTCAAAACATAACAAGACTTTAGCATGTAAAGCATGAGTATAGCAGTATGGAGGATCTTCCCTTCTCCAGTTATTGCACACTGTTTTCTCAGGAAATCTGAAGATGCTGTGGCTTCTTACTCTTTTTAGGCAGATCTTAAACAAAGGGATGAAGTTGCTTGGTACCGACCAGAAATAGATTTTAATACTGTAGCAAGTAACTAGCATGCAACACACACATGGGTGGTAAAAGACTAGATGCTCTCCCTCTAACACCTTGATATTTTAACATAAGACAAGGACACAGCACCTGTTTACACTTTGAAATGACATCTAAACTAGACAAAAGTCCTACAGAGGAAGAATTTTCAAGACAGGCCAGTAGTCAAACACATCCATGTGCACTAAACATGCACTGGAGCTGAAGAGCTAGAAAGAACTTGCCTCTCTCCAACAGTCTCTATAGAGAATTGTTTTTCTTAAATAAGCAAACCAAGGAGTGGTTATCTTTTTCCATACAGAACATTTTATTATCTGCCATACTCATGTTTTGCCTGTTGGTAAGATTCCTACCCTTTATTCAGATGCATGGCTAGGTCTCTAGCGGCTGCTCAGGATGTACCACAAAAAGGGAGAAAGAGTCTTATCCTTGATGCAGCCACCACCTAAAACAATGCTTGAAGGAGAATAGCTATTCAGTCAGCCCAAGCATCCATTCATATTGCATAGGGCTTGTTGTTCTGCCGTCTCTCATCTCTCCATTAATTAATGGTGAAAATGCATATAACTAGGAAAACAGCAAACATAAGCAGGGAATTAATTTATTTTTCATAAATAGAGGTTGCCTCATCAGTAGAAAAGCAAAGACTTGAAGTGTCTCTTCATGTTCCAATTTTTGTTCTGAAGCTGCCCGTTCCATTGCTTTCTCATCTCTTCTATTTAAACCAAACAACAATCAGTTGATGATGACATTAAAAAAAATATTGTGGCTAAGGAAGAAAGTACTTTTGAGAGAGATCCAGGTTCAGCAGCTGGAAATGAGGGGAAAAAATTGGGACTACACTAGTCTAATTGGTTTTGTTATAGAACAAAATTAGCTGAAGCCAAAGAGCAGTAAAATGCACTCACCTTTATTGTAAGCATTTGAAGCTGTGCTAAATGGAATGGGGGAAGAAATCTGCTCTTTGCTCATGGCACAAGGCATATATTAGAAAATAAAAATAATTAGTTGTAGAAACAACAGTTGAATTGTGCAAAGTGTTTTGCCTGGATTCCAGGAATGGTGGCTTTAATGAGGCCCTACACTTCACAAATGCTAAAGCCATTCTTAAATGAGGTTTAATAGGATATTTTCACTTTCTTTCAGCTCTTTGTCCTCAAACACATAGGTACCTCAGAGTGTGCACATGTTATTTAAGCAAGTTTTACACAATTCATCTCCTCTACATGATGAATATGCTACTAAACATAAAACAGCTCCCTATCAGATCCTCACACAAGAAATCAGTGGCCTTCAAAGAAAATCTGAGGCCTATTTGCCTCTTCTGCTCTGCATTACAAAAAAGGATTTTAATTAGCCAAGAGACACAGTTCCCATCGCCCATGAAATGCAACTGGAATCCTAATTTCTTAGCTACACCAAACAGTAATTAACTTCTGGGAAGCAATGTTTAACAAGCCAGTGCTGACTGGAGTTAGGAATATGGCCTGTCACCATGCAGGACCTGTATGATGGGCTTTATATTTTGGGTTGTGAAGATAATGGTTTGAATCCAAAACTGTGTGCCTTTAAAAGGAGAGAACAAATACAACTGTGCCAGAGTGCAATCTCTGTTGGAGATGCATTGAATGGTGAGGATTACTCTGTTTCACTTGTCTTGTGGGACAATAGGGAAAACTTGAGGCACAGATGGGCTGTCACCTCAACAGGTACCAAAAACGTGAAGTCTGCCGTTAGAGTAAGTACTGCCATAACCCTCCTAGTACCAGTATTGTCCTAATGTTTCAGGCTTCCTTGATCTTGTATAGGTAAGCAAAATATTCCCCAAAAATAACCTCTGTTAGGTTTTCATCCATTGCTTAGAAAGCATAATAGAAATAATTTTTTTAACACCTGAAAACAGAGTATGGGAAGAGGGATGTTGGTGTTGCTGTGGTGTTTCATTTTTTCCTGCTTAACAATGTTATTGGTTGTTTTTGTTCTTTCTAAAACAAGAGATGAGGATAAAATGACAGGAAAATAATTTCATGGTCAAATATCCTGTCAATTTCTGGAACAGTTTGCCCTGTTGAATCTGAGGCTGAAATCCAATATATTCATACCCTTTTAAAAGATCCTTTCAAAAAGTTCATATGGGTGTGTGTGAGTGGGTGGGTAGGTGTGGGGATGTGTGGGTGTTTGAAGCAGCTTGAGGGGTTTTGTGCTGTTTTTTAGATGCTTTACTTTTCCGGGACCATTACTGTCTTTTCTGTTTGGGGAACAGAAAAAAAAAATCTTACTTCCAGCTGTCTTCTACCTTCTTGTTTTAATTATAGATAACGTTCTTAACCTCTTCCTAGCATTGCTGGAATGTTTCTGCTTGTCAGCATATCAGAACACAAACCTAGCAAAAGGGAAGGTACATGATTTACACTTTTAAACTTTTTCAGTGTTAAAACTGCAGGCAAGGGCTGAAATATTCTGTGGTTGAATGGAGAATTACAGAGAGTCTGGAGAGTTTCTAGTCTTCCAGCAGGCAATTGCTAGCCTTCTCTGCTGCTACCAGCCCTGCAGCTGATAACAAGGAGTGGTGGCCTTGTACCATTTCAGTTTCCAGTGGAGCAATTGCCACGCTGCATAACAATTTAGAGAAGACTCAGAGTGGAAATGGAGACAGGGTGATGGAACAGAATGTGTCCTCCTTTAGTTCAGAGCTGAGGTCCATTAGGTGTGATTATGTTGTTGCAGTCTACTGTGCTTGTGAATAAAAACAGGAATCTGATTTTGAAAGCTCTAAAGATCTTGAATTGAAGAGACTTTTAGACTGGATAGCGCAAGGCAACCAGCACCTTGGAGGTAGATTCTTGAGCTGCCTGCTCTTTGACTCATACAAAAATGGTGTACAAACAACTCATTATGGAAAGTATTATATAAGTGATGTATCTGAATAACAGATGAAACAAGCATATAAACATCCAGACAGAGTGCTACCTTAACTTTGTCTGTTAGGAAAACCTATATAAAAATTGTAAAGGTAGCTGTTTATTCCTTAATAGGTAACTGAACCAAAAGGGAAGGCACATTCTCTTATTTTAGAGCCAATCTGTAGAACAGCTACATACTTCAATATACTGCCTCATGAAAACTCTTCCGGGTTCTGGTATAGATAGGGTGTTACTCACAGCAATGATGCCATAAAAAATGAAAATAAGATATGTTTCACAGTTGTATTTCTTATATTCAAATATATTTCTTATATTGTCTGTGTGATCTAAATCCAGATCAGCTGGTCAAATGTCAGTCAGGTTGATGTATGTCTTGTCCACTTATTTTCCTAGAATCAGAGAAGGGAAAAAACACATAATTGGATCCCTAACAGAATCACACTGTTACATTGATTATTGAATCCATAAATGAAATCTGGAATCTCTGTTACCCAGAGCTAAATAAATATTTACTGGTTTGCAACCATCACTTATGTTAAGAACAAGTTAAGAACTGAGACTGGATTTTAAATATATATCTAACAGTGTCAGAAATACATACGGTTTGAATGCAGGCATATTTTTATCATCAGGAGGCAACTGGAAAAGAGGACAGCAAATAATGGAAGAACCAATAAGATAAGCAGCCAAAGCATGTTTTTTATTATGACATCAATACTCAAATGTAGTAATAAGATCTGGAAATGAAATTATGTTTGCTTCCATTGGAGAACTGGAATAACCATGAGAAAATTATAATACTATATCGTGTGTCTCTCCAGAGTGGCATGCACAGTGTTTGGTATATGCGAGTAAAATAAAGGAAATCTTAGGTACATCCAAATACCCTAAAACTATTATATTTATCATATATGTCATATTTTTAAAAGACAAGTGCAAGGCTAAAGAAGATTTTGTTCATAGAGAATAAATTAATAACTTAATAATTATCCGTTGCAGGAGAAAGACATAATTTTATACAGAAGAATTTAAGGCTTTTATTTGTTGTCTCACTAAAACACTAAAATGTTGAGAACATAAAACATTACACTTTCTATCTGCTAATGTACTAAGCTTTGTGATGAGCACTCTCTATATATTTTATGATATGGAGTTAGGGTCCACAAGAAAACTTCGAGATTTACGTTTTTATCCTGCATTGACCTTTTGGCTTCACTCCCTAATTAAGCAAGGCATGCTAAAGAAAGAGATTATTATGAGGTGGCTGGGTCCCCAGGGTGTTATGAGGTACCACACACAGTTAAGCTATCTCAAGACAACCATGTTCTCTAGAGTTACTTTATTGCTATTATAAAAAATCTTTATTATGGGGAAAAATATGTATTTTTATGCTAGAAGAAGATGAAGATGACAGTTTAGAATGTTGAACGGTAGTTTCAGCTGAGCTTTTTGCCCACAGAGACTGTAAAACATCGAAGACTGGGCAGCTTTTGATTGGCTCCTTTGGATCCTAAAGGGGTAGATTAATCTTTGTAAAATTCATAGTTGGAACATTGTACCATTAACTGGCACTTTCCAGTTATCAAG
Source organism: Promerops cafer (assembly GCA_013398275.1). Classification (NCBI taxonomy): domain Eukaryota; kingdom Metazoa; phylum Chordata; class Aves; order Passeriformes; family Nectariniidae; genus Promerops; species Promerops cafer. The sequence goes on from VZSE01014953.1 coordinate 18,942, forward strand.
ATACTTTATGAAACTGAAAAAGTCCTATTACACTTTCTAAAAAGGCAACTTCGGGGGTGTGGCTCTAATGAAACCATTTCATCTCTGGAGTATTAGGTACTTTCCTCTCTGCCCTGTGCTTGATTAAGCCACAGGATGTAGACCTTCATCTGGTAACTTATTTTAGTTTCCTCTTTGCTAATCACACCGTATATGCAACATGCAATCTTATGAGCTTCCTCAAGGTCCTCTCTTTTTCTGTCAGAATTGAGAGCATATTTAAGCCCTTGTGGGACCGGGCCTTACTTCTCATTCTTGGAATCACATCTCTGGTTTTAATCATGATGTCTTCTTTTTAACCTCTGCAACAAATATATAGTGCACACACAGGAGCTTGTCTCTTCTTTGCATCTGAGGGCAGTAAATATACAATGTTTCTGTTGCTTTTAAGCCTTCTGCAGTATGCCTGATATCAAAACATCTGTGCAGGTACCCTCTGCACTGTGGGTAGAATATCAGAACTACCAGTGGGTATCAGAAAATATGCACGTATTTACAGAGTTTTAGAGTTAGTCCTACTTTAAAGAGCTATTCCAGGAATACAGTGATTACTAAGAAACGTGGGCTCATGAAACGCTCTTTGTAGTAAAACTGTGTGTATGCCCCACGGATCAAAGAAAGATACAGAACAGACATATGTCTTAAAGACTAGATATGGCCTGCTTGACAACACATTGATTTATGCCCACCACTGTTCTGAGGCTGGCTTAGAGATATTTGATTTACAGTGGATAGATTGCCTCCTGCTAAATAAAGTCCTGTGTCATTGTTCATAAACCTGAACTGCATACAGCAGTCTCAGTGCTTTGTTAAAATACCACAGTGAAGTTCATAGTGCCTTATTAAGCTCTGTAGTTCAAAGATTAATTGTTGAAAGGATAAAAACCTTTGTGCAAACATCTAACAAGCTTCTTAAGTCGATGACAATTAGCCCTCTGAAGTACTCAAGAGCTGTCTGTCAAGAAGCTCAAACAAAAGTGACACGACTTGGTCAAAAAGAGCACCAGTTGCTTCCATCCCCATGCCTGGTGGGATAATAGATTAGCCCTCAGAGACAGTGCTTGGCCATCCCCCAGCTAACAACTCTGCTTGCCAAGGTCAGACATCATAGCTAATAGATAAAAGGGGTCCTAAGGAAGAACAAACCACCTGTAAATGAAAACCAGTAAAAACTCTAATTAGCACTCTGTTTTTCAGACAATCCAGGATGCTGGTGACACTTTTCAGGTAAGCCCAGGTGTTATGAGAGATGATGCTGTTGCAGTAGGTGGCACTATTCCCCTCTTCCAGCCACAACGGCACCACCAAACACTGGGAAGTGCCATCTTTGGGATGAGACATAAAACTGAGGCCTTGACCAGTTGCAGTTATTAAAGGTCCCATTGCACTTTCCACAAGATTAACTGTGTTAACCTCAGTGTCCTGGCTGATTGCATTCTGTCTTCCTAAATTCCCCCTGTAGTTTCTACTGGACAAGTTAATCTGCACTTCCTGTTTTAGATATCCATGCAACTGTTGCTGTGCTCGGACACACAGCTGCTGTGCTTCATCCTGTGACATGCTCCAGTGACAGCCAGTCCAGGCCCACTGAGTGTTGCACGGCCACACCGATTCCCCAGGGAGAGTGGAAGAAGAGGGCATAGTTGTGACCTTTATTCTCAACAAAATGATGTGACATCCTGGGGAGGGAATGCACTCTTCAAAATAAATCAATCATTGCAACGCCAGCAAATGGCAATAGCAGTTATTTGGTGGGACATCCTGCTGAGTCATGTAATTCCATCTTTCCAAGGCACGATGCCTTATGGACCATCCCTTGGTGTGCGTAGTTGTGGCTGTCCATCTCACTCCAGGCCTCTTGCTTGGCCAAACCCATTCCTAGGTTTTTATCTGTGGACTGGAGAGGCAGAGCAGGATCATGCTGCTATTTTGGCATGGTTCTAGATTAAACCCATTAGGCCCTATTTCTGAAATTCTTCTTGTGCAAGTGGCCCTTTCCAAAAGAAACAGGAATGAAGCTCCGTGTGAACTAAGCAGTCCTCTTACAATGAGAAATTTGCAGCAAGGTGACCTGCTGTGTCAATCACCATAGCTCATGTATGGCTTTCATTTTTCTCACAGTTTCGAGGTTTGGTAGCTAGACTCAAGGTTGGGCAAATTGCATTCTTTCTACCTTAAATTCTTCCTGCTGTTTCGGTTGGATACTTCCTTTGTCACTTCATATCCCAAACTATTGTGTTTTATTGCTGGAAAATGTGTGTTTCATTTCAATGATTTGGGATTACACACACATGCCATTGAGTATAATGTGAGGACATTATGTGAAGGCAAGGAATTATTATTTTTCTGCTTATTTAGAGAAAATAAAAGTTATTATTAAAATCTTCTTAACTAGATGGGGATCAATATTAATATTCAAACTCCATGAGAAGACTGAAATGTAGTATGGATATAAGCTGATTGGGTGATTGGGTATTTAAAATAAGCCAGGTGTCAAGACAGGAAACATATAATTATCATGGAATAAGGAGAAGTTTCTGAAAAATAAACCACAATTGGTTGTCTGTTTTCTACTTTATGATATTTCCACTGAAAATTGTAATTCCTTTTTTCTATGTTCTATTCCCCTTGTACGGAGTGTCCCCTTGGGAAGCGGGGCCCAAGAGCCCTTTCTAGGATGGGACAGGATATTACAGCTTGGTTTGTGCACCAGCATCCTTAATATTTCCTTCCTTTCAGAAGCAAATAGAGCGTACCCTTATCTGAATGCTAATTTCCTAGTTAAAACCCTCCCTTGCTGACAAGGGACTGAAAGAGTTTTAAATCACAGATGTAGAGTATCAAATGCAATAATGCTCTTGCAATAGTGCATTGAAGCCTCAATTAATTAACCCTTGGGCTAAGTAGGCAGGTACATGGTGGTGGCCACAGGCGGTGGATGGATGAGATTTAAATGGGCATCTCATTTCCTCAGCACGGAACATGCCGTTTGGTTCAGAAAGGAGTCATTTTACACACTCGCCTCATTTACGCTCAGCTTTAATCCCTTTAATTCCACCTGAGATCCAAGCAAGAATGGGAAAAGAGAGAGAGGTGCAAAAGGCTACAGAGCTGGGCTTTGTTTACATATGTTTCCCCAGGGGCACCCGCCCCCCAGCAGAGCCAAGGCTTCTGGCCTTTTCATTCGGCTGTGGGGATCCAAAGCAGTTGTCATATGGAAATGGTTAAAGAGAGATTACAGGGAGCTCTTCACTGCAATCCATCCTGTTTAGAACCTGAAAAGTAAGGAGCAGGGAGAGAAGGCTGAGAAAAGGGGCTGAATTTTATCCTGGTGGATGTTGAGATGGAGCAGGGACTTAGTGTTGGAGGGTCAATTTGCAGAGCCTGTGGTGGTGTGGGCCTCCACACAATGACAGCTGCCACTTCCCCTCAATGGCCCATATGGGTGCATGTCCACGTATAAGGTAAATCGTGTTCTGTGAGTGATGTAAATCTCTGTCATCCCTCTGGATGGCTTTTGCATGAACGTGTGATGTGAAAGCTTCCCTACCTAGAAAGGGGACACAATTCTGCCACATATCAAGGGAAACAGACTAATGCTGTAAAAATAAAAGCATCCCCCAATGATTTCTTTGATTCACTTGGAGGTTTTTGATCAGGCCGTGCATTGCTTCTCTGTTTTGCTTGCCTTCTGTGCTCCTCCCAACGCAGGGGTCTGCTATCAGAACCTTGTGCTAAAATTTAGAGCAAATGTCACAGAATATTTACTGATAATGAATTTTGAATTTATTATAGTTATTGCACAGAAAATCTGATATCTCAGCACAGTGCTCCTTCAATCAAAGTTATGCAGACAAGTGCATGACCTCTGCAACCGATTAACCCAGGTAGAATTTAAAATATCAGATATTTGCAACAAATTTCACCTGAATAAGACTGGAAATTGTTCACAGAAATTATTCAGTGAATGGTTGACAATAATGAACCTATTTTTAAAAACCCAGAATCCCTTCTTTACCAGCCACTGGAAAAAAAATGTGAAATGTATTGTATTATGCATTACAGTTACATTAGGTGCCTGGCTATGCTAAAACAGCTGTACACAAGATAGTGATTCTTATCTGAAGGTATATAAAGAAGGTTTGAGAGAGGGTCCTGTTTTTAAGGAGATCCAAGCTGTTTGTATTAAATGCTCTGCATCAGTGTGTGTTTGCTCCCACTGTGTGTAGCAGTGCTGTGGAGGATAAAGCTGGACTGTTCCTGGTGGGATTGTATCAATGGCACGTGCTTCTTTCTCCAGACCTTATTCCGTGCCAGCTCCATTTATGCACATCCAGAAGCCTCTGCGGACAAACCCAGCAGTGGGTGATACAAAATGGAGAGATACCCCACAAGCCCTTTTCCCCAGTGCCTGCACTGATGGCTGCTGAAGCCAGACACATTCATCACACCTGTGGGCTGCTGCCTTTTTGTGCAATGTGTGGAGAGATGTCGCCTGGGTCTGGGAGATGTGGGATGGTGCTCTACTGGGACTATGATGCACTAGTGTGGGATGATGCCTACCAGAGTCACAGCCCGCCCTGTCCCACCTGCCATCCCCACTAGACCAGAGGACTCTTCATCTTATTTCCCTCCACACGATTTACCATCTGTGAGCTTGTCTTTAACCTAATAAAAATCATCTCGCTTTTGACTAACAAGAAAAGGAAACAGTGCTCATTGTGGGGTTTGGGGAAAATGGCTTCACTAATCTGCAGGATGAGAATGGAGTGATTTATAGGCGGATTTAACTGTGGGCCATGATTAGGGGGCCGGTAGTAAGTGCATTAGATGTCTAAGTGTGGCAATAGAGTAAATAGGCGTTTTATTTATCGCAGTGCCAGGGGCCTCTTAGCGGAAGAGCGCTTCTCCAAATTGAAATATAGCAGAGTTTACACTCCTGATTAGGGCTTCAAGCGCAGAGCCCAAGGCTATCAGCGAGCAGAAACAACGCTCGCTGACACCTAATTGTCACTGGATTAATGTGCAAACAGGGACAGCAAACAGCAACAACAAATAACCCGGTGTCAGAGCTGCTGGTGGCAGTGTCCACTAAGTGACTGGGGGCCAAATTGAAGTTTATATCTCAGAATCCACTGAGATCAATGCATCAGCTGGGTAGACAGGGCTGGAAATATTTTGCTGTTGTATGTATATACATGTGGTACAGGTGTGGAGCTAGCTATAAAAAAAAATTGTTTTCATGCCAGATGTGAACTGTGTGTGCTGTACTGCCAGGTACCAGCAGAGGCTCCCCCTCCAGAAATTCATAGCCCCCTTTGAACGCCCCCACACTTACTAAAATTGATTCCTTATAAAGATGCCCAATGTGTATGTGTGATTCTATCTGTAATAAAAGAAATAAGGCTTGTAAGGAAAGGTAATATACTATATTAGACCAGCTGATAGTGCATGAGGAAAGATAGACAAGTTTCTGAGCTAAGAAAACCTTCTTTATGCAGTAAAATGCATAATCCATATGTGTGAATTCATAAGCCTCAGAACAGGCAACTGTTTCCTTCTCTGAGTTATTAAGGGAGTATGTATCAATATTATTCCATGGATTTACAAATATGCTCATTGTTATCATGTATATCATGTGAAGCTACGTACCATATGCCTGTAAGCTAAGTATGGGCAATATTGTTCAATTTATTTCCTTTATGCTTCATAGCCATTCAAGTAATTTATGTGAATAAGGTCTTTTGCTCTACGATCTTGTGACTTTCACTGGCATCTCCATATAAAATTTTATAACCCTGTTTGTGAATCAAATCATTCCCACAACTACTGATTCAATCTGGGTCGCCACCTGTCCAGCTTTGGACTGGAGGAAGCAGTTAAGGCATTTTGAGCTCTGGATTTTACACTTCTGAATCTGGTTGGCTTGCTCATTTCAAGGTATATCTACTCAAGATCTCACTACTGCAGTAAGAAAAAACCACCCTGTTCTCTTCATTTACAGCAGCCACCTCTTTTTAATTTGATAAATCAGTATGATTTCCTTGGAACAAACAAAAGTGATTTAAAAATGAACCGGAAAACAAACGCAAGAATGGGTTAGCAGCCACAGAATTCAGGTATTCATTTTTTCCCATAATTAGCTATTGAAGGAAGAAAAGTCACAAATATATGATTTATATCACTAAATGTATTTCTAAAGTTCTTAAGTTTTATTGACCATGAAAGTTGGTCTTTCCCTGTGTTAAGAACTGAAGAAGCTATAGAGCTAGCTAGTGGCTCAATGGTGCAAAGTCTTATGATTTAATCTTGACATTTGCAATTTTTTGCTGTAAAATATTACTTTCTTTATTTCAGGACTTTAGTGTAAAACCTCATAATTTCCTTTAAGCTCCATTTGATTGTCAATTGCACAACTCTCTCCAAATCTTAAAGCTTATGATTTTCATACACATAAGATTTATTTCTTTTGTACCACAATAGAATGTTCTTCGATGCAAATTCTCCTTATTTCTCTTGAATCCTGATCTTTCCCTGCTTATAGCTAGGATTTTTTTGTGTGCAGGTGACAGACCTTTGAACTTTCTGTAGATTTATTTAGGAATGTTTCAAATATCCATATTGGATATCGAACCAACTGCAGATCTGATCTACTCTGCTTAATGATTTCCAGGAAGTGATGGTCTTGCTATTGACATATTTGGAGAAGGAATAGGATCAATTTTCAATATTGAAACCAGTCCAATAGCTATTTAGACACAGTTTATTTCAGAAATTCAAAACTGCACAAGGCTAGGGAGAATAGGCTAGGTTATACCGCAAAATTGCAAACATTCCTGGTTTTCTCTTAGGTCATTTAGAGTCAGAAAATCATAAAACTGGGTTTGCAACAGGGAAGTCCCAAGTTCATTTTGCTAACAATATGCTTGATGAATTCAATGTATTTTTAATCCAAGTGTAAAACTCTAAGGACATCCAAGGTGCTGACTAGAGCATGAAAATCTAAATTAATGCTCTGCCAGAATGACAGTACTTAAACAACCAAAATATCACCCACAGGCATTAGGTTTTCTGAGAAGTTCATAATCTATATATTGTTATTGTAAAGATTGTGATTTCATGCAGAAAATAATTCACAAATCATAATTAACATCTCTCCCAATAGGTGACCAAAGGCTTTAAATACACATTTTACATTTTGCTGTTTCAAAAAGCTATACAACCCTGTAATACGTAATTACTACAATACATATCACATATATTGGGCACCACTGTTCAATATATCAGTAAAGAATATAAATCAAGGGATAGTTTTCCTTAACTGTATGTAATATTGATATTTTATATTTTAATTACCTAAAATCTGCCAGTTAATATCTTTTAACCATATAGATTCATTGCTCATAGCCAATGAACTATTTGAAACAGGTTAGAACTGGAAGATGCTCTTTTTTAAAGACTGTTGTAAAATGGATCCTGTTTCCCTACTTGGGCAAAATGCCCAGAGGAGATAACAGGAATTTTGCCTGAACAAGGACTGCACAATTAGCAGCAAAACATGCCAGTCAGAGTGTTTTGTACCAAGGAATTCTGAATAGTGTTGCCCAAAAGAAAATGTCTGTGTCCTCCCCACAAACAGGAATGGGACACTAGGTATGAGAATTTAGAGCCCTTCCTGCAGAAAGCAAGCAGGGGGGAAAAAAAGGATGGGTTGATTTGTAGCGCTAACAAGCAAAATCCAATTGTGAAGGACCTCACTGTGTCGTCCTGTCTGCTGGTGATGCCCGCTGCCAGGCTCCGCAAAGGCGCTGGGCTGCTGGCCAGCACAGCCAACTGCAGGACTGGGGCCTGAATCTATTCCTCACTAGCAGAGCTGACTGCAGAATTAAAGCTTTCAGCCACAATTTTCAAGTTGATAACACATGGACACAGCAATCCCGCCCATGTGATAGCAATTGCAGCACTCAGTTGATTGTAGGCTCCTCTGGGCAAAGAGTTTTTGTTTTATTTATATATAAATCATTCCAGTGCTGTATAGATGATAATAGTAAAGAGATGCTCATGGCTTCCAGTACAGAAGCAGCAAGGAAAACACTGGGAAGTTTCAGGAGGAATGAGAAAAAAGTGAGAAGACAGTAAGTTGCATTTTGTTCACTGAACTGTTGAGGAAGGAAAAACAATTAAACCTTGGCTTTAACGAACCCTTATTGAAACACTGATTGCTCTGTAACAGAAATAGTTGTGCCACGCTGACATTTGTTCATTAACCAGTCATGAATTTGTGTCACACATCAAATACTAGTAATGAAACAATATTAAAATGATGGTTTGCTTTTTAGCCCAAATACATGATGGGTATTAACACGCCTACACAAACATTTTTAACATAATATTAAAATATGTGTTTGGACAAATATGAGTTGAGGGTTGGATTAAATTATTACAGTCTTCAACAAAACCTCATTTGAACAAAAAGGGGTACTGTTGTGTAAAAAGCACAAGAAAAAAACAGCCTTTCAAGTACTGTAGGGCTGCCAAATTACTCTGCCAAAACACCCATTACAGAAAGGTGGGCTGATGCAGGAACACAGTCTTGGCTGTATTGGACATTTTCACACAACAAAGTGTCATGGCGTAAATTAAAGTCTGGGCATGGAAGACCTAAATTGCAGAGTTTAATTTCAGTGAATCAGCTTTTTTTATTAATCTTTGTTTTTCTTACTGCTCTGTTTTTTGAGCACCAGACTGCTAACTGTAAGTTGCAACTATTCTCTTTAGTAATAAAAGCTGTGATTAGAAGGGTTAATAATATGAGTTAACGAAGCAGAGTTTACCAGTGAGTTTGAACACCCTCAAAGAAATGTGAGTAATCTATCTAATCAATTACTGGATCCTATAAAGTGCCTTCGTATTTTCGGTTTCTTCAGCATGATGGGATCAGCCAATCACTCAGCCAGTCCACAGCCACCAGTGAGGGAAGGTCCTACTTCCATTCTGTTTCCTCCCCTCCTCTCCCCCTGCCCCCAGCCGGGCACTTCTGGCACTTGTCATGCACACTGACCCTCCCCAGGCTCCTCTGAGAACTGATTCAGCATGCCAACCTGGCAGAAAACTAATGCAGCTAAAAGGAGGTGATTTTCTGCTGGGTGACTGAGCTGAAAGAAAAGGAGGGAGGTTCTGATGAGCAAAGAAGATGGTGCAAGGCAGGTGGTGGGACCATGTGGCAAGAGTGAGAGAGAGAAACAGAGAGAAAGAGGGGAAGAGAAGAAAGGACTTGCGAGGAGAGGAGTCAAGATCTGCCTCTCTGGGAATCAACAAAGTATGAGACAGCTACTCCTACAATTGCAGATCTGGACTGTGATTTTGTTTTATGAATTGTCTAGTGACAGCACTAACTTGAAGCATTCATGCTCCTAGATTACCAACACAAATGCCAAGTTACTAGCAATACTATTAGCATTCACAATGAATAGCTTGTGAATTGGAGGCAATAGGGCACAACAAGTCCAGTAAAAGCACTGGATTAAAGGCAAGTGGCAGCTTGGTAGACTGTACCTCATCTAGCAGAATAAAAGTTTAATTGAATCTCATGTTGACAAGTGAAAATAAGTCAAGGTGAAGAAACCACCTTTGATACTTCCAGTCACAGAGGAGCAGTTTTGACTGAATGGGTCACCAGCACAGGGTCCTCTGAGAACCCTCAGTTCAGATGTAAGGGTTTTTCCATTGAGACAGCTGAGGTATACAGAGCCTTTCAACTTCAACTACACCAAACAACTGTACACCTTGAAAAATTCCCTTGCATCTTCTCTTCTGACATCGGGACCTGGGTGGGACGGGCATGTCCCACTACTGAGATGCCAAAGAAATTCTGATGAAACTCTAATTCTTCTCTAAAAGCATTTCCACTCTGCTTCTGTCTATGAGGATAACTAAGTCCCTGTGTGCTGTTACAGCAAGACATATACTCCAAACAAAACCATACAGAGCTCTGAAAGTGGTAACATAATAGTCCTAATCATCTGATTTTGGGTTTGCTTTTTAACATTTCAGGAAATGCCTGGTTTAGTTCCAGGAAAATTAAGGTTATATGCAGAATATAAAAATTACTATTCAAGTGTATTCCAAGCTTGGAAGATGTTGCTTGTTTGGTTTTTAACAGTGTTTTTAGTGCCCTAGAAAGAAAATCATTTAGAACATAACAGGCTATTAGTATCACAGCTGTAAAGGCCAAGATATATGCTTCCCAGTGACAGCAGTGGTTAGGATGCTTCACATAAAGTAAGAATTCTGCACCTGGGACAGGGCATGTATGGACAAACTGGAGAGCAAGAGGCTGGAGAGCAACTCCATGAAAACGGACCTGTGGCAAGCTGAACATGAGTCAGCAGTGCCCTGGCAGCCAGGAGGGCCACCCGTGTCCTGGGGGCATCAGGGACAGCATCAGCCAGGCAAGGAAGGGGATTGTCCCACTCTGCTCTGCACTGGGGCAGCCTCACCTCGAGGGCTGGGGGCATTTCTGGGTGCCACGGTATAAGAAAGACATTCAGATATTAGAGAGCATCTAAAGGAAGGTTATGAGGATGGTGAAAGACCTGTAGGAGAAGCTGTATGAGGAGTGGCTGAGGTAATTTGACTAGGGATAAGAGGAGACTGAGGAGAGACCTACAGCTTCCTCCTGAGGGGACGTAGAGGGCTGGGCACTGGCTACTTCTCTGTGATGGCCATTGACAGGAAAAGGAGATGGCATGGAACTGTGCCAGACGAGGTTTAGGTTGGATATCAGGAAAAGGCTCTTCACGCAGTGTTGATTGGGCACTTGAAGAGGCTCCCCAGGGAAGTGGTCACAGCCTGACAGAGTTCAAGAAGCATTTGGACAATGCTCTCAGGCATGTGTGCTTAGGGTGTCCTGTGCAGGGCCAGGAGCTGGGCTTTATGATCCTTGTGGGCTTCTTCCAACTCAGCATATTTTATGATTCCATGTAAATACACTGTCTGATAAAAACACATAGGAAAATCAGTAGCAAAGATATGTGGGAAACACACTGGATTTTGTGTATGGATAGAGGTAGAAATGTAGAAATATAAAAAAGACCATGGCTGGTGGTGGACCAACATGTTTTTTGCAACCTGTATTTTAAAATCTCCTAAACCAGACAGGGATATTTTGTGGAGGTCTCAGTCTATGCAAAGCAGCTTAAATCAAAATGGGACATTGCACTCTGGGACCTATAGTCTCTAGGACTTATAGTATGAATGGAAACTGTGATTCTCTATGCTTTACACAGATGAGGTGTAGCCTCTTAAAGGGAGTGAGGAAGTCCCAGTGAGACACCTCTGGAAAGTTCCAACCATAGGGAAGATGGACATCTTGGAAAAATTAGATTAATCCCATAATAGTATATAAATCTGTATAACACAGCCTTTTAAAATATTCCTAACTCTCAGAAGACTTAATCAACGTGATACAAATTACAGAATCATTTAAGAGTGTTGGTATGATGAAAAACCCCATGCTTTTGTCCCTGTGGAACCTTAAGAATATCAGGACAAGCTGGTTATCCAAAATATCAGTAAAATTATATCTCTTCTGCCAAGGTTGATGAAATTATGATGACTACATGTCAGTTTTTTCCTGCTTAAAGGGAAATCTATGGTCAAGTATGCCTTGAAGTTCTTCAGGTTCATTAACAAGGTCAAAATCAATGTTATTTTACTGTTTGGAATCATTTTTGGCGGAACAATGAAAAGAAACCATAGTAGAAGTAGTCTTAATATAATCATTTTCTTTTCATTGTTCTTTATGGGAAAATAATTTGGCCCGAAATTTAGTGGTCCCATCAGGGAGGTGATATCTTTAAAAAGGTGGTCTGAAGGACAGGTTTTACTGTACTTTAATAGGCTTATAGATTAATATAAATCTTAATATTCATAATCTGTACTCTTCCTTTTCTCAATATCTCGTTCATCTATACATCTATTTGTAATGTGTGTTTCAAACACAAGTTAAACTTTATTTTATCGAGAGTACCAAGAGTGCTTTAGGGATAATAATTTCTGAAAAAGTCAGCAGATCAAATGTATAGCTAGTTTTTCTCTCAAAAACAATTTCATTTTTTTAAAAAAAGAAATACTGGTGCCTTCTAGCTGAATGTTCATTGAATATTTAAAAATATCCTATTGCCTGGAATAAAATATATTGATTAAATAGTAGTTATTGTTGCAATGAAATGCACAGTTATCAGCCCAGTTTGCATTTCTGAGCAAAGATAAAAAACTGGAATAATTCAGTGTCAAAACTACCAATCCATTTTTAATAGAGCTATTTGTAAAATTAATAAAATAATTTTAATTTTCAGGTCAGAAATGCAGCACTGTAAGCTTCCTGTTAGAGAACATCATGTAAGTAGTGTATAAGCCCACTTTTTATAGCATGATTTTTCAGAGGAGAAGAATGTTAGAAGGCATACCAAAAAGATATCTAAGCACTTGAAATATTTGTCCCCAAGGACACCTAGAATATTTATTCTAGGTGCAGTGCCTTTAAATGGGAGCAGTTGTCATCTGTTGTTGTTGTCATTAGTTTTTATGTAAGCTGTACATAGGAAAATTTACAAGTGTCTGCTAATGCCTCTTTGTATTAACAGAGAACAGCACTAAGCAAATGCTGCTTGTGTGAAGTGATGAGCATTACTTTATAATATCCAGCCATTATCTACTAACTGAAAAATTAGTTGAGCTTTGGCAAATTGCATGCACAGGCCAGTACTTATCTACTTTCTGCTGATTAGAGCATGAAATATTTGCATGATTTGTATTGCTTTTACAGAAATCAGGACAGAGCATGTCAAATATCCCGATACATGAAAAAGGAACATCTGCTGCATGGAAGATACTGGACCAAATCCTGTTTGTGTTCAGTGCAGGCTGTGGTAACACACAGGATTATTTTGCAGGTACAGCCCAGTTGAGAATGTGCCCACAAAGTCCACTTATATTTTTACCTGTCACCTCTTAGCTGTGGAGAATCAAATGATTAATGTATTACTCTACTGGCTATTACAGAGCTGTTGGTTTGTTTTGAATATCTTTTAATATGAACTGAGCAGGAAACCAGTGTTTACTTTCTAAACATGAATACTAAAATGGATTTTATACCTAATTGGCAAGATAGCCCAGATTTTTTTTGCCAGCTGATCTTGGACTGAATATACACGTAAAGCAAAAAAAATATCAAAGAACAAAAACAAATCCCTGCCGAATTATGTCTGAATGCTGAGAAGCATTAGCAGAACTTCGCAGCCGAGTTGACCATCTGGAATAATGGACAGTATTGGCTGTCTTCCATTAGAGGGAATCATTCAAAGTCATAACGGGCAGTGGTCACTAGGGAAAGGAAAGGAGAGAAAGCTAGTCATTCTTTTATATTTGTATGGAGTATTAGTGAAGATTTATTAAAACACTTGTCTTATTCCTACATTTGACAGTCATGGTTATTAATATCTTTAGTTACCTTTGATAAAGATACTGCTTGCAATATTTCGAAATGGTTTACAATAGTATATCAAGTGCAGCCTCTTCATTGTGGGATTTTGAAGTTGGAAAAAAAGGGTGCTAATATCACTAGGATTTCTGTGGTAGACAGAACAAGAGGTTTTGCTAAATTTTAATACCCGAAGAAAATCTGGTTCATCTTTTAAAACCCTATATTTCTTATTGCATTGTTTTGCGTATAATTAGTTGCCTTTTCTATCAGAAGAGTTTATTAATACATCCATGCTTTGATTGAGGGTTGAAAAGAATTCATTTTTTTGTTTTCTGTAATAGTAACTTGCACAGTGAATTACAATGCACTTCAGTTGGCAACATCCCCAGATAAAATATGATCATCAAATCTTAATCTAATCTTGTGCAGTGGCTAAAATATCACTATTTCATTTTGATATTTCAGCAGAAGAATAAGTAGCACACATTCTTATGACAGAATTATTTTAATAATTTATTTGATGGTGCTTCTTTGTAAGGGCATTTCCTTTGTTTTCTGTGATTTAAAAAAATCAATAGTGATAAATAAAAAGGGAACACTGAAAAAGTTTGTATCCTTAGAACACATTTTTTGTTAAACATTCTCTCAAATCTTGAAATGCATCATGACTCCTAAAATGCATCTAATGGCCAAAGGATTAAAATCATAAGTACTGGTGACAAATATTACTGAAACATTATTTGACAAGCACAGGACCTCTATATTTAGGATGAATAAAACACTTTACACTAGTTTTAATCACGTACAATTCCTTTTATGTGAATAATGGACATCACCTCACACACATCCAAACCATGAAAGCGCCAGGTCCAGTTCTCTCATTGTTTATGTCTCACAGCCCCAGAGGAGTTAATGAAGTTGCAAGGGTATACAGAATTAAGTTCTTTATGTCCTCTAACCTCATATAATAAATTTCAATTTTTACCCATGAGTAATTATCCCTTAAATATTACCCATTTAATATTTATCCTTATACAGAATAAGAATCTCTAGTCAGTTATTTAGGCCACAATTAAAATGCATTTGGTCTATGCTTAAAATAAAAGCAGACTTTTTGCAGGATTACCTATTTTAAAATGTTGGTGAGTGGAAGAAAACTATCATATCTATCTTTCCTTTTCCAAACTCAAACCCAAATCCAAATTATTATTTACTAATAATAGCACCCGAGGCAAACTTCATCTGCGTGGTACAGGATGATAGGCTTCCCAAAGCCCACCTGACTATGTCTGTATGCATGCTTGTTGTTCCACCCCTCCAAGCTGTTGTAAAATCAGAGGTATTCAGTGGGAAAGGAGCTAGCTGAGCTTCTTGGAAAGCATTTGCTGTTTGCTGACACATTCTGGACCCTTGTGTGTGTACAGCAGGGGTAACCTGGAGTCTTTGTGAAGTTTTGCAGCAGTCTGTTCTCAGCCATTGTAGCCTTCTCATCTCCCTGAGTTCTGGGTGTACCGTTAGCCGCTTCAATGATACTCATTTTAAAAGGTTAACAAATGAGAAGCTAAACCAACCATACAAATAACAGCCAAAAGAACAGTTTCCAAAATGTGTTGCTGTAGTGCCATTTCCAATTTAATATTCAGACAGAGTAAAGCTAAAGGCCACCAAACCAGGTGGATGAAATAGTTCTGCATTTTATGACTCATTCTTAAATGAAATCTCTTAAATATTGCTAATGAAGCCAGTTATCATATACAGACCTGTAATGCGCCCTTTCTAAGCTGGTTCAGTTACATTTCCCTGTCTAGCAATTTACCCCAGGCCCCTATTAAATGAATTATCACGGCTCCTAAATCATCTCTGCGGGGGTTTACGCTAATCCCATCAAGACACTTACACTCCCTTTCTTCCCTCCTAGTGACATAATGAATTATTATTTCATGGGGAGCTGTTAAAGAGGCCCCTTTGGAAGAGTTTAATGTGCAGCACAGGGAAGGGGAGGGAGCTGCCTGCCAGGGAGGCTGTGGTAGGTACCTCAGCCTTGGGCTGCCTGGCCACTGCTGATGAGACAAAGGGCACCGGCGCCCCAGGCTCCCCACAAACCTTCTGGGGCTGGCCCTGATGGTGTCCCCAGCCCCAGGGATGACAGGCAGGCTTGCTCCCCCCTCCCCACTGTACCCTGCCCTCTGCTTACCCTCTTTGTCACGAAAAGCAAAGAGAGAGGGAATATAAATGTTTTCCTTAACTGGAGGAAGCACCCTGCTCACAAACCACTTGCTGAATCCATTAGGCTAATTTATTAAACACAATTTGCCTTGTGTGGCTGAACTGAGTAATGATAAAAACCAGAAATATGGAGAAAGCAGCAGCACAGAGCCAAAGACTCTGTGGTCCTATGCCCTGTTATGATGCCCCTGACTTGCAGGGACCATGGACACATTATTCTTTCCTTCAGACTTTTTGGCACAACCAGAGAGTGGCACAGGGTCCAGTTTGGGAAAAAGGCACATGACTGAGTCATGTTCATTCTGAAAGCACCTAGCTGGGGTGAGAATTAATAAGAATCAAAGTGGAAGGAGAGCATTAAGCATTAGTAGAGCATGAAAAGGACTGCACATAGAAAATTTTCAGGCCTCTTTATTCTTGGGTTCTGCAGATATCTTTCTGGACAATGGCTTGTTTCTTCCCTGTGAAGACCCATAAAATGGACTGATTCTACAAGGTTGGTCACAGCATTGAAAAAACACCCAAGGCCAGACTATCATGCCATGGAATTCTTCACTATTCCCACAACATCAGCAGAGCACAGCAGGTACAGATGACATCAGAGCTTCTCCTGAGATTAGTGGCAGCATTCACAGACAGCAAATCAGGTTTATAGCAGACCCCCAAGGGCTACAGGGAGAAGAGCCCTTAAATAAGCCCTGGTGTGCAGGTCAGATTTTACCTTCCCTGTTCCTTAACTTTGTATGTAAGATCCAGCAGTGAAGTGATCACCTGTAGCGTGAAGATCAGGAGTGGAACACTCCTAAATTATATGTCTCAGTTCCTATATTCTTCTCTATTCTGGTGAAGAGTATTAGACCATAGTCTTGTGAAAGGAAATCTGTAGGGCTTGCCATTTTGCAAAAGCTTCTCAGCTCTCATAATTGATTTGGTCAGATATTGTAAACTTTTCAGATTAAGGATTTTTCAGTTTACACACCAAAATACATTAGCTAAGGTAAAATACATGAGAAGAACTCTGTGAAAGACCTGTCTAGTGTAGTTTGCTTTCCCAACCTGCTTCTGTAAAGTATAAATGCAAGCATTGTGATCCCTCTTCTCTTCGACAATCAGCCATTTAGGAAATTTAAGGCACTTTGGAACCATGTATTTATTCACTTTTCATAGCTCTACCTGCCACACGTGTATCTAATCCTCTATTAAATACATATATACTAGGGCTTTCCTCAGCAGTTTATGTTTCCATGTTATGTTCATGTTCTGTGAAAAGATACTTTGTTTTAAACCTGCTGACTGATCTGTTTGACCCTGTTTGTTATTCTGTTCTCATTTATTCATCAGTTCATCAGCTTGATTTTACTTGGCTCCACTATCTCCTCACCCACTTGTCTCTTTTCCAAGACGAAATTGCTGTGTTTGGAAGCCATTCTATGCCTGTGATCACTCCCTTTGTCCTCATCAGTACATGAGGTTCTTCAAAACATGCACTTGAAGCGGAACTGTGGAAATTAAGAGCTGCTACGAAGACAGAAGTGCATCATGGACCTTTGATTAGCTCCATGTACTAAGCACAAATAGATGAGTCCAACATGTTGAAGCAGATGTGGAAGGGCTGTATATTTATATCTCTGCAACACAGACATTCTGACTTTAATAAAATCAATTAAGTGAAACTACAAGAAAACTGGAGAGGGACTCTTCATCAGCAGCTGTAGGAATAGGGCAAGGAGTAATGGATTCAAATTGAAAAGGGGGAAATTTAGGCTAGATATGTGGAAGAAATTCTTTCCTGTGAGGGTGGTGAGACAACAAGAGAAGCTGTGGATGGTCCATTCCTGGCAGTGGTTAAGGCCAGGTTGGATGGAGCTTTGAGCAATCTGGTCCAGTGGGAGCTGCAGCTGCCAGTGATGGAGGAGCTGGAACTAGGTGGTCTTTAAGGTCTCTGCCAACCCAAACTATTCTATCATTCTATGATTTTATGATAATCACCAAGAAGAAGGAAGGTGCTACTCACTCTGTAGACTAATCTGTGCTCCTCACTGAGTTTTCCATTCCCAGCATACTATAGAGCTGCCTAACCCTGAAAGATATCCTACTCCTCCCTCTTAAATCTAAGCTATGAAACATAGTTTTGTGAAGTGGGTGGAGGAAATAATTAGGGGTCTCAATAGTTCCAGCTGTGGTAACAGACAATGAGTAGGGGAGAACAGTGTTTTCTCTGTAATCTTCAGTTAAATAACTATAAATACTCCTTTGAAGTTGCTATGCTCTGTCAGGTTAAACCAGAGGTGCATGAAAAATTACATTTTTAATTTAGTGTCCATTTCTGTTTGCAAGGATTTCCATTTTCTCAGATGATTGGAATCCCCTTCCTAGAGAGTAATAATAATGTCAAAATAAAATTCAACTGTAACACAACAGATCTTGTAAAATTTCAGACTGACAAAATCACCTCCCAGCCTTGGAAACTTTAGCTTGATTTTTATCAAAACTGAATGCTATGGGTTTTTACAAAACCACATTTTTGTCTCAAGTTACATACTCAGGACATCCAAAATTTGGTACGATTTTTGGAGTTGTGACAAAATTCTCTAAGTAGTTAAATTCGATCTGATTTCAAATGAAATCTTGGAAGATTCACATCTGTCAGGCCAAATGCATTTTCCTGTATGCATGATTTAAAAAAAAGAACTAACCTTCTGCAGAGGTAGTTGTAGTCTGTGCCTGTTGCCAACAGAATTTTGATAGAAGAGAGGCCCCACTTTAAAAACTATGGGGCTAGCAAAATTATCCTTCTTGTAGATAGGCAATTAGAACATTAAGTAAATTAAATTAAAAACAATTAAATTTTGGGGTCTGCTTAAGTTTTTTTAAATTAATAAATTGATTACCCATTGACATCTGATTATCCTAATTGACTTCTATGATAGGAGTGTCTTTTACCTACTCACTTTTTGGAATGGACAGCATGCATAATTGTGAATTGCCTCATCTTAGCATTACCATATGTGTATCATCATGAACATCTTAAAATAAAAGTAAAGAACTGCTTGTGCCACTAGGAATTATGAAAGATTAATTAGTTACTAAACATTTAGAAGATTGCAAATGTGATTTAGAAGCATATCCAGGAAGTGAAGAGCTTTCTTTTGTAATTTCAACAGCTCTAAATAGTACTTCGGTTTTCAAATGAATAGAGAAAAATTACGTATCTTACTTTCCATTATCTGGAGTCATTTGTTTGTCTTCAGTCTGAAATAATAGGTATGACTTTATTATCAGCATTGTTGTTAGCCAGTTCAGTTATTCCAGACAGATAAATTGCCCAGCTGATGATGAAGAAAATAGTTTTGCTTAGAGCTAGAACAAAAGTTTGACTTTCATCATCTCAGCCCATGTGGTATCCATATTAATTTTACTGTGGAGATAAAGATTATTCCTGTGGTCTCTAGATGGACGGGACTCCAGAAAGCTAACGCTCTTTATAATGGTTTTATTTCTGATGCATATTTTCAGATCTCTTTAAGTGTGGCATTATGATATGATGTAATATGTAACTCATCAGAAATACTTTGCATGTTTTCTCTGTGAATTGTCCCAGACTTCTGTCCTGTGCTGACCCTACAGTACAAAGTGTGTAACCACAATTCTAAAGAATAAATAGTGCCTGGAGAAGTTTTCATATGAAACTTTGCCCTTATTTCTTGCTTATGAGGTGTAAAGTATCTCATGCAGAGGAGAAAATTCATAGTTCAAAGTTCTGCCTCAGGAGAAGCCGGCCTGGTAGCAAAACCTAGGACATTTCAATGTCCCAGTGATTTATTACTAGAGCAAGTGGAAACATAGCAGACTACAATATCATTTATCATTTAATTACAGATCTCACTGAAACACCTAGTGTCTACCACACAAATAGTGTGGGACCCTCCCTGTGTATTGCCTCTAAAGAAATGTCCTATGATACTACTAGGTTTTAGATTTTAATTGACAGTTTTTCTAAGATTCCAATTATCTTTAAGTCTTGTATTAGACTTCCAGCACAGTCAAACTTTCTGTGCTTCCTTTTCAAAATGATAGGTCATTTTCCTGTAGTGATGTGATTCTACAGGAAAAGACAGAGGTCAGAGCTCATCAGAACTTCTATTTTCCTTCATAGGACATCTTGGATAATGAAACAGGAGAGATATTTGGTAGTCTTGTTTGGGTTTGGGTTCCATTTAGCAAGTTTTTTCTTTTCAGTGTACATTAGAAAGGTGTGCAGATATTCATTAGTCCCACTGGAGTTACAAGACACTGCAGGCGAAAAAACAACCTCTAAGATGTGTACAGTACTTACATTTTATTATTGTAGAATCTCTAATTATCTGTGGATCTCAAAATGTCATGAAAAATATTGATTGATTAAGATACACAAGGCCCCTGGGAGATAAATAGGATATCTTTTGTTCTGCAATGGAAATGGAAGTGTGTTGACTTATTCAAGGTCACACAAGGAATCCATGGAAGAACTAAGAAATTGGGAATTGTGATTCCTGAAAAATATCCTGCTCAATCCAAAATCTACCCCTGGAAAATATTTTTTAAGACTAGTGAAAATTGAAGGAACCCACTAAATATACTAAGGGTAGCACATTATGATTTTGTAGGGGTCAAAGGATGTAATAACTGGAAGATCTTTTCCACTGACTTTGAATTGCAAAACATTGAATCTGGAGATCAAGTGGAGACAGATGTGTTTGTTTTTGCATAGAGGAATAATCTGAACTCTTTCTTGGACACTTCTTATTGATATTGAGTTTTATGATTGTTAAAATTTTCCATTTAAACTAAGTAGTAATTTGAAATATGTAGATCCCATATTGTATCATTTTTTCTCCTAAAAGACAAGCTGTTATTTATTATTTATGCATATTTAAACGTTATCCCATTAGATTTTGCCTTCCAGTCTTGAATCAGAATTACCACTCCTTAGAATAAAAATTATTTTAGCATTAATTTGCGAGTTACATTCTCTAATACTTATAGGAAATCTGAATTAGGGCTATATACTCCAGCTCTTACTTATTGGGAGCAATTCACTGGAATTTTTTTCTGTATGAATGACACAGAATTGAGAATTCAATATTTTTATTTTCCTCAAAGTAAAAACCATCTTCACTATCCACAGAATCTTTACAAGGAGTATGGCCTTAGTATAAAGAGGATTTATTAGCAAATCCTGGCCTTAGTATAGAGGGGATTTATTAGCAAATCCTGTCTGCTGAGGGCAGCTACAATATCATACTAATTCTAAATAAACAGTTTCAAAGCAAACTGAAGACAAATTACTCCATGACTCTCACCCACCTAAGTATTTATCAGGCCTTCATCATTATCTGCTTATGCCTTAAGACTGAACAGAACGTATCTTGAAGCTGTGCTGAAGCACCAGAACCTCATTGAAAGGTGATTTTAGAAAAGTTGTTCAGTGGTCTGCATGGTCTCTTCTGCCCTGCCCCATCTAACCCCCAGTGACATGCTCCCTCCACTTTCTGAAGGTAACTGGTAGTGATTGTGTTTTTGTGTGGTGAGTTGGATTCACTCAGTGATCCAGCTGACCACAAAAAACATTGCATTTCAACCAGGTTAGAGAACTGGTTTTAGTCTCAGTGTGGTCTCATTCTGGAAAACACAGACACAAGGCACTGAATAAGGCAGGGCTACCTTTCTCTGATGGCAGTGTGGCCTGAGGTGGGCTTAATTCAAATGTGAAGATTCACCTCACTGCTTGATAATACACCCTGAATACTGTGAGCTTAAGAAATGACGATTAAGAAAGCACAATAACTTTTTTTCTAAATAGATCATTTGTGAAATACAACCTGCACGGGCAGAAATTACAATTCTGAGGTATATGGTCACATTCAATCATCTGTGATACTCTGCTAGCATGGCCTTATCTTCCAGCCTGTATGCCTGGGAAGATTCCAGCACCTGCTCCTGCTCTGCCATTGTAAGGCACTGATCTTTCATCATTAACAGGAATTTTTGTTTACTCACTGGTGATTTTTCTAAAGCAGACCTGCCCTCAGTCACATAACTGTGACTGTGTATGCAAAGAAGCTAAGGCAACAACTTTAAAAGGAGATGTAACAGAAGAAGGAAAACGACCATTTTTTGCTGGAATATGAGTCTTCAGTGGACACTCACAATAAGTATAGTTTAAAAACACCAAGCCTGATGAAATTCTCATAGTGCTCTTTATAAGCATTAAGTTTTAGTCTTCTGTATAAGGTTCAGATATCAGTAAGTCTCTGCTTTGAGGCAAGGTGGAATTTACCTACAGAAAATGTCTCTTCTGGGACACATGCAAACTGGAGTTCACTTTATGGTAAGGGTTGAATTTGTACCATGGTTTCAAAATTCTGTTTAAAATAATTCTAAATCAGGAAGGCAAAAGAATCACAATGTCAGTAAAAAAAGTATATCTTTTCTTGTAGGTTAGCACCCCCTCTTTAGCTGGTATATAGATACAACAAAGACTGTTGCATTATTTTGGAGTACCCACTATTAGACTACAATCTCATACTTAAATACCATGTAGAATCAGGCCCTGGATCTAAAGACTGGGTAATGAGGCCCTGTGTCATACATTTTCCTTTGACTCACTCATTTTGTGGAAGTCAGAGCCTCTCTGCCTCAATTTCTCTCTGCAGCATATGAAGTGAACAGTAGCTCTTCCATGACCTGCCTTTTGCAGTGATCTAAACCTCTGTGAGAAGGGTCTTGTACGTGCAGAGTATTATTTATTCATAAAGGGCTGTGGTTTGATAAATGCAGTAACAGCAACTGTGTTTTGAATACTAGAAAACTTTATTATGACTGTCTATAATATTTATAATGTTCTAAACTTCCAAGATATTGTTGCAATGTGAATGAAGTGAGATGCATCGAACACCAAACATTAGCATCCTTTATTATTCCTGTTTCAAACATAACCCTCTTTTCTTTACCTTACACGAAACAGCCCTATTTCCAGTTCCATCACTGCTCTGTTAAGTAATTTGCGAAAAGCTAACAAAGTCTGGCTACATCCTCATAGCGACTGTTTAAACCCATTACTTTCTCTTTTAATCAAATCGCTGTTGTGTCAAAATATACAATTCTTGCCATGAATCTCACTGGCTTGTTACAGTTCACCGGTTGACCTTGAAAATGTTTGCTCTCCTAAGCGTCTTCTCTTCGGCCTCCAGCTAAATTGCTCAAGACCGGGCCTGATCATTTTTCTATACACAGAGACTTCTCATTAACATAAACAGAGCAGCAAGCTTAACTGCAACAAACAAAAATCAGCAGTAGAAGAAGAAAATTCAAGAGAACTCTTGGATTCAGAATGGGGTCTGTGCTATTTAGGGTCTTGTGTATATTAAGTGATTTTTAAAAAATTTGTGTCCTGAATTTTGTATGGGAATAACCCCCCAACCTCAAATAATAGTGTACCATCTCTGTAACTTCTTTGCTCCCTTGTATTTCTTTCCTCATAATCTCTACTGTAGAAAATGTCTTAAGCCATTGAAGGGCCAGGAAGGGAGCATATATATCCTGCAAAAGCCACTCAGTCATTAGCATTAAAGATTTGTACAGATCTTAAATGAGGAGTTAAGTGCCAGGGTCTATTTTCATTGTTTAATGTATTAAAGTAAATAAAATTGTATCCAAGATGTGGACACACAATTAGTTTTGAGTTATTTATCTGGAGTTTGTATGGTTTAGAAAAACTCCATCTTCTTGGCTGATCCTGTCCTAATGCATTTAACTTCAGCCATCAGCTATGATTAAACACCTGCTGTTGTGGGGAAACAAAGCACACTAATCCAATATGTATTTCTGACATCTTAAATATCACCCAGTCCCCTGACATCAGGCACAGCTTTTCAGCGGGATGGAATTCCAGAGCATATTTTTCTAATTTATGGATGGACAATAAATCAAAATTAAGCCTTGGGCAATGAAATATACATCAGTGCAGAATGAACTGACTGCAAACTAGGGCAGAGAACAGCAGCAGGGAGAGGGGTGCATTAATGGAGTCCTGAGCTGCAAACACTGATGTGAAAATTAAGAAAGTTCCTCTCATATTTTATTATAGAGAGGAAAAATAAAAAGATAACATAAGCCAAAACTAAGTTTTATAGTCTCCTGAATACCCTGTTCTGGGGGAAATTGTCCCACTGGCCTTAATGCCACCATTTTATACCAGATCTTCAAAAGGGATTACTTATTAGCTCACCTCTATTCTAATCCATTCAAATTTTGAGAGCTTGAAAGTTTAATTGGAATGTTAATTTTATCGGTTTGCAGGCTGCATTAGGGGTGCTGTGAAAGGAGTAGGAGGGAAAGTGGAAGAAATCCAAAGAAAAGGTGGGGAGCAAGGGGGTGGAGGAGAGAGAGAGAGGAAGGGAGAAAAAGGATTTGGGAAAAACAAATTTCAGAGGGAAGGTAAAAAAAAGGTATAGACATAATCTGTATTGAAAACCTGAAGGTGATATATACCCTGTATAACTCCTCCTAATCAGTACTACCCCTGAGCTAATTTTTTTAGAAAGTGAAATCCTGGCCGTTACACTTGGGAGTTTTAGTTTCATTTAAATCAACAATGGCTTTATTCCCTAAGCTTGTTAAATAGCATAGACTTCCTCTTGTCTAGAGAGTAAGGTATTGTACTTTTTCTTTAATTTAATATCTCTTGTGGAGCGGGAACATAGTATTAACTATCAAGAACAGAAAAATCTGAAAGACTGAACGAATTTTGTGAAACTAAAATACTAGCCTTAGAGATCCACAAAATCTACATCTTTATTAGGTTCAATGAAGTAGCATCTAAATTACCTTAAAAGTTGCATACAGATAAACCCTTATTCTGATGAGGTACTTAATTATTTATTGTCAACCATCAAGCGGTTTAGTTTCTGTTATACCAAGGTCTTCCAGAGCAGAACCAACAGCCACCTATTCCTAGAAAGGTTTTTCATGTCACCTACAGAAGGAGCTTTCTTTATCTGACATCTTTTGAACATGTTACACATTAAAAGAATTTCTTTATGTGGTCCCCAGCCAACTGCCCTACCCATTAAAGGGCCCTCACCAAACATGACACTGAGAACACCTTTTGTATCATTTCTAAGGATGTGAGAGGTCATACTATGTTCAAAGAAACTACTTTTGCTTAAATTTAAACCAGGACCTTAGATTTTTTAGATATGCTCTCAGGGGTTACAGGTATTTAGCAAGAAGGATTTGCAACACACTTAAATCAGCTGGGCTGAAATCAGTACCAAACACGCACAGGTGAGATATGTTTTTGAGGTGTGAATAATTTGTGAAGCACTGTGAGAACCTTGACCTGAAGGGAGGCCAGCATGGAGCATGTTGTTGTTGCTCTCCACTGGAAGAGTTGGGAGATATTGGAAGACTTAAAAGTCTCTTAATCTATTGTGTTGCACTATGCCAAGGAACTGTCCAAAAGCAGAAATTAACCTGATCACCTGCTTTGCCTACAGCTATGCAAAGCTACAACTGAAGTAGCATGTTTAGAGTTTTTTGTCCAAGTTCAGATTGTCACATATTTTCAAAGTTCTTGTCTTTATCATGTCTTGAGCAGTTTAAGATTTTTTCCTCCAAACATAAATGACTTTGCACATTTTTTAATTTAGGATAATATTTTTACATTATTCCTTCATTGGCATTTTGTATCTATTTATGTGTCCTTCTGGATGCATTTAAGATTAGGCAATGTACAGTCTATGGTTCTCCGAAGTATTTAGGAGTCACTTAAAAAATGTAAACCAAATACATAAAACATTGGCTATCCTTTAAAAATAGTAAACCCATCCCATTTCTTTTCCAGCAGCATCCAGCTGATGTTAGAATATGACTGCTCAAACACTGTTGTACTCTCATGCTCTAATTTTGTTTTTTGTATTATGCACCATCATGTGATGACTTATCAGTCTTGCAGCTATCACATATATCCTACGTTCAGTAAATAATTCCTTGGAGATTTCAAATTTTTGCATAATACATACTAGAAATCATGCCAATAAGAAAAAGATAACTTTTTGTACAAACCTAAAGGCTTTGCCATCACTTTTATGGATGGAGTTGAGGAGACACAAAGGTTGAATCCTTTTAAGTAAGGAGATAAGTCTTATGGTTGCCAGCAAATATCTCCAGAATTTTCTTCTAAGGAGCTCATGTTACCCAGATTGAAGAGAATATCCTTAATTAGAATCAAAGCTGCTTCACACTACTGTTTGTTCTTTTCCTCTTCACCTTTTCTATATTGATTAGACCTAAAGGTAAAAAAAAAAAAAAGGAAACGTGCAGCTGGATTTTGGCAGCACACCACAACATTATTGATTTAACAATGGAGGGTATAGAGTCTGCCTGCCTCTTCTTCGACATTAAACACTTACATTAGCTTCAGCAACACTTACAGAACATCTATATCTAGTCCTTGGATTCAACTCTCACCTTCCCTTACCTGTGGAATGTCCTGCTCCACCAAGTCTGCCCAGCTTTCCACATCTCTCCTTTTACCATTGACAATTCCACCTGCCATAGATGTAAACCCAGAAGGAATAAAAAACAGGAATCAGAGCTGCTGATTCAGTGGTTTCTTCAGGACAATCACACCTAGAACACTGTGAAACTCCCTTTTCTGACACACAGTACATTTTGCCATACAAAGCTGTGCTACTACATAGCCATTGTGTTGCTTCTTCTGAAGCCCTCAGAGAGAAAACCTATGCCTGTGGAGGTGAAGCAGAACTCAGCAGGTCGTTCCCCAGGTTCTTCGAGTTGCTTTGCTGTGATTTAAAGGCTAATGCCTACAAAATTAGACGTTTAATAACCTTTTGGGGTTTTTGAATGGTATGTGGTTGAGCAGGAAAATGGATGGAAAATTGGATTAGGTTGTTCTTGCCTATTTCTCATTCTCCTGCTGACCTAGTCTAGGGATAAGTTAACTCCCTCTTCTAATTTAAGGTTCCCCAGCTGTCTTCTCCGGGTGAGATACTGCAAAACCTTCTTAAAGGGAACAACAAGTAACATCTAATATTCCAGTCTGTGTGAACTTAGTTTCTCCTAACTAAACTGCAAGAACATTCTTAGGACATTTTAAATTAAGCAGAAAGATTAATGAGGTGAATGTACATAAAGGATTGAAAAAGAACTGTGACACAGTATTTCTGTTTCTTTGTCTTTCAAGAAAGCTGATCATCTCAGGGAAAGATAACTAAAGTAGATTCAGCCAGCTACTGATTATAATAGGAGCTCTATGGTTGTTGGGTAACATCCTGACCTTGGTGAAAATCTGCATAGATTTTAATCACAAATTCGTTATTTAAAAAAAATTGAGGTGGTAACTCTATTGCAGTTATATTCTAGCAACTGTATTTAAAAATCTTAGTTTAGTATGTTATACAGAAATATGAGCCAGTTCTGGACATTGCAAAAGTGCTTTCCTACACACATGGTCAACTTGTGCCATCTCTTTTCATGGCCAGAGAAGGGTAGTCAAAGCAGCAGAAGGTATAACGGAGTAGTTGGACACCAGGAAAGGAGTTTGACAAGGCTGTCACATCTGTTCAATATGTGTAGTGAAATAATAATGTGTATTGCTGTTGATGGTTGCCATAGTGGTATTAACATTGGCAGAAGGAGATGTTGTAATCTCAAGTACGCTGATGACATCCTTATTGCTGAGTCTGTGGTTTCTAGCAGCAATGCAAGTGGCTGAAGCCAGTGTGGGCTCAGGCACTGTGGATGACAGTTGACAGCAGCATTACTGAACGGAAATGAACACGTTGAGCAAGTAAAGAAGTTCTGTTCCTCAAACCTGACAGATAAATGGGGGTTTGCCACATCCTCACGGCAAGAAGAAAAAAAACCAAAAGAAGTTTTCAATGACCTATTAAATATGTGAAATAATCTGCTTCAAATTATAGTGTGCACGAAGAGAAGAGTTTAACATCTGAATTTCATTGGCATGAATTTCATTGGCATGAAATTCAGCGCTGTTAAGAGGAATGGTGCAAAATCTAGGGTCTTGAAGAGATTCACTGTCTTCCTATCAACTTGAGACAATCTTTAGTGGAGTCTGGGTCTTCTGCTCCTACTTTAAATAATGGTGAAGTCAAAGTTTGTTAGCAAGTTTACTATCCCTTACGAATATTGAATCAAAATAAGCAGAGACTGAGGTCCAAGGCTTTAACCAGAGAAGATGAAGACCAACATGCACAAATGCAGCTACTGTCAAGCCGAGTTAAGGCTGTAGCAATGATGACAATCTCAGCCTGAAGAGAGCGTGACAACTGATTGAAGAGAGGTAGGGTCTGCTTCCCAAATCTCTGTGTCCTTCAGAATTACTTATTCTGAATGTTTGAATATTCTGACAGGCAGATTGTGAGGGAAGAAACTGAGACACCAGAGTAAATAGAAACTTGCACATATACATAGAAAAAAATCCAGTGTAATGTGTTGACAACAGATTTATTGAGTAGTTTTTGTGGCTGAAAATCACTATTGAAGTGTTGTATTTCAATGCCTGTTTCTTCATATTTTTTGATAAAACACATTGAAATGTGAGTTCATGCATTTATTATTATGGAGTGCTAGAAGGCGTGCTAATGGTTCACACTGCTTGTGTAACGTTTTGTACAAATGGACAATGCCAGTTCATAATCATAAGAAAAAAGAAAGACATGAGAGAATAATTGAGAGTATATTTAACACACTCGATTTAAAGAGGAATTTTAATGGTGTTTAAAGTCAGACTTCTTTTGAAGCAATTTCGTTAATTTAGAGTTTGTTGGGACATTTAAAAAACTTCATGTTTGTCTTATGTTCATGAATTAATTACTTGGACTTCATCACTATTATCACAAGAATTGTTCACTATTTTCCTTCGTCTTTTGACTTTATTAGAAAAGAGGCTATGAATGGCCAAAAGTATCGTGCATATGGTCACTTAGTGCCACAATATCAACAATCATAGTGTAAGAACTAGAGCTGGGTTCAGTAGCCCAATATTATTTCTTTGATATTGCATGAAACTGTACGTGCTGTCTGGGCTTAAGAAGATGCCTGTGTGATTGCCATGAGATGACTAATTACACAAAGATGTTTGTCAACGTATCAGCACTAGTTTAGTCTTGCATATTTCAGGAAACAGCTGCACTGAAGACTCCATTGAAATTTTTTTTAGTGTAGTCCCTAGTTTGGCCTGAAATCCACGGTGGCTTTTGTTTTGTGTTATTCTTCCTCAAGTAATAGGAATAAAGCCCCCTGCACAGAATTTCGTACAGTCATACTCTTGGTGCTATAAAAAATGTAAAGGCAGAAGTAGACATATGTCCAGATCAAATTTTAGATTGTTCTTATTATTAGAATGACATTTTCATTTTGAATTGATATACAATGAATTTTATATGAATTTAGATAAAATTTATATACAGGCTAGGGTGGAACTGTACTTATTTTGAAGGAAAATTAGCTGTATGATATAAAAAGAGGGTAGGCAGGCTTTTTAACTGCAAAGAGGCTTATAATTTGCCTAGGTAGACATTCTTCTCTAACAGGTGCATAATTGCTTTTACTAATCTGGAGTTTGTGTCTAAGGACCCTAATTCTGGTGTAGTTAGAATTTTTCTTGTTTCTGCACAATCCACCTTGCAGCTCGTATATGAGCTCCTGATTTTCTGTGTATTACAACCTGCCATATAAAAAGAAACTAAAACTTGTGCCTGTTTCCCTTGCAAAACCAGACTGTAAACAATGGAGATTCAGCAGATCCTCCATGTGCAGCTGAACTTGTTTTGCAGCACAGCACAAACTTACAAGAGAAGAGACACTTGACAGTAAGGAACTCAACAGCCATGCAAAGGTCAGTCTTAGAGATTGTCTTGGTTTGAAAGACACGTGTCTGCTAAGTCAGGCAGGAGCCTCCCTTGGAATGGAAAATGTAAACCCGTTCCCTCCGAATTATTATGATTTTGAAATTAGGGGGCTCTCAGGCAAAAAGATATGAGAATAGGAATAGCAGTTCTTTACTAATATGTATACTAAAGCAAACGAACAACAACAACTACGTCACTAACACCAAACAGGGCCAGGAACCCCGTCCCAGCCTTCTCGGCCTCAGCACTTTCCCTGTTGGTGCAGTTCCAGGCACAGCCAGCAGGGGCGCTGATGGCTCCCGGCGGGCAGGGAGGGTGCGGTGATTCCTCCGCGGCTGCAGGGGGCGCTGTGGCGCGAGCTCAGGGAACACACGGTAATGGCGGCTCAGCTGAGATGGGAAGGGATGGAGGAGAGGCCTTGCTTCACAAACCCCGGGGCAGCCGATCCCAGTGCCCCAGCAGGACTCTGGGAAGCAGCAAGCTGGACTGGCCAGATATATCAGCAGGCAGGGGGTGCAGGGCTACAGTGCAGCAAAAACTTGGCACAGTGCTGAAGAAGCTGAGGGGGCGGGGCAGCAGCAGCCCGGCTCCCAGCAGGGCAGGGAGATGCGAGCTCAGGATTCTGGGCACCCGAGCAGATGGTGACACGTCCCACTTTTAGCGAGGTGGGTGATAATAAGGTTCCAGTTCTGTGGCTGCTCTCTTGAGCAGAGGCTCACCCCCCGGCAGAAGAAGCAGCTCTGGGCTGGGCTCCAGCAGCAGCAGGTCCGACCGTCCTCCTCCGAAGCCGAGAGAGAGGGAGAGAGAGAGAGAGAGCGCTTCTACCTGCCCAATTCCTGTGATATCTCTGCCCCTCGGAGAGAAACTCCTGGGTAAGTGCAACCAGATGCCCTTGTCCTGGGAGCTTGGCCACTTCTTTTCTTTTTCTTAAGTACCCAGTCATTAGTGTTTCCTAGCAATTTATGGGAGAAAATTCCCTCAGTAAAAAGGAATGAAAGAAAAGAAACCCCAACAAAGACAAACTCTCAGAAATTACATTTGTGTGAATGATGATAATGAAAAAATGACAAGAAACAATAAATACTTTGTGCTCAGGTGAATTTAACCCACATGTCTAGGTTTACTGCTTGTTTTGTTTTAAATTTCTCCCTTCTCATTTCATATTTTATTGAACTGTATTGGCAGAACAACTAGGAGGGCAAACTGTGACATTAGAGGTGGGGACGAGTAGCCAGTGGCAGGAGAATATGCCACTTCTTAATCTGCCGTCATTTCTAAAGCAACGTTCTGGAGGAGCAGAAATCACAGCCTTTTCAGGGCATGAAATAATACACTTCCACATGTAGACACAGCAACATGGAATCATCTGAAGTGGTATCAGAACATGACAGTACCTGCACAAAAGCCATGCCAGCCATATGACTTCTGAACAGACTCAAAGGTTTACTCCTGGCTCAGACACAAAGCTCCTGATTATACTTTTGCTGTGTGATAAGCAGTGTAATCATGTTTGGAGCTCAACCTCGATGCTCGGCATCCTTCTGCAAATCTCACTGGAAATTCCTTTCTCCAAGAACTATTACCTTCAAATGAGAAAACACGTTATGTGGAAGACTGTGGAATGGTGTATCTGCTCGCTCATGTCCATAGAAGAGATCAAGACTATACAATGTAGATCAGAATATGAAATCCATTTTTTTGATTGCACTCTAACAGGGTTGTTCTGCTGGAAAACACACTGCATGCAAAATCATAAATAAACAGAAAACTCTATGCAACAGGGAGGAAACACAAAGGTTTTCCTGTGTCATCAGAGCAGTTATTTAGATAGGTGTACAGGTACCAAAGGGATGGTACCATAAATTTAGCTAGATGTTTGACTTCCATTATTAAATACTTCATTTCAAAATACAGCCTTCCTTTAAGGAATGCCAGTGTATTGCATCAAATTCTTGCAATTTTTCCTTTTTCTAGAGAACTTTGAGAGCCATCTCTTAAAATTCTCCTGAAATAGCCAAAGTAAACTTCATAATATGTGTGGTTTTACTATATAGTTCTGGCTTCATTTCTGTGAGTTAGTTTGAGATAGATTTGTAGGGCTAAAGCTCTTTAAACATGTGGAAGACCATAGGAGATCTAGTAAAATACTACATGAAATACTACAAGTACTTCAGTCATACTAGTAATAAATTAAATCAGAAATCTACCTCTTATTTAACAGTGAAAAGATTTGGGTTTTTTGTCTGAGTTCTGTGGAAATATTTGTCTCAATGCTGTGTAATCAGAAAAAAAGTGTATTTTAAAACATCAAGGAAAGTAATTTTATGTGCAAGGAGTAATGAATTTATGAAATTAAATGGACTTGAACTAAGAAGCAAGTGATGAGTTGCTTTGGAGGTTTGGTCTTGCATGTGCCTTTTTTAGATTAGAAAAGAAAGAATACTGCAAGATTTGTACTAATTTGTTAGATTTGGTGATGTATTGAAGATTTATTATATTTTCAGTGAAGTAAGACAAAATGATCCTCTGCAATATGGGCTGGAATACAGAAAATGATAAGGAAATAATTGATTCTTCATAAGTAGACAAATGAGTGTGTTCATATTTTGTGTGTTCATTACTTACAACATTTACACATTTATGAGTAAGTATGGCAGATCTGTTCACAGACATTGATTAGCTACATGTTCACTCAGTAACTCCTTCAGTCATACTTACCTGTGCTGCACTTTTGTCTGTCGCATAAATAACCACATAAATGTTCATACTCTCCATCCTGGGGAGTGAGTTTAGGGTCTCTGAGAGGCATTATTGTGCTTATGGCACCATAAGCAGGTATCTTTTGCGTGTGCACAGAAGAAAAATGGCGTGGAGTGTGATATTCGTGCTACTGTTTCACTGCTGTTCTCTCTGAGACCGCCAGGCTCCCTTGTGTAGCGAATTGTTCTGATGAAAATGGGAGCTATCTACGTGAAACTGAAGGGTTAATCAAATTCTTCTACTTCGGCGCTGCAAATGTACACAATGCCCAGAAGACCTGAGATGAGCTGTTGTTTGTTCTCATGTGTCTTTACTCACATGCATAAGTTTTTCTCATGTAGGGATTTTCTCATGTTTTTAAGAAAATTTAAGAAAAATCCAGAGTTACTGGATTTTTACATGTCTCAGTTGTAACTCTCTAACATTTTATGTTTCATCTCTTCGCAACCCCATCACTTCCTGTGTTGCAAGATGTGCTGGGAAGTTGATGAATGCCAGTATTTGCATGGGCTATTTCATGATGGAAGACAAGTCAAACAGGAGGGTGGCCCCAATATAGGCAGCATCTTTTGTCACCAGGTACCATCTCACTGTTCTCAAGCAGGGCTGAGCTGTTTGGCATTTCTGGATGAGGTGAGGCAGTATGACAACTGTGGGGTTCTGACAGGGACATCTGGAAGCAACACCAGGTAACATAAAGTTTTTTTGGATTCTACTGAACAGAGCTCACCTTGCTGCAGATGAGGTTTTGTGGGTTTTTTATAAAAACAGAAAGTTTGTGTTGCAAAGAATTTCCGTGGGTATATTGTATAGATATCTTTACTCTGATTATCCATGGCTATGACTGAAAATAGGAAGATTTTGCTATGGATTGAGTCTGTGAATAACAACAGAAGTATTTGCATGCATACTCATGACACCTGAATAAAAAGCTTTTCCCTCCCTGTATCTGCTCTTACTGCACTTTGAACCAAGCTGGTACCAAACCTTCCAGGGCCTTGAGTGTTACAGGAGTGAGCCTTAAGGGGACTGCTGCACTTTGCACGTCTTATCTAAAGACATTTATGTTGAAAGGATCTGTAGAATTCTATTTTTGTAGTAGACACTGCATTTAGTGCTGCTGTCATTTCTCCTCAATAGAACAATTTTATTCTTTTGCAATCAAAGTCATCAGTTTAAGTTAATCTAAAAAACCAGACATTAGCATATTCATTACCAAGATGATTTAACTATATCTTAAAGCACAATAGTAAATTGGATTAATATATCAAGGATTTTGCTCTCCTACTTTCCAATATTTGTAATCACAAAACTGTGCTTTCCTCAGCAATGGCTGCAGTTGGCCCAAGGAAGTTTGTATTTAAACCATTCTCTTAAAATAGTGCTATTTTTATGCTGTTGTGGTGCCTTTTAGCAGAAGCCTCGAAAATAATCAGTATCTGTGTGTTCTGCATAAATGGAGGGCTGAAAAGAGCCCCCCTACTTCAGCATGTGAAATGTAGCAAAGGCAGACATTGAGTAATTACACTACATAACATAGTGGCTTTGTAAGATGCAGTGTTTTGGAATATTCTTGTAAAAAGCTAAGGTTCTTTCTCTTTCAGGGAAGTCCTGACTTGCTACAACCTGTTTTATGGTTGTCCTCTTTTACTCCACCATACCTTCTTCCCAAAAGTGCATTCTCTCTCTTACTGAGAACTGAACTGGTCCAGTGACTTGAAGGTCCTTTTCTAAGAAGAACTTCTAATCCATTTTAATGGAAGCTGTGTGTTTCAATCCCCTGGACTACTCTGATAATCTCAGCTGCACAAGTGGTGCTGATGATACAATTTTCTGCTGAATCAGAATGTAATGGAAATCCATGCGTGTTGTTAGGGGAAGTCCTGTCTGCAGAAAAGCATAAAGCCAAGGCCTGCTAGCTCGCATTCATCACTTCTGCAGGCAGAAAGGAAGGAAAGAATTATTTGTTGAGAAGATTGGGTTAAAGTGTGTGGGTGTCAGCTGCAGGATCTTAAAAACTGTAACATGTACATTTGCTTCCTACAGTCTACAACTTCATCTAGGCATTGGTAGTTACTTCTAGCTGTGAATAGCTAAGAGGTATCAGGGAGAATCTCTTTCTGAAGGAAAAAAATGCAACACCATAATACAGGCATTGCACAGCAACTGGGAGCAAGGTGATCCCCAGAAAGTATTTTGTTTTCCTTCTGGGACAAAAGGAGTTATTAAAAGTGTAAGATATTAATACTAAAATTACATTCATTTTGTATCAATGTCACTATATTACTGGAAATCAATATCCACATACTTCAGCAACTTCTGTTTGCGACAATTTATTAAGCATAAATAAAGAAGTGTCCCTTCAGGCTGCAAGAAGTACAACGTAGCAGAGTATACTGCAGATTTGTTCATTTTTTTCTCCCTACAATGTGCAAGGAACTGTGAGATTTAAAAAGGTTGGCCCTGTTAAGAACTAACACATGCTGGAGGGGGTGTCTTTTCAAAGCAATTTCTCTGAGGGAAAAAAAAAGCTGTTTAAATATTGCATTGATAACATTTAAAATGATCTTTCATCATTTCTATCCCAGAGAATGATAGCGATACTATAGCAAGTGACAGAAATAACCTTTTAATAAAAGTGAATTTTTATAGTAGGACTGGATAGCTCAGGATATTAGTAATGGAACATAGAACCTCTCCCTTCTAGCTCATCCGTTCGTGTCTGTCCCTGCCTGGTAAAGACCCAAAATTATTATCATCAGATGGCTGCTTGGGGGCCCAGAGGAAACGAGTTGGTGGTCTTGGTCCAGTCACTGGCACTAATTGCCATCCTTGCTGACAGTCTTGTTAGACAGGCGTGGAAGCAGCCCTGCCTTAATGAACTATTACACAGGTTTTCTATTATACCCCTACATTCAGGCACCTGAATGCTTTGCAGATATTAGTCATATTGTCTTCACAACACCACTAGTCAGCAGGGACATATTTACCCCTGTCTGCAGATGGGGAAGCAGAGGTACAGAGCAGCTGTACTTAGTCATGCGGGAAGCTGGAGACAAAGGTGAGCGCCAGGTCCCGCTCTCCGGATTCAACCCTTGCTGCAATGCCATCTCCCCAGCTCGTCTGAACTGTAGCAAGGGTTCCACCAAACAAGAGCTGGTGCATGACGGAGAATGGGCACTGCAGCTTACTGTATCCTGTATAATGTGGGCTCAATATTTCTGAGCATTTGCACTAGGGCACGGGGAAGGTGCTGCGGCAGAGAAATGTTGCAGGGGCCATGCATTATTACAGGAGATGTATTTTCAATAACGTGGGGAACAAACTTGCCCACTTCTAAGAACAATAGACCCACAGACTGTATTTCTGTGAATCAGACGGTTTGTGACTGATGAGGCTTTTTTCCCAGTTTGGCATAATAAGCAATTTACTTCCTCACTGATACGGTTATTGTCACAGCTTTTGCACTAGTGTTTGATAGCATTGATTAGTTTGTGCTATGCTAATTTTTAGCACAAGGAGGGAATTGATTTACTTCAAGCTTAGTATATTTTAGCACTGAAGTGGAAATAATTCCATTGAAAATATGGAAAATGAGCAGTCACCTTAACAATTGAATAAATGACTTGACATTTGTGGGGCTAAAGTATTCAATAGATAAGAAGATTTTCATATTAAAAATAAATCATTGGCCTACCTATTATTTAGCTAGGCTTGGAATCATGAATAAAGGGTCTCCCGCAAAAAGAGAGAGAAGATTATTGATTGAGCCTCCATATTAAAAAAATTAAATGGGTGGCATTTCCTGGTTCCTTATGGGAAAAAGTCAGTGCATTTAGGTTATGGTCAGAATAACTCAATAATTTTTAAAGCAGTTCTTCTATCACAAGGTCATAGATGATGTGATTTCCTGTGTCTTCTGCAGATACCAGGTAGAAAATCTTTAATAAGGATTCCTTGTATGAATTATTCACAACTCAGAAGTCTGCTCCATATTCAACTAAGTTAAAAGAAAGCAAAGCATATTCTGCATCAAAGAACTTGCATGAAGCAGGAGGACAATAACAGAGGAACGGAATCTTTCTGGGGAAAGAAAAAAGGTTACAGCAGTAAAACTGCTAGCAAAGGCTGCTGTCATGTCTAGTGGAACTAAACATATTGTGAAATAAATATTACATTACCATTCTTACAAAACCGAGCACACAAAATACTCTAAAAATATCTGAAGGAGCTTGTCTTTCCAGTATGAATTTGTTTCACTTTTTACGATTGCTTTACTACTAAACATATTTGTCTGTGGGGATCCACATCATAGAGGGCAATACGAAGGAATAGGTGCTTCTGGCTCCAGTTAACCCATTCACAGCATTGCAGAAGGAAAAAAAAAAAATAGGGATAAGGACTCTAGTATCAGCTCTATCTACAGCACTAGGTCATAGACTGTGAAACAGAGATCATGTATCCCCTGATATGGCCAAGGGCATTATAAGCATGATCCTAGCTTCCTGGGTATGTAAAAAATGTCCTTTGATTAGAAGCAACAATCAGCTTTGATGATTGAACCCAAACTTAGTGGAACTTTCTTATGAGCAGATAGAGTGCTTTTGATATATTTTTTACTCTGAAGAACTAGGTCCCCAGTTTTAAAATATTGGGTATTGAAAATTACCTCATGTCTTGCTTTCAACCTCAGTGGCATAAATCCTTATCTGTAACTTGCAAGGCAGAACCCTTCCTCATCTCACAGGGATCTTGTGAAGGTAAATTAATCTGTGTTTGTAAATCCCCCCAAAAATAATACAAGAGCAATGTATAAGAAGCTGAGAATGAGGTGCTGCATTTGAATGGTGTATAGTGAATAATAAAGTCACAGACTGAATTATGAGAATAAAAGAAATAATGAATACTGAATGAGAACTGATTCCTGTAAAAATAAGTGTGTAATCTTGTAATTAGTATCTATCGTAATGTATTCCTATGAAAGAGTCAAATTGAATTTACAGAGGAACCCTTTGTTCTAGACTTTTCTGTCATGATCATATGGCCTGAACATGCTTTTCATGTAAGGGAGGTTGTGAAATACACTTCCAAGCCACAATAATAGCAAGAATGTGGAACAGCTTCTTAAATGTGCCCAGCAGTCTCCTGACCAGTTAGAATTAGACATGCTGCAGCTTTAAGTTTCTTTTTGCATCTTTTTCCTAAAGCCTCATCATGGGGTGATGGGGGTGAGATGTCCAAAAATACAGCTGTCACAGATATGAGTTCTTTGAAGACAGCAAGACAGCTGAAATCTCTTCTTTGGGCTCAGGGTCCTGTGAAGATTTATGCTTCATAAGGCTCATTTGAGAGCCTTAGAATTGGTCTGAGACCAACTATTGGAAATAGATTCCTGTTGATGTAGCCATAGTCAAATGCCAAATCAGGGGAGAGGTCTGTGCTTCTCAAATGTCTGAAAAGTCAGCCACAGGGAAAATGTTGGGGCCCCACTCTAGTTGGATTCAGCTTGTGGTCTTGGGGAAGGAGAAGAGAAAATGGTATTTCTTGCACCATCTTCTGAATTACCTCTGCTCAGTTAACTATTTGAAATTCTTCTGCTCCTGTTATAGTGAGTGTGGAAGAGCAGCAGGAACCTCTGTCAGTTGATCTGAACATGTCTCTGAACAGAAATTTATAGAAAGACCTAGTAGGGTTTCTTTCAATTGGTCTTATTTTAGCATAGCATTGAAAACAAGGTTGTGGCATCTCTTTGGTTTTGGAGGTGGACACTTCTTTAAGAGAGGGTTGAATGTCATTGCAGCTGCCTGATAGAGCCCTTTGAATGAAAAAAAAATTCTCATGTGGTCAGTCTACCTGGATTGTCTGAAGTTGTCAGTTGTTTCCAGAGTAGCTGAAACACATACTACAATTTTCTGGAATAGAAACAAATAAGAAGCCGATAGTGAGGTTTGTCCAATATTGTCTGCTGGTAAGTTTTGCTGGTTTTCTCTGTTCCATCATCTCTTCCACTTTCCCCTCAAGGTGTATTTGCTGGTACAAGAGGTAGAGCAAATTCTGCACAGGAAATGCAGGAATAATCCCATTTGACATAAAAAATGCACTATTTCTCAGAAAATGCTGAACATTTAGTCTTTTAAATTTGGGTTCCTTCCAAATGTTAAGTAGCCAGAATTACTAGACACTTTGAAAAATTGCACTTAAAATACTAATATCATTAGGGCTATGGCAGATGAGTAATCCAGCTGAGATTTTTTGAACATCGGAGATAAACTAATACAAATGTAGCAAAGTGTCTTCAAAATGTAGATAAATCGTTTTGCAATATGCTATGTATCTTCTCTCTGGTATGTAAGAGTATGTTGTTGTTTATCCTGTCAAGTTTAGTACGTCCATATTAAAGGATGT
This sequence comes from Promerops cafer, assembly GCA_013398275.1. Classification (NCBI taxonomy): domain Eukaryota; kingdom Metazoa; phylum Chordata; class Aves; order Passeriformes; family Nectariniidae; genus Promerops; species Promerops cafer. The sequence continues at coordinate 57,795 of VZSE01014953.1, forward strand.
CCTGTTGCTTCTTTTGCATTATAAATCCCTAAAAATAAAAGAAGATATGAACTGATGTAATCTTTCCCTAGAAATATGAACAGTAACATCATATCACGTAGGAAAAAATAGTTGAAAATAAGATGTGGTAGCACAAAGAAGGAGATACAAAGCATGCAGAACAACCAGATCAAAGGAACAGGATACTAAATTTGAAGTGGGTACCAGTTCATGCCTCCAGCATGGGATAGAGAGTACTGGAATACTATACTCTGTTTCAGAGAGCTGTCAAAAGGGTATGTAGTGAAGGGTAACATACAGCATAGGACTACAAAAATGACACATATTTATTAAATAATTGAAAGATGATTCCTGGCAAAAAGGAAACACCTTAAACTATATACAGTTATTGGGGCATTAATTATTTTGGAACTGTTTGAGTTAGACTTGTGTTGAAGAAGAAGCAATATTAACCTAAAATAAGAGTCTTTTGCATGATGCAGAGACACAGAAGGCCTCTGTTACATGGAGAGTAAAGGATATGCGTTGAATAATACAGCTATAACATGAACAACTACAGAGTGCTGTAGAACAGCTGTAGAACTGTAAAACAACTGTAACAATATCCATAGAGATAATAGAAAGTTGCTGCATTGACATTTGACTTTTCTATATTAGCTCCATTCTTTTATTTTTTATGATCTCTTTACTTTTTCAGAAACTGTATATTGCATAAAGTGATCCATCTTAAATAGAGCATGTTCAGGGTTTAGGTGAGGAGACGGGCCTGTATGGAGCCAGTGCTAATCCAGAGAAGTGAATACTTTGATAGCAGGTGATTATTCACCTCTTGCTCTCTGAGTAGTCCAATCATTAAAAAAAAAAGTTTTCACATTCTAGTTTCACTGGTTACAGACCTAATGCCCCTCTCTTGGGTCACATAATGAGAATTAGAGGCATATTTCTTACTGCAGTGTTAAGAGACCATTTTCTGGCAGCTAATTAATGCTCCATCCTTACCTAGACTCAAAGGAATTCCAGTCTTCTTATTTCTTAAGGAATTTTTTTTTAATAAGGAAAGCCTTTTTCAGCTGGAAGTTATATCTTTGATATTGTAGATATTTTTGTTTCTTCTAACAGTATTTTCAATTTCTTTGTAATCTAAAGAAGCTTATGTAAAATATTTTAATTACATTTCTGAATCTCTGTGGTTTGTCTAATTCTTCAAATCAAAACACAGCAATATTCCTGTGTGGGTTTTACTTCTGAAAATCACTTTTATTTCACCAGTAGCAGATCAGTTGATATATATTAAAAAAAGATGAACAAAGGGGGAAAATATGCATAGCAGTGGAAATCGTTTGAATTATTTGTGTTTGAGAAGACAAATTATTTGTGTTTGAGTAGATAAGACTGTGTGACACTTTGTGTAAAACCCTAGTAACATCAGCAGAACCTGAGAGGAGGATAGTCTCTAACTTCACATCAGTTGGTTTTATTTAAATCACACTATTTGTTTGCACCTCAGAGTAAAAATAGTTCCTAAATCTTTGTCTTTGCCTTTTTGGGGATGGGGGGAAAAAAGCCATGCTAGGGCATAGTAATACCTACAAAGGAGGTAAACTACAAAGTACAGAGCATACTGCTTCCATATGCCTTATGTTCTTTCGTTTAGGAGAACATGCTTACAAAGATAAAAACGGTGGGCTAGAGAAATCAATGACATTGGAGTGAAAAACACATGGAAAGCCCTTGAATGGCTTGCAACGGGACAGTGGAGTAGTAGGAACTCTCAAGTGCTAGCAAGACAGAGGAAGTAACTCCTGTTTTGGAGAGAGTCCTGAATTCAGCAGGGTCTGCAAGTTTCCAGGGTTTTTTGACAGAGAATGTCTCAATCCAGTGATAAGTGCCACCTTTCCTCTTGCAAGGTACTGCAGAGTATTTTACTGTGTTTGTGTCAGCATGCTTAACTTCTTACTTGGAAAAGAAAAATACAATTTGGCACACTACCCTTAACTGTTGCTCTTTTCTCAGCAAGGGAATTCAGTCTGTCAGTGCCTTTATATCAAGATGAGGCTATAGCCATCAGCTTCTTCAGATATGACTCCTCAGAGGACTCAGAGGAGCAGCCATTCTTTAAGAAATCTTACTTACAGGCCACAGCTGTCACCTGAGTAGGAGGCTTGGACCTGATAATCCAGAGTTCACCTCCAACCTCAGCCAATGGGTTTGTGACTGTGTGGTTAGGAAAATGGTAACAATTGTGGTAGCACAACCTCACTGAGTGGTGCAGATGTGGGAATTAGGGAGCTTTGAGCACTGATTTAGGTCTTGACATGTGTTATGCCTTTGGGAAAGTAGTCTTGCACCTTTATTGGACTTACCAGTATCAACCATCATGGATACTTCTACATGACCTGCCCAACCACTATGTTTTGTGAATTAATTAGCTAATATGTCTTCAGTGATTTGCATATGTAAATGCTATATAAATGCTAAATAGATACTAACTCTGAAACTTGCTGCTAGTGCTCACACCACTACAGTAAGCACTGCTTTCTTTCTCAGTGTACAAAGGCTGATTTGCCCAAGGATAGAGCTTGCCACCACTGCAAGGCAGCAACTGATAGTCTTCAGTGTTGTTTTCAGTAGTCTTTGAGGATTTGCATCAAAGGACGCAAATGTCTAATAACAGGATGTCTAATAGCAGCATTTTATCTAAAATTGACAGTGAAATTTTTTAGTATGATTCCTAGTTTCAAAAAAGAAAGGCTTTTCTTCCTGTATTCTTATTTTCCATTTCATCAATATAGCAGAATTCATAAAATTACATGCCTTGTTTTGTGCTATGTTTTTTGCTTTCTTTTTTTTTCTTAAACAGTAATTATGGCATCCACCTTGTGCTATGTGTCAGCGTACCATCAGCATGATGCCTGAACCTTCTTCTCAGCTAATGGTTATTTGAAGTGATGTACACAGCTCCAACTTACCTGTTTTTCTCTATCAGTCACTGTGGAAACAAGCAGCTTAGAAGCAGCAGATCTCTAAAATTTGCACCATTTAGAGAGGAAAGACCTGGGTGAAAACAAATGGTTTATGTTTTCAGCCAGAAATAAATAAGGCATGGACTATGGCTCTCTCATCTATGAGTGAGTTTTATTAAAGAGTTAGAGCAAGCTCCAGTTTACAAGATATTCAGAACCATATGTATGCATTAATTAAAGGAATGTGGAGGAGGAGGAGGGGATCTGAGAAAATAACAAAGCAGCAGTGTATGCGTGCAATGATTTTTCATTCTGTTTCGCTTCAGCTCTGCCCCTGCAACAGAGGATCTAATCAATCTGCCGGCTATTAAGTTTGTTAATTGATAATGCATACTAATTAGGCTGTGCGCAGTTACTTAAGAGACTTTGCTAAGGTGATTGTAGGCACAAGTCCAAATGGAGTTTAAAGTATTCTGTGTGAGGTTAAAACCCATCAACCAGAATAGATGGATTTTATATTATAACAGAAGGCACAATATACCCATAAGTATTTAATGTATTGCACAGTTATCCATTGTTACATATCCTAAGTCTACTGAACAATTAAAAATATAAAAATAACCTCTAAAAAAGGGTAACTAAATAAGGTGTGTATGAATATGTAGAGATAGTAGAGATGAAGGGAAGCTGAAACTGAACCAGCCTTAAAATAAATATTCATACTAATTTTCACACCTATGTCCAGGAAAAATAGTAGGTAGTTCTGCTGCAAGGGAGGAGCAAGCATAACAAGAACTCAGCCTAATTTAGCTTTATGAACTTTGACAATAAGCCACATAAAACTGACATGCCTTTCTGCCCCCATCCAATAGGGCAATAAACCAGTAGTTACAGAGTTGCAACAAAAGCATGTCAACTAGTTACTTGTAATACATAGAGAAAGTCAGAGCTATTATTTATATCATTACTATATTATTATGAACCTAAGAGTCTCCTTTCCATTTCTAGTGACTCTTTTTGAGGTGCTCCTGACCTTAAAGAGGTAATTTTTTTACATATTAATAGTCTTGGTCTTTTTTCCGGCCTTCTTTTTCTTCTTTTCTATGCATCATATAAAATGAAAGTTCTTTGCAATATAAATTTGGAGTTGGCAGGCACTAGTGATGGAGGTAGTGGGCATTTAATTAGTGAATGAATTGTATTCTCATGGTGTGGCCATTGGACCTAAAATCCAAGCTATAGTGCTTTATTTAACTATATGAAAATGACTGGGTGACACTATTTAGTATGTAGGAAACTATTTTTTAATGACTGAGTACTTAGAACCCAAAAGAAAAAAGTCCACCTCAGGAGAGAGCTGACTTCATGTCTTGCAGCCTTGTTGAAGGAAATTTATTGCAATGCGATACCTCATATTGTAAGAAGAACTATTGCAGTAGAGATATTTTTGTTATCTGCATGTAGTCAGTGGATATAGTTGGAGTGACAGGATATATGTACCAATAAAAGAGTTTTGGTAGCTACAAATTTGTACAACCAAGAGGGTGAATTGCATATGTTACAATTGTCTGTTTTGTGTGCAAAGGTTGTGTATTATGTCAAAGACTGTGGGGAAATTACTTTTTATTTGTTTCCTATCAACCAGTGGCTTCAACTTTTGTGTAATACACATCTGGGGATACATAAAGACACTCATCTAAATGGTTGAGCTGTGACCCAGAGGGGCCATGCACAAAGCTATGGAAAGTTGGTGTTCACAAGGTTTACCACAAAATCCCCCAAAACTGTCTATAGGCTTTGTGACATTAGCAATGCAGCCTTCACAGTGAGAAATATAAACACAACTTGTAACAAACTTTCTTGAAGTTTTCTTCCTCTGAGAGTTCTGTGGGAGATGTAATATCTCCTATCCCTTTCAGTGCCTCACTTAACGGTCTGTAATGAATGAGTAAATAAGAGGAGATGAGCTTAAAAGGCAATCAAAGTAGCAGGGAATTGCTAGCATGAATGAGTGATTCTCACTAGACTAGTATATCTCAAGGAGGATACAAAGGATAATTTTACAAGGGAGTTTGATAGCAGGACTGTGGACATTCTTACATATTGACACTGGAGACAATAGGATCTGAATTTTTCTCACCAACACCAACACTTTCTTGAAGCACATCCATTGGGCATTATGTCACTGTAAGGTCTCCTTCTCCTTGATGGGGAAATAGGGGCACATCCAGTAGTTCTGGTCAACTAAGATCAGAATTGCTCTCTGGAGGCTCCTGCAACTCTGTGGACCTCATCATGTTCCTAGAAAGGATGAGGTTCCTAATGCACTGAAACTTGTCTGTACAGGAAGGTTGGATGGATCGGACTGAAGATTTTTGCATATTTCCTTAGAGCAAGATGTTTCAGGCAGAATGGCTTCATCCATCTATCTATCTATCTATCTATCTATCTATCTATCTATCTATCTACTGTAAATGTAAGACAAGTTACAGCACTTGTCACTCTTTGTGTTATGTCCTCTCAAGTCAGCAACAAACACGTGTTCTGAAGAAACTTATCTAAGCACCAGCAATAGGTTGATCACTGGTAATTATGAAAGAAGCTAGATGGATAACTTTATTGATTAATACTGAAGGGGAGCTTAGAGGGAGGTACAACATGAGTTCTTATATTTTGATGCATGGTTGAAACAACAAAGGGAGTTCACTTAGCTGTTGAACAGTGTCCTTTAAGGCTGTCCACTGAACGAAATGAAAGTACAGAGCTGGTTAAATCATGCTATGCCTGTTCAAGAGACCTGCCTCTTCCAGGAATATTGCACCTGCATTATTGAAGAGGGTTCTGCTCTGACGTCTTTCTTTAGTGCACATCAGTGAGATTTTAGCCCATAATGTCAACTAAAGTGAAGTAAATAGTAGGAAAAATGTTCTGCGAATATTTGCTCAAAGTGGAAAGTGGATTTCAATTAGACCATGTTTGCAATGCTTTCACGTTTGCTTTCCAGGAACACTTGAGTGCTCAAGCTTTATTAGTATGAATAACTCATGAAAAAGTGAATGCTAGCTCAAATATTCACGAAAAGCAGATTTTGAAGAGAAAATTCGCTGGAGAAATGTGTGACTAATTTTGAATAAGAAGTACTGCTGAGAATTTTACAATGTTACTATCTCTTTGTGGACAGCTTACAAAGAGAAATAAAGGTAGTATCTCCTGACAATTTTCAGCAAATGTTCACCATCTTTAATGTAAAAAACCTCACAGTGATATTATCCTTTCTTTAAGGCCAATATACATTGTTTCTGGTTTCTTATGAGATTAAATTCTTAGCTTGTTGTCTAGGGTCTGCTTCATAGAGGTTCAAGCACCGAAGCTTCCCATGAACTTAAACAATATTTGAGATTGCTTGGTAACCTCAGAACTGGATCACTAATTCTTGCTACTGTATATATGTCCTACTATACTTGTTACGGGTTACACTTTCAGAAAATTGTGCCTACTCTTCCACTTGTGTCAGCTTAGAAATTTTTTTCTTGATGATCCAGGTGAAGTGCACAGCATTCAACTATGTCAATGCACCTATTTTTTACCATATGCACTCTATTACTATATTCTATAGAATTGTATTTAAGATTAAAACAGACAGCAGGAAATTTGCTGGATTGAGGTTTCATAAATTGGTATGGGTTGGTGTTTTATTTCAATGCCACTCCTAAGAGTTCAAGAGACTAGTTCAAGATAAGCAAGAGTATCCTCTTCCGATTTCAATCAGGATACAAATCTTACAGCTAAGGACAGAGAATTTAGAAAGGAAAAGAGTGCCACAAAATAAGTAACATTGATTGTAATTCTAGTCTACCAGGAATCAAACCACATCTGAAAAAGAGTTTTATGAATTCCCCCTTTCCAATTTGACTGCTTCCTTTTACACTTTCACTCCCCTTCTGAGTCTTCCTCTCTTGTTTCGTGAGGGGAAGAGGAACATTATAACCACCTCCTAGTGCTACTTTTGTTGTAGATGACAAGATGTCTTCTTGGACATCATGCTTCCTTTACTATAGACAAAGCCAGAAGCAGAAACAAAACAAAAGCAAACAAAACCATAAGATAAATAAATACAAAAAAAGAGAAATATTTTGCCTTTCACTTTCACAATGCACAAAGGAAAATTATTAACATTCAGCTTCATTCTCGACTGTGAACTAAATTATAGAGACTTAAAAATGCAAAAATGAAGATGAATTAAACTCACTCTTGCTTAGCGATCAAATGAAAAATAAACATTTGCCTAAAATGATTGCCATTGCTTAATACATTTTATATGAAATAAGATACTCTGTTGTATCATTTCTTACAATATGTAATGCTTTGTTTTTCTGCAATACTATTTTGCTGATTTCTAAAATATTAAAATAGATACTTTTTGCCTGTTCAACAGCAATTTCTTTATATAAACAAATGCTTCTAAATGCTTTAAGAAAAGAGGTATTAAATTGGTTAAAACGCAAGCCATTAGTAAGCCTCACAGAGAAAAATCTGCAAATGTGAAACAAGAAGAGAAGAGTACAATGCACATAATAATTATTGCAATTCATCAAATCATAGCATATGTACTAGCATTGAAATTATGTCACCCAAAGAGCACAGACTTTTTACATAGCTTGAAATATTTCTTACTTTGTTATAGAAGGATGTACAAATAATTCATTTGATGTCCCTTATGAAACATATATGCATGATCTCTCTAAGGGCTGTGTTCCATTTGCTGTTGAATGTAGTTTACACTATTTCTATATAGATTCTTCCAGGGAGAAAATCAGAAAGGAACTGCTCAGATCCCATAGTTCAGTATTTTACAAGGCATTGGAAGTACTGGAACTCCTGTCTTATTTTAAGATTTTATTTAAAAATTGTTCAAGAAAGCATGAAATACTGAATAAACTCCAGTCCTGAATCTTTCTGCATACAGCTGTTGCCCTGTGAAGACTCACTGATTGGTCTGAGTAAAATCTGGAATGGAGTATTCCTTAAGCACAAAGTGAGATCTCCTTTGTCCAAAGCTTCTTAACTTTTGAAAGCAGTGTCCGCCTAAAATTGAAATAAAATTGACCTTTAATTTACATTTCCATGTTTGTCATCTAGTTCATTTAAATGAAGTTTGGAAAATGCTTTATTCCAGTAAATATGAAGGTCTTTACCTTTCAATTTAAACCAGAGTTTATTACTGATATAAGCTTTATGAAAAAGGAGCAGAAGAGCCAAAGGCACATGTAGTAATTCTGGTTTACTAATTTTTTTAGTTGGACAAGTGCACACAATGTATTTTATGCAATCAAAGTTTGAGTTTCACAATTCCCACTCCCAGATCAGGTGAACCAGAGAACTTCAATTCCTTTTTTTCCCACTTAAAACTAAAGTGAAGTGAACTGAAATTGAAGACTTTGCTTTCTATTCTGTTGTTCATTAGTAGCTTCAGTTTACCTCTTGCTTTTATGATTTTGTGTGGAAAGTCATTGGCTTCAGTAGGGTTTCTCTTGATTTATACCAGTTTAAGTAAAACTCATATTGGCTCTTTTCTCTCACTGAAGATGTTGCCCATGAGATGTGTCAGAATAATGACTCAGGAAAATGAAGTCATAGACTAGACAGGGCTCCCAGAGAATGAGCGGCCTTGCACACTTCACTGGTCCCCCATCAGCGCGCCGCTCCTGCCGTGACGAGGATTACCTGGGGAGGTGCCTGACATTCTCCGTGCCTGCTCAATCTGTTCTGTGTGGCAATAGAGGTGATAACTGTGTTGTGGACATTTGTCCTCCAAGAGTACATTTCTCATACCAATAGGCTATTGACTTTCAGTAATTGCAAACTTAGGGAAGATTTTTATTGGTGTGCTGGAGATAAAAGATCTCTTGTCCCGCTATCACAGTCTTCCACAATTATTAAATTGCAACTGGAAAAGAGACAAATTTGGTCCCCCTTTCTCACCCGTCTGAACAGGATGTTGGTATCTGCCTACATAATCAAAAATCCGCATACAGAGATTTATTTCACAGCCGGACTTTTGCCACAGAACTGTAAGGCCGTTTGTTAATGATCATTTGTCAAATTTTTTTGTCATAATTGGATGTTAGTAAGGAATATTAAGGATGAGGGGGAAAAAAAAAAAATCTGATTAATAGTCTTACCTTTAAAGACAATTATAAAAAATTAGTACTACTTTATAGACTCAATAGTTTTGAAAGATGAATTCGACCAGTTATGTTACTTGTTTAAAATATACAAATACACCTGGAATTATAACATCCTTTGCACAGTGGATGTCATATTACTTTTTTTTGTGATTACGTCAATTTAGTATTTCACGTATTATTAATAATTCCTCATTACGTAAAATTATTACTAAACTGGCAATTAAGTGAATGTGAAGGATCCATATGCTGAAGTGTTTGTAACATTTCAATTATGAACCTCACATCAGTTGTCTTCCAGTGTACATCAATAACACTAATGAACAATGTTTTTGCCAAAACCACCCAAATGTGTTCCATTATCTTATTATATTATATATTATATTTTCACAGAGCCTTGATACATCTTCATAAATATTTAGATATTAGCTTCAGGAGGAATCAGGTAGTCTACTTTCTGGCTCTATAGCATAAACAGGTTTCCTCATATCTCAATAGCTATCAAATCTAGACATTAGTGTTTCAGCTATTGGCAACTCCTTTTATCAACATGTTTTCATCAACTTGATTTTATGCTTAATATTTTTCTTTGAATTTATATTTCCTCCTTATTTTTTAAAATATTATTATTCCTAAGTTAAGGACACTTCCCTTCTCATTGTTGCTCTTCAAAGACAGGTTTATTCTCCTAACTTAAACCAAATATTTCTCAGAGAGTACCCAGGACAATCTGTACACTGAAAATCATAATGTTGTCTTTAATTCTTACTTTCAATCTGTGAACCACATAGATTAATTGTCATCTTTCCTGTAAAAGCATAAGTCAAACAATTTTGAAAGACAAGATGAAGAAAGGTAATAAGTGAATAAAGCAGACAAGTAGTATGCATACAAAACCCCCTACTCATTCAGCTTTACGTTTCCCCTAGCAAGGACATACTGCTCCAAAGCAAAGTGTATTGAGTAAGTAAGATAAGCGAACTTCAGAAATGTCCCTTCTTTCATGTTTGGCTTTCTGATTTAATCCATCTGGGTCTTAGGCCATTTGTTTCCTTGTGCTTTGAACTGATGGACTGTGGGACTGCCAGTGCAGCACAGATCTTGCCTTCCTGCAAAAAGATGGAAGTTTTGCAAAAACCTGCAAAAAAACCTGTAAAAGTTTGACCAGTGGTCATTACTGACCAATGTTTGCTAGATCCGGGCTGACTGTTACTCTCACTTGTACCTCTAAAAATTATATATTTGCATATGTCAGTCTGATATTACTGCAGAAGGCACAAATATAAGATAAACCATAGAGAATTTGTTTCCCATTGATCAGTGGTGATGGTTTCCATGCAGATTTGTGTGTCTGTCTTTATGTCCAAAAGTCTGGGCTGATAAAGTAACATTTTAACTCTTGTATGATGCAAGTTAGTAGTAAGTGGAGAAATAACTTACATCCACACTTATCTCAACAAAGAAAGATAGTCAAGTTAGAGGCTGCTTTTGCTTGAAACTTGGATGAAGCCTCTAACAAAGACTCAACATAGAGAGAAGTAGTTTATCTCTCATTTATGTTTTGACTGAGGGTTTTAAAATTTCACCTCATCACTGGCTCCTCATCACTGTTGTAAAATTGTGTTTTCTGCATTTGTGGTTTATGTGATTTCAACTTGCCCAGGAAATTTATGCAAACATAGGAATGATCACATCACATCACAAAACATCACATCACATCACTGCCTTGGAGCCCATACTATATGGATAGGATGTGGTACAATCACAGAGTGATGTGCAGAGTGTCTTAGCACAAGGGCAAATTATTCTTTCTTTTTTAAATTTGCAGACAGGTCCAGTCTTTAAAAAATTAAATATTGCTGAAAAAATAGCCTAGACATTTGAGTACTATAAAGCAGAGAGGTCCTGGGGAAGATGATGGGAAAATTTTCTTCCATATTATGAAATTTTTGGGTTGGGAGTAAGAAGATATGCTCCTCCACAGGGCCAAAACTACAGTCACCACTTACAATACTGTGGCTTTTTCAATAATGTTCCATAAAAATACTAAAACCACCAAGTACCTCTTATATTGGTGAAGACACTTTTAAGAAAACATTTTGGCCTGGATTTTCAGAAGTAGATACAGATTGTAAGTGTTCCAAAATTCAGATTCCTGGCATCTGATTTTCTAATCTTCCTGGAAGGTTTGTGCAGAGAACATGAGTGGCAGCATTTCTTTTCAACATCATTTCTTTTTAAGCTCTCTTTCTTTGAGAACCCCAGAATTAATTTATCTAAAATGATTCATAACTTCTACTTCTCCCTCCATACTTTCTAAGAATATTGATTAGATACAAAATTTCATGTAAGCATTTGTCTGCACTGCTCTATATCCATAGATGACATAATATTAGAAGTCATAACCTATTCAGGTCTCCCATTTTGTAATGCTAAGGTGGCCTTTTGGAGACAGATTTGAATTTTGGATTGGTTGAATGGTGGACTTTTGCAGAACAGCTATTAGCCAGAAATAGCACTGTCTCTGACAAGATTCTTCCAGCGTATTTCTGTTAGTCAGCCAAATTGTCACAGATTTGGAAGTGGCAATATTCAGTGCTGAGCAGTTCAGAAAAATGAAAAAGGGGGAAATTAAGGTGGTTTTCCTAGTGGAGTCTTGATATAAATAAATTTGGTTTACTCTCCTCAATAGACCATCTCATTCTCCCTCGTCTTTGTCTTTCACCCATGGACTTCTCACACGGGCACTCATTCATACATAATCTGCCCTTCAGCTTTGTTGCCTTAAGTGATCATCTATTGCTTCTCAGAGGAAATCCCTTTTCTCCATCCTTTTCCTGTTCACAGAACCTCTCTTCACAATGCAATGATGTTCTCCTTATTTGAGTCTAATTCATTGTCAAAGTAATTCAGGAAAAGCCAATTTGAGTTGGAGAATCTACCTTCTGTGAAGCTTCCAGCACTAAGAAGTCCTTTAAGATCAGTTAAGTGAGCAATCATGCAAGTTGGAGGTGTTCTGAAGTGACTTTCACTTCAGACTTAACTGAACTTTCCAAGACTGCAGGAAGTTCTACTTGCAACACAGCCCAAACCACAAAAACACAGTACACAATAAAGGAAGCTCTTTGTCACACAAAACCAAAACAAAATTAATGCAGCAAGTAATTTTTTTTCCAGAACAAGAGCAACCTTTGCCTTCACTAATTGTTTCACCACCACCAGACACAGAAATCAGCAAAAAATATCCATGGATATTCTGACTGTCAGTAGCTGATATTTAACTAATTGTTTCAGACAAAATGCTGATGTAACTCATCCAAGTCTACCTTTTTAACGTAAGTAAGTACTCACAGTTCATTTGGGACTGCCATTTTCTTGAGAACTTAGGTAAATTCCAGAACCTTTGAATCTGAGAGAGATTGATGACAGAATTGCTGTCTTTATCCTGTATTTTTTTAGAACCTCAAATGTTCAAACATTTTGGGTTTTTTTAAATTACAGTGAAAACATTTTTCCTATGACAAATAAAATAAGCCTTTGTTTCCATGAAGTCTTGCTAGTATTGATATATATCCGTCTCCCACAAAGGTAGTAACTATCCTCAAAACATTCATGGCAAATGTACCTTGCTAAAAATACAATCTAATCATCCCCTATTGGTTACATTTAGTCAATCTCACCATGTTAGCATCTACTCCTTCAGCTTTTTAGAATACAATTTTCATTTTGCTTTCAGGTATTTTTCATTTGAATCTATCCACCGTTCTTACTATTCATTCTTTATAATAATGGAATCTGCACTTCTTGTAATAACATAGCACCTGAAATAAAAAAACAGCCCAGGACTCCATTGTGCAAGAAGCTGTACAAAAGCAGAAGAGTAGAGTCTTAGGGAAACATGCAGTCTAGATAACACATTAGTTCTACCACGGACAACAAAACAGAGCTATATAATGTTGATCAGTATGGTGGGACATCAACTCATCCATTAGCAGCTTCAACATTGTCAAGCTTGTTTGTTGGCATCCCAGCACAAGAGAGTTGCCCAGTGCAATACGAGGATGGATGGAAAGTATCCATCATCACTTGAAGGATCGAGCTCTGACAAAGTATATTCCAATTATCATGGAAGGTAGCAAACTATCCTCAAAAAATTTGCAAAAAATACAACTTCAGTGTGAAAAAATACAGTTTATCTTTTCAACTTGGCCTTGCTGTGTTTGAGCCAAGGGACTTCATGAGGATTAGCACCATGCTCAACATGAAATGTTGCATGAAGGCACAGCTTTGCTCTGTCTCCTGTATTCCCCTGGACCTATAGTGGTAGAGCTTTGAGGTGTTGTGTGCACCTGGTTTACATCAGGCTCACTTTGAGGTCTCTTAGGCATTCTTTATTGAAGGCTTCAGATATGTGTGTGTTTTATTTTGGTTGCTTGGCCATGCCTGGACATGGCAATGGAATGTAAGTGGAAAAGGAGTCTTTTGGTGAGCTCTCCTGTATGCCCTTACAGTATCTCAAATATTTAGCAAACCTTTGCATATAGGTCATTTAAACTATCTGGACAAATCTAATTTTCTGAGAGCTATCTTCTTGCTTTTTTCTTTTTTTTTTTTTTTTTTTTTTTTTTTTAATATCTCCTTATTCCATTTATAATCTTATTTGTCAAAAACATGACTCTGGACATTGGGAAGACTTTAGTGAGACTAATTACATACTCTACTGATCCTGAGTCTTAAGTGAGGTTTTAACTAGTATTTTCTTTGAAAATCAACCACAGTTTCATATTCAAATAGAGACAAAAACTAAGGTGCTCCATAAAGCACTGACATAAATCCTTGGATTTATGTAGACCTGTCATGCAACAGGATCCTTTGGATCTTCCACACTATTCCAGCACACTGAGATGAGAATTTAATCAATGAGAATCAATTCATAGCCCAGCTTCCCTGCAATTTGTTTTTCAGTATATGTGATGCAATGACAGTTTGTCTTTATAAAACTCTGGTCCTAATTCCCAGGAGCTGCTGGGTGTGGGGAGACAACAGAGTTTCTTCTCCCCTGTTGCTACAGGATGTCTTGGCTATTGTAATTCCTAGCTTTGCAGGTGCCAGAGGTAACTCTTCTCCCCTCTTTCTCTGTAGGGGATCTTTCTCCCACTCTTCCTGGAGGGTGGGAGCACAGCACTAGGAAGAACCATCAGCAAAAGTCTGCAGCAGAGCTAACAGAAGAAATAAACCCTTCCATAAGAAATTTTATGTAAAGGTGAAAAGACTTCATAAAGAAGGGAAGGAAGTCTTTTTACCACCCTAACATAATTTTTTTTAAAACAATTGGCAAACCAAGGTACAGCACCAGACACACCAACTTTAAAGTCAAAATCACTGTAATCAGCATGAGTTGCACACTATACACTCTTTTCAAATATATTTTACCAATGAAAAGCCAGCATAAACAGTTAACTGTTACTAGGTGCTAAGAATAAATGCACTTCTTTCCTTTGTGAATGACTAGTTTGGCAATATGTTGTAATGATGTTTTTCTTTTTATGGAATCGATGTGTCTGGGGAAGCAGACTATAGAGTAACAAATTGGGGACTTACCAGAGGCAAAATAAAGTATGCTTGATGGACTCCTGACAGAAATAAACAGTGTAAATCAACTTTATTAACCACTCAGACATGGAGGCCAGCTGCAGTCAGTCCCCAGTGTAATAGAAGAAAACTGAAGACAAATACTATTTGGAAAATACAGAGGTATTGCTGCCAGCTCTCACAAGACACATCATTCTCATCCACTTGGTCCTCTGCTCTGCAGCCTGACTAGAGCTCCAACAGCTCCTATCCATCCTGCAAGGTGGTCTTGAACTGTGGAAGGGAAATTAGAAAGGCAAAGGACTGAGCTTCTGGTATCTCCTGCAAGTTTCCTTTGCTGATGCACAATTTCCCCATCACTCCCTGGGACGTGCCTGCACCTAGAGACCTATAGAAAGGGAAATAATAAGATCTAGTCTTGAGCCCACATTCAGTCTCCTATAACTTAATCCCTAGGCAATATGTATCTGGATACTCATCTTCCCAACACCTTTATTCACGGGGACAGTTTACAGGTAGATGGAGATATGGGAGACTGCTATTGACATTGTGAAAGAACATAGTTTAACTTAAATCTGAGTTCATCAAACTTAATTAAATTTAATTACATTAAATTAAACTTCTAATTCCACGCTTCATGTTGAAACAATTCAAGTCTATTTTTAGATATTTTTACTAGTACTAGAATTTTTATTTGTTTTTCTCGTCCCCTGACCTCTGCCTGGAATCTGTGTGTGTCTTAGAGGAAGGCTTTCACTGCATCCTCATGCCAGTGCATAAAAGCTGCTATTTTCTCCTGGATATGACGTAATGATAAATGATAAATTGATAAAACATTGAAATAACATGAAGACATTTGCCCCCAACTAAAAAATCTGGTATTGTTTATGTCATATGATTATAGTTGATGAAACCTTGGCATAAGCAGATTTCCTACAGAGGCCTCTATAATTTCCACTGGCATGTTCACCCACTTCGAAGTGAGGGCAAGTCTTTTGTTAGATTAGACTTTCCCCTTTACAGATTTATTTCTCGTTGACTCTATAATTATACAATTAAAGCTAATATAGGTAATTTAAACATGTAATTTATTTAATGGCATTGGAGAGAGTGCTTAAGGTCAGAGGAGATCTGAGGTCCTAGAGATGCACAGAAGTCATGATTCATGAGTGATTTCCTGCCTGTGGTGATAGTTAGCTGGGTGACATTGGAGGATAATGACCAAAGGCCTGAGAAAGAAGCTGCCGGAAAAGCATCTGCTGCCAGAAGGACATGACAAACCTCAGAGAATAAATCTTGCTCATGTAAAAATAATACATATTAAAGTTTATTTTAAAATAGGATGAGGCAGAATCCCTCTTTCCTTATTATAAAGAAGGCTTTCTCTCAAACATTTCTGTTTTGGTCTATATGTAGAAAATACCAATATAAACCGTGTCTGTAGACCTGGCATATCTCCTGGAGCGTGGCTTAAGAAGCTGACTAAAACTACCAATAAAAAAATTCATGTAACATTAATACCTATGAAGGGCTGAGCATCTGCTAATGAAGTGGAAATACATTAGTAGCACGAAAGATGGAAACAAATGTAAACAAATAAATAAACACACAAAATGTGAAAGTTGAGCCAAATGAATTCATTTTCCTTCTACTGAAATGCATTCCATGGAAGCAAACATGTAGAGAGAAGTGCCCACTGAGAAAGCATCTGGTCTTGAGTCTGTGTCTATTGTACCTGTTTATATTCCTACAAAACCTCTCCATGTCTCAGAGGTGATGGCAATCCATGGTGGGTCAAAGACGACAGAGGTAACTGCCTTCAACCTCTTCCTGTAAAATGCCACTGGAGGAGTAGGCAGTGAGTTCTGCTGTGTTTGCATGGCCTTGCTACGAGACCAGTGAGTAAAAAGCCCTCCCAGTAAGTCTGGGCATTTAGGTCTCTGTGTGTGTATTCAAAGTCTGCCCAGGACCGCATACTTGTGGTTGCCTTGCTGCCCTGTGTCCCCTTGATGAGCTGGAATGGCTCTGCCATTGCCTTCAAAATGGGTTTGCTCTGATTTGTTCTTTACTATGCCCTTCTGTGGAGAATAAGAACCTGCACAGGATCTGTGTTTTGTATCACACCCAAAAGCCAATTAGATCTATGCTCTATTGAAGTTTGAAGGAAGGAAATTTGATCTCAAGGGCCTTCAGCTGGGAGATCCTATATGTACACAGGGATTCACATACTACAGCTCAGTGTTACCAAAAACATCTGGAATCCCTGCTTAGTCGTGTCAGGGTGGTCTGGACACTATGAAAAGTTAAAGTCAGAAAGAGGTATTCCATAGCGAAAGTAGCTTGGACCTCAGCAAGAAAGAGGACATTTCCAGAGTCCTTAAGGTCCATAAAGTCTGCCATAAATCTGTACTGAGTTACAAGCCACATTAAGACTTATCCCTCCAAAATCCCTAGGTTACCACAGTATCACAGGATGACTTACATTAAAAAAACACATCAAAACATTTTACAGGCGTGTTTTGTCTGTGAATATGCTGAACACATAAAGCCAATATGGCCTTACTGCATGACCTGATAGAGGACAATGGCTGATAAAGGCGAAGGGTATGTGGTATGTGAGAGGTTGCAGAACAGAGATCTGCCCTTATGATTCATCTGAGAAGCATTATGACGTTCTCTGCTCTACCAGGATCTGGTTGGTGACCCAGTCCTAGAATAATTTGCTTATTTGAGGTCACTGGTAATTTAATTTAGATGTATGGAATACTCCTAACCTTGTAACTTGGGAGAGATAGAGTATTTGATCACTGCAGTCTTGACTGAAGTCTGTTTGAATGTCCCTTGTTAGAAATCACAAAATTTCTATGAGTTAGATTTTTAAGGTTGCTTTTCTTCAGAACTGCATTATTGTATTAGAACAATATGGGACCATGTTCTATTAAAATCTTTCAATACTACTTACTACTTACTACTTACTACTACTACTACTGCTACTGCTTTCAATACATTTTTGATTCAGATCAAAACATAAGACATTTGCCATGAGTTACCAATTTATCTGGATAATATTGCTTTGTAAAATCACAGTGGGAGAAACTGATAGTTGTTCAAAACTAGTAAAAACTAAGTCCTGTCAAGAAACAGCTTCAATAAAATAACATAATAAAGCAAACTAAATTGTAACCAAAATGAGATTAAAGCCATGCACAGCCCTACTAATCCCAGAACAACCACCCTTTTCAATATCATCCAGCCTTGCCCAGTTCAAGTTTTCATAGTCCCTTTCTGGTGTGTACCACAGCACTAAGGACATCCTGATGTAGATTAGTGTATCTCACCTCTGGCTTCGGGGTAGGGAGTGGGAAGCATAATATTAATAAAAGAAATCTAAGTGCTACATTGCCAAGAAAACATTAATTTGCAAAATAAAGGGAACATGAAGCTCCAAACAGGCAGGTTAAAAAGAAAAGTCAACCATTTTTGGAGAGGAAGAAGACATTTCCATCCACAGACACTTTTGCCATCCTTTCAGTCCAGGAGAGAATAGAAAAAGCAGTATTACAGTTCATGTCCACATAAACAGGAGGCAAAGGGGCAAAATCTGACAATGGGCATTTTTGTTCTAACAAGAAAGAAAACATAGTCAATGGCTTTCTGCAGGTTAAAAATGTTCAAGTTTACAGTACTGTCCTGGCCATGTCACTTCCATCAAAGAAGCACAGATGAATGTGTCAGGTAAGTTTTGGGTTGGAGAGAGCAGCCAGCAGTGGCAGAGGACAAATATTCTACTTCTTGAAGGCTTTTGTACTGTGCCTGTTATTAGTATCATTGTAAATATGGCTATATAAAAGAGGTTGTTTCTGGAAAAAAATTAGTATGAAAGAAAAAAGAGAAAGCTGTCAATTTTTCTTTAATTCACATTCCCCATTTTAAAGTTTCTTAACTCTTTCTAGGCATAAATGCTTGTTTGGTTGTTTGGTTGGTTGGTTGGTTGGTTGGTTGGTTGGTTGGTTGGTTGTTTTGGTTGATTGGTTTGGGTTTTCATTTTGCATCTCTTTTTTCTTCATTTTCTCTCTGCCTCAGTGCAATGCATTTCAGCAATTTCATTTAAAGGAATCTGTGGGAGGTCAGCAATTATATTTATCCAGAAAAAAAAAAAAAAAAAAAANAAGTCAAGACTTTTTATCTGAAGGTTTGAGGATCACATCATTCCTCAAGTAGACCATCATATCATCCAGGGTTCCAAAGATTATCTTTAGCATCTTGAATGGCACTCAGAAATTAAACTGAAAGTTTTAGAAGAGTCTTGCTGCCTTATGGTTTTAGGTATCAGGAATAGAATAGAATAGAATAGAATAGAATAGAATAGAATAGAATAGAATAGAATAGAATAGAATAGAATAGAATAGAATAGAATAGAATAGAATAGAATAGAATAGAATAGAATAGAATAGAATAGAATAGAATAGAATAGAATAGAATAGAATAGAATAGAATAGAATAGAATAGAATAGAATAGAATAGAATAGAATAGAATAGAATAGAATAGAATAGAATAGAATAGAATAGAATAGAATAGAATAGAATAGAATAGAATAGAATAGAATAGAATAGAATAGAATAGAATAGAATAGAATAGAATAGAATAGAATAGAATAGAATAGAATAGAATAGAATAGAATAGAATAGAATAGAATAGAATAGAATAGAATAGAATAGAATAGAATAGAATAGAATAGAATAGAATAGAATAGAATAGAATAGAATAGAATAGAATAGAATAGAATAGAATAGAATAGAATAGAATAGAATAGAATAGAATAGAATAGAATAGAATAGAATAGAATAGAATAGAATAGAATAGAATAGAATAGAATAGAATAGAATAGAATAGAATAGAATAGAATAGAATAGAATAGAATAGAATAGAATAGAATAGAATAGAATAGAATAGAATAGAATAGAATAGAATAGAATAGAATAGAATAGAATAGAATAGAATAGAATAGAATAGAATAGAATAGGAGTTTTCAATTTGAAGGGAACTGCATCAATCATCTAGTTTAGTTGCCTGGCCACTTCAGGGCTGAGAGAAAGTTAAATCATGTTACTAATGGCATTGTCTAAATGCTTCTTGAACAGCAATAGGCTTGGGGTATCATCACCTCTCTAAGAACCCCATTCCAGTGTTTGACCATCTATTGGTAAAGAAATGCTTCTTAATGTCCAGTCTGAACCTCCCCTGGTGCAGTTTTGAACATTTCCATGCGTCCTGTCACTGGATCCCAGGGAGATAAGATGTGCACCTTCCTCCCCACTTCCACAGATCAGGAAGTTCTACAGAGCAATCACCCTTCAGCCTCTGTTTCTGTGCATCAGATAAGCCCAAGACTGTCTTTAGGGTGACTTTCAGGGCTGCCTCAAAGAGTTTTGAATACACTGTGTGTAGAAAACCAAGACCTTTCAGGACCCTGTCTACTGGACCATTAAAAATATGATCCCATTCTAACCAGTCTTACGTTAACTACTCACTGGAAGTATGGAAGCAAATACAGTTATTATCAGCAGACTCCATACTGATCCCATAATAAGTGATTTCCACTCAGCTGGACTTGCTTAACTTTCTAGATGTATTCCTTGCTTACCCATACCTCTGCTGGTTAACACAGGTTGTTTTACAATTCATCCAACTTCTTTTAGACTGTTGCTTTACAATGACTCAAACCTAAAATATGGCTGTTTTTCCAGAGAAGAGGCAGATATCTGCACTTCATCAAATAAGCCTCATCCCTGTCTTTTATCAGGATCCATCCTACCACGTATATATGGAGAATACCTCTACCATCTTGATTGCAGCTCCTTAAATAAAATTTAGCACTTATAGGTCTTGATTTAAACTCTAAAAAAGCCGTTGGAGAAACTCTTGTTTTCTGGGTGAGGCTGAGTGAAGGCCTGTCTTATATTTCTTACGTATGGCACTCACAGCCTTTTAAAGAAAAAGCAAAGCATATGGTTCTGTTTTACAGGAAGATTTGCAAAGGGATATCTTCTTTTTAAATATTTGCAAATTCAGGGACCACACCTTGAGATAGAAAAGCAAATCTCACAGGAGAAGCTAAGTGTCTAAAGAGCATATTGACTGCAGACATGATGGTGAAAATTCAGCAGCATGTTTCTTGGGTCCTATAAAATGCTAAACTGTAAAACAGTAAGCCAGTGGAAGAGAAGGGATTTGAAACATGTTTTTTTTGGCTTTATTACTCAGACCGTTCTGCCTCTTACTTTGCCAGGCCATGAAAATGCTGAACTTTTATCTCTTACGTAGAAACTATGATCAATCGATTTTTTTGTTTCTGTTATAGAAACAATACTACAATGCAAATATAAAACACTGCCAATTTCTTAATAAGGCAAAAGTCCTCTTTGCCTCACAAGTGTCAAAGAAATAATGAAAAGGTCCACGGTCCAGCCCAGTGATAGCAAAACATACCTTATATGGTGCCAATTATCTTCAGACAATCAATTACTTGAGTTTCCAAGTACAAAAACAGCTTGTATTGAAGATTTCATGTAAAAATACAAAACTGTTCAAAATTTAATTTGATGAACAACATTCAAGAGACCAGGCTCTCTCTTCTCCTCAAATTGATAAATTTATCACCTCGAACAGTGATAAATAAATAAATTCCCAGACTATTCCCTACTGATCTCTCTAGGTGTATATAACAATACAGATCCGGTGTGAGGACTTACAGTCCCATAAAATGGCCTGCAAAGATGTGAGAAGGTAACCTGTCGCCTTCAGTTTCCTCCTAGGGATCTGACTAGGCTGCCTGGTTGCTTTCTGGAGTGCTTTCAATCTCAACTTGTTTGAGTGCTTCTCTTTGCAGGTTGCTTATTCAATTCACCAATATAAGCAAAATAAAATTGCTGATCCTTTGTTATTAAGTTAAGATGGCTTGCACTTTTGCTTCTTTCACATAATCTGAAACATTTATTAGGAGAGAGAGACATTACTTCTGCCTTTTCCTGCTTAAAGCCAGTAGCACAATAATCTGAATAAATAAATCCATTTCCTACCTGGGAAGAAATGCAATTCCTACAAAACCGGAACCACCATACAGTACTTTAGTCTGTTCTCTGTGAGGCATTGAGAATATAATATAATAATGAAATGGCCATCTGAGGCATCTATATCTAATTATCACAAAGCACTTTAATTCCAAAAAATAATGAAGTTTTTCACTCATAGGTATTATTATCTGATATTTCAAATGGATTACTAGAAACAGAGAGTACTAAGCAATATAAAAATAGAACTGTGTCAATGTAAAAGCTTCTGATTCCTATCCTGAACCTTTTCCTCTGTATTCTCTGCTATGGGATGATCTTCGACAGGTAAAAATTTTCTGTACAAGAGAAGGCATGTCCAGTTTGTTACATAAATCAAAGTTCTATACTTGATTTAATTTTGTATCTAATAGTTCTTACATTTTATTATTTTTCATTTTAAAAGTCTTAGTCATCAATAGGAAGATGGTTAAGTCAATGGCTGAATTGTGCAGTGAAAGAGCCGAAACACATTCTAATTTTTTGAAACAGAATTTGGTGTTGGTTTTGTGATGGCTTTTAACATATTGAGTCTGTGGGACTCTGAGTCTTTGTGGCAAAGCAGGTACTACTAATGTAAGTGCAAACTGCAGTTAAGGTACCAGTGTTCTTGTGAAGATGTGGAATTCTCTGTGTTTTGATTTCCTTTAAGGAGAAGCTAAAACATTTTCCCCTTCCTGCAGTTATTTTTCATCCCCTTAATGCAAGAATCACATTGGGCTGCCTAGCTCCAATTATGCACAAGTACAATTTTAAATGTTAAGATGTGAGACATTATTTATTTCTCTCGTAATTTATTTCAGTGTTTGTGTGTGAAGATTTTTGCAGGCTTCTGACTTTCCAGGCTGCAAATTCTCTCTCTCTCTTTCTCCTATTGACCACTTGTTAAATCTTTTTGTTTGTTTCCCACCTTTCCCCTGGGACCCACAGACAGACAGCCTTGCCAGATTCATTTTCTGATCAAAGCTGTTTGATTTGGTCAATTTTGCCACATTGGAGACGTTCTCTATTACAGAGATAAATAGCCTTGGGCTAACTGTCAACGAAAACTTGTAAGCTAATAAATTATTCCAATTTCTTCCTGCGGATTTCTCTGGAGACAGCCCTAGGAAATACACTTTTTGATTAGTAAATTTCTCTGTGTGTGTGTCTGGACATTCAAATGTGTCGACTTTGATTAGCACCATTGCTTTTCAAGTAGACGCTGGCTGAGGGGCTGTCAGTTGCCGGCAGCCCTGATGCATAATGCATCAACTGGGCCCGGAAACAGGAGCCTCATCCAAGGCTGGAAAGGCGGGAAAATTGCCCCAACAGCCCTTTGCACGGTGGGAGCAATCTGAGTTGCAAAGACTTCGTTGTCTGCTGACAGAAGGCCCTGGAGAGCAGAGGAGACTCAGGGGAGGAAAATCAGTAGGAGCACAGAAGGGCAAGGACAGAGCCAGGCAACTTGCTGCCACTCCCCTTCACTTCCACACCTTCCACTCTCCCCATAAAATCCCTTCTTCCCCTTCTTCTTTTTCTTCCTCCTTATCTTCCTCCTCCTTCTCTTCTCTCTTCTCCTCCTCCTGCTCCCCATCCTTTGAGGAGGATCAGATTTCGCTTCACCTCCCACTTGGATTCCTGTTCATCTGCTGTTTGCCTAGTTAAGGACCTGCAGGTTGTTATAGAAACAATATTTTGGCTATAACAAATCAATCGGTGCGTGTGAACACAAACATACAGATCATTTATCAACTGCAAAATACCCTAAATTATGACCTTTCTAAAACCTATCAGAAGGGCGAGGGAATGCATAACGTAAATTAAACTTTGAAGGGTCAGCGATTTTTACTTTCACTATTCATCTTTCTTTCACCTTATAGGTTTAAGAACAAGAGTGCTGTGTAATTACATTTCAATGGGGTGCAGCGGTTCATTATTCTCTGCTATACCAATCTACTGCAACATTTCCAATGCAGTCAGGTACGTTTTAGCAGATATTGGTTGCATAAGACCATGCTTGCTCTTTTGGACGGATAACATCTTTTGATGCAAAACAGTGCAATTGTCTCAATTTACAAAAGACGGAAATGTTAAGGTTTTAAAATCAATATGCTTGTTTATATTTTATTATAAAAATGATGAAGATAATTTCATGGTTTCCTTTCTGTTATTATTAGGCTTTCCCATTTTCTACTGGCTCTTTCAATTCTTGCATTTTCTGCCTCCCTCTGAAATTTTGTTTTTGTGCTGGAGCCCACATCAGTGATGGAGATGGGCAGCTTCCAACTGAAAAATCTTACAGTGCCAATTGTTCACTTACATAATGTGATGGCTAAGCTGCATACAGTCATGTTAAGTTATAGCCTTCCAGCTGAGGATTCATCGGCCTGCTACCAGTATCCACCTCTGTGCCTACAAGTACTCTGTCTGTATGCACAGTTAAAGTAATTTTTAATCCAGATAACATAAACACCACAGCGTGCACAAAAACATATTGAATAACATTACAATCTAAAACTACTTGAAAACTGGAGAGGCAAAATCGGCTTGTGAAGATTAAAGCCAGGAACCACGGTGAAAACACAGAATTTAAGCAGAATTCAACCATTCTCGAGTCTAATGTATTTTAAATAAATACAAAATAAGGTGCAAAATAGCAGCATTTGAAAATTTTTCACTATTTAGAGTGAAATGATGGGTGGTAAGATGCCTCCAAGATGCACCCCATATCCAGAATCAGGTATGCCAGAAAGAGTACCAAAAAACTCTTTGATCTAATTAATCTAATCAGTGGATGTATAGAAACCTAGAGGCTGGAGTGAGAGAATTGTCATCAGTTTAAGATTCTCACTCATGAAAATTTAACCCTGACTC
>VZSE01014953.1:87500-100000 GCA_013398275.1 Promerops cafer
GTGGCAGGGAGACAAATTTTTAAATTTGCACATGGAAGTAATCACATAAGAAGCACCTACATGTTCACCTAATCAGAGAGCAAAATAAGCCCACTGCGAATGGTTAGACCCATCATAGGTATGCAACACAGTGAGCATAGTGAATATATACAGACTACTGACATTCAGCCAGATAGTTCTTTAAAAAGTTCTACCAACATGATCTCAGATAACTATTTAGTGAAAAACTCAAAGAAAACTCTGAACAGTCTGTGACTGTTACAAGAACTTAAATTCAACAGGTTCATGTAGCTTTGCTTTTCAGGAACAGGATGTCAGTCTCCAAAAGCACAGCATAGTCCCATCACTGTAGAGGGACAATGCACAGGGGACATCACCAATGGACGAGACATCTGGTTTATGCCCTTAGTTTGCTTCTTCTTGACATTTAAAGAAGTCTCGGAACATATTTTCTTATTACTTCAGAGCTCCAGCTCTTATCTTATACAAAATACAGTAAAAACAAGTGAAAGGAAAAAAAAATGGAAAAGGGTTAAAGTCTAGCCATTTAAAAACACCAAGGGTTTTACCTTTTTTTTTTAACTGCTTAATTTTTGCACTTGCTTACATTTTACTGCAGTTATGTATTACAGCAAGGCAAAGTTTATTTAATGCCACCCATCTGGTTAACATCCAGGGACTTAAAATATTATATCTTGCTAGACAGACTCAAAAAAACCCCACACAACTGCAGCAACAACAGAAAAAAAACAGGTGTGAGTCTTCTGGTAATTCTAAGGTAAAATCAGGTAGAAACGGAGGAATAGAGAGGAAAAAGGACAAATGTGAGAGGACAAACGCTGTACAATTACTATAGTTTTCCTTGCACATCTCCTATATCTTGAATTCTGTTTGACACCAAGAGTGTCACAAAACATGACTTTTGCATGAAGTCTGCCTCACTGATTCTGTACACATACATATATCAGCTAATTAGATTTTTAATTCACGTACATTGTGCCAATTTTTTTTAATGCTGTAATTTACAGCTATGGACAGTGAGTTTGGGTTTGTAAAAGATTACTTATACCAGACCATGACATTAGCTATCTTACAGAAAAGTAGAGAAAGGAGAAGGCTCCTAAAATATTAAAAGCACCTATTTTTAGAGCTCCTGTGCTGCTGTCCAGTGTTTCTTTAGGTTCCTGATTTCTCCATTGCTGCGTCAGAGTGTTTTGTCCCACTGGGTTTTATCATTATCCTCTGAGAAGAACTGAGAAACTTTCTTCATCATCTTCATCAGGGGTCATTGCTGGCTTTAGACACATTAAATGAAAATTGCAAATGCCACCATAGTCAGATGTCAAGGTCAGCATTTTCTCTATCTACCTGGGGAGATATGCTACTCTTAATTTTATTTTTGTTTTCTCCACATGTTTCCTAACAACTTTAAACACTACTTGAAAAGTTATCCACATGGTTTAAACTGATTTTTTCTTAATCTATCATCTCAAGTCCATGTGTGTAAAAATGTACAAAGGGCATCTTTAAAGCAATGGAAGTAGTGTATTTAGATCCCTTTTATGCTGAAGGTCTAATATCTTTTGTTTTCAAAGCAAGTAATCACCAGTTGCACAAATCATGCTGTGCACGATTAGCCCTTCTTTTCAGTATAATGCTGTTGATTCCTGTTCTGAAATAATGAATCTCTCATCATATGTATTCACCTGTAGATCTAGGAGTGTATATTGGCCAAATTACGGGTCTTAGATGTAGAATAATTTGTTTCCCCAAGACGGAGCACCAGAAGTAAGAATTTCTCATGTCCTCGTTATTTATAGCTTTGAAAAAGCATGTTGTTTGATGAGGCCTTAATTTCCCCCTTTCCCTAAGAGAGAAGCTGGATACAGATTTTGCAAATCTCTTCAACTTACTAAGTCTTTTGATTCATCCTCTCGATTCTCCTATGCCGAGCATAAGAGTTTCAGTGACAGCTTCATCTCAGCCCATGGTGCATTTTCCTCATTCCCATGACGGCAGCAGAGCATGGGAGGAGACGACCTTGGTCTAGGAGAGAGTGGTGGATATCTACCCTGTGGTTAGTGCAGATCACAGGCCATCAGCAGACATAGACCCCTGGCCCACAGCTTGCCCCTGCTTTCCTTTTGGATGTTCTCTGTGGTAAAAGAGGAAGCCAATTAAGCATCCACTTAAGGACTTACACTGGGCTCCGTGGCTGGAAAGCCCGGATACCAAAGGACAGGGTATTATTTTCAAGAAAAAAAAATTACAAACGTGAAAAGTGTATAAAATGGTATCCTATGTTTTTCTTCTGTAATAAAACTCCTTGGAAACAAGCCAGTCTTTAGCTACCCAGGGTATTCTGTGTTATTATAAGGTAAAAAGGTTGAGATACTTCATTTGCAATTACAAAACACACTTTTCCACAGTATGGTAGTGCTGTGTCCTCATTAAAAGAACTGCAAGCAGCAGTTCATGACTCTGGAAGATGTGGAACTTTGGCCCATTAAATATGACTGCAGAGAAGACTATTTTATTCTAGAAAAATAAAAATATCCTAGCCGTAACTTTAGTAAGCTGAGCTCTGCTGCAATGCATATGCAAAATGCATTGAAAAATGTATGTTAAAATTAATCTGAGTCCATAAGATTTTTCTGCTGTATTTAGTCTAAGACCACAATTTTAGACACAAGGAAATAAGAAATTGTGATGCTGCAGTAGCTGTGTGTCCTCATTATATTGAAATAAAATGTTATTTGGACCACTCCTGTTCCACTAGAGTGCTGTGTGTAAGAAAGTGTTTATGCTGATACAAACAAACAGTCCAACATTGCCTTTCATGAAATTACAGTAGCTGATTTCATCCATTGCTACACATGGCAGAGAGAGATAACTAATTAACAGAGAATTCCCCATGAAAACATAATTCTAAAACATTTTGGCTTCACCTTTCAGCAGATGGACTGCAAGAGATACTATAGGAAAATGAATCAAGCCAATTGAGTGGTGGGGCTCTTTTTCCTTATTTCTTTTTTTTTACATAACACAGATATTTTTGTCATAATGTTAATAAATCTGAGTAAAATCCAGCACTAATATATTTAAAATAGTAGTCCAATAAAGTTCAGGTGCAGCATCCACAGTTGAGCCTGGTTTTTCAGAAATGCTGAGCCTCAAGCACTTTCCATTAATTTCCTTTCAGGGAAGGAGCCATACAGAGTGCAAATGGTGGGTGGAGCTGCCACCACTTAGGCATCTGGAGAAGAAGGCAAGCGAGAGAGTTCATTTAGGCCAACTGATCATATATCCAAACATTTTCAGCCAAAAACTTCAGTGATGAAAACAATTCTTTGTTTCTGCAATACCTTTTATTTCCTATATTAAATGGACAACTTATTGCTCAGACATGTCGGCAGAAATCACGAGAGGTGCACTCTAACCCCCTGGCAATCCCCCTGGCTCTGGACAGACGGCCCAGGTATTGCTTGCCATGCTCAACCATCCTTTGGAAGCAGCCTGCCCCACCAGGATGTGGAGAGATGTGCTCTCCAACAGCACTGGAATGCTGGGGGCTCCACCTCTTCAGCAACTGAGGAAAGACTCACGGGAAGGTGAGTGGAACACATAGCCAGGTGCCCTTATTCCCTTTTCCTCTAAAATAAAAAGCTGAGCAGTCACCTCTTACATTCTCATGCATCCACCAGAGCTCTTTTTTGAAGTTAAGAAGAGTTAGATGAGAAATCTCTGGAACAACTGTTTCCCAAACACTGCTACCCATGGTAGTCCAGAGAAAAGTTACAGACCAAAGCTAAGGATAGCCATGTGCATGGTACTTACTCCTGGGGTATGGTCAAAAGAACAGATTTCTTTGGGACAAGCAAGCTACTGGCAAACATTGGTCCTGGATGGATGAGTTCGGTGAGTGCTTGTGATTTTAAGAAGACAATTCTTCCTTCCGTGTCCCATTCCAAATTATCTTAGAGTGGCTCACATCTTCCTGAACTTGTTCCTGTCATCTGCTACAGGAGATTTCTACAGACACTGATCCCTGCTACAAGCCTACAGCTACTCTCCTGCAACTTGGTGAAGGCCCATCTTCTCTTTCACCACTTCTGCAGACTTTTGGCACTCCTAAGTCAGTGTGGGTTGTGGAGTCCCCCAGGTCACCCACGTTAAGCTCTCATCCAGTGAAGATGTTCCAGGCAACACCTCACGGGAGCCAAGGCTTACTCATATATATGTCATTTGGCAAGCATAAGCAAGACCCTTTCAAACAAACTGCAGGCAGGTGACAAGACGAGCCAGAGATTCTAAAATCTGCCTGAGGCCACCAGGTATTTGCAAGATATTCTTACTGAAATTTATTTCAATTACAGAATCTATTGGATTTAAATGAGAGATGTTTGTCTTTAGGATTATTGGTAAGAAGTAAAACCATTCAGTAGTATTAAATATCCAAAAGAATATAGTCTTCAGATTGTAAATACAATCGTTTTTTGGCAAAACTTGAGAAGGAAATGCCTCACCAGACAAGAACTGTAATTGTCAATGGCAACTATATTTTACCCTGCTGTGACCCTGCATAAAGATATTCTGATGTCAAGTGGGGTTTTTTTAAGGCATACTGAATATTTTTCTTCTTTTCTTCCAGCACAGGAAATGGAAAGTGAATAAGTGAACGTTGAAAATGTATTTTTAAAATTTAATATATTTCACCTTTTATTTTTGTCTCAATTTCAAGCAGATTCTGAATTACCAGGATTTTCAAAAACACATTTTTTTGACAGTTAAAGCATCAGTCACATTCCCTACAAATAGATAATCTTATCTATAGCTCAAGTTTAACACAATTTTTCACAGTTGGTATGAAGTATGCCTCTGTGTGTGGTGGAGGAAATTATTACAAATGTGCTACAAGGACACTAAGGGGAAAATTCAAGAGAAAACATTGCTGTGTATTTTTTCTGATTTGAAGATATGGCATGTCCAACCTAAATATTTTATGTCATATATTATAGCGCAGTTCACCCCTTTGTGTGGCTGCATTGAGACATTTTGAACAGAAAATAAGTACTACAACATACTGGTTCATCAAATGGAATTTGGATTAATTTTGCAGGATGATGCAAAATAACTTCTATCTTCACTAGTTTGCTTCATCCCTCACTCCATCAGTTTGTCTGGCTTTTTCTAGTTTGCTGCCCTCCTTATTCAACTTCCAGCCTCCTCTTGGTCACCAAAACCTTCAGTATCCCACTATATTTTTCTACCCAATTCGTTGATTTATTCAGATGCAACATTCTACCCCATTTGCTGATTTAATCACATGCCATATATGCTTGCTGAAAACAAATATTTATATGTGGCGATGACTCTTCCAGAATACTTTGTTTCAGGGGAAGTTTATTCTTCTGCAGGTACTGCTGCACAGTAACTCTTTCAGAGATGCCCAGGAATACTTATTCTGGAGGTCAACTCACTTCCACCATTCACAATGGAAATGGTTTGATAAAGCTTGTTTTCTGCAGTGATGGAGAGAACTGCTTTGAGAAGTCATGATGATGTTGAATGGTGCTGTCTTTTGTCAGTCACTCTACGCCTTCCGCAGGTCAAAACAATCACATTACTGGAGGCAGCCTCAAGTTCACTGGTAACAATGGGATTTTGTAAACATTTTGGATGAGTGTGTAGAGAAAACCTGGGCATGTGGTCAGTAATGTTGAAAATCTTCAATTTTGAGCATCATACACCATTTCAGAATGTTTTAACTAGATGGACACAGAAGGTATCTTTGTAGATTTCTGATTAAAGGAGACATAGTGTGAGTGCTCATTTTCTTATTGTACTGCTATCTTTTTGTGTGTCCTAAAATCATGAGCCAGACACAGTTAGGTGATTAAAAGGGGTTACCTTTATAAGGATTTGTAGGTGCCCAGTTTGCCAGGTGGAAAACACCAAAGATGCACACCTAGCATAATGTGTATACAAGTTTTTTATGTTGAGCAAATTAGCATATCTGACAAAACTCAGATGTTAGAGAAATAAGGGGTGAGGTAATTCCTCCCTGTTTCAACCCTATTTCATTCCCCCCCAGTTCAAACCTCTTTTAATACCCCCCGCCCCCCCCCCCTTTTAGGTAGGATCAAAACTTTGTTTATGAAAATGCATCTCAGAGAGCTGTTTTCAACCTTGGCTTCCCAGAGAATCTAACCTTGGATGCCCAGCTTGGAGCCACTGGGGAACTTATTTTGTCTTTCTGTCTAATAGAGTAGGTAGAATGCTAGTTACGAATACTACGATAGGTTACAGAGCTACAAATAGATGTGTAAAGAATATAGAAAATATATAAAAGGAAAAAGGAAAAAATCAATTCAGCATCAGTACCCACTTTTATTAGTATTAACAGATCTACGTATGCCTTCAGGGAAAACTCCGCTATACCAGCATGTCTGTGTTACACCCCATTGCACCCTGTCCCTGCTTCCATGCACAACACCCCTGTGAGCCCAGGTTAGCCCTGTGGGATAGTGCCAGAGCAAAAACAGGTCTGGCAACAGCTCTCAGGTTTGAGGGACAAATGGCTGCATACATGTACACATAAACTTTGTTCCCGTATTGTGTGGGAGGAAGAAGACTGTACCTTTAGATGGAGAATTTCAGCAGCACAAGAGTTCCTCCTCAACTTTTCTATCACTCCTATGACCTTTACCTGTTAGATAATCTGCATGTGCTTACCTGTTAAACAGTTCTGTAGAACTGAGGTTACATAATTAACAAATGATATGGCAAGCACATGATGATATTTTAAAAGCACAGAAATAAAAATGTCATGGAAGAGGAAGCACCTTTTACTGATTTTAGACCCTCTTCCCCAGCTATAACTGAAATAGGGTGCTTTTTGTGTTTCTTTTTACATACATTTTCTTCTTTTCTCTGTTCAAGAAGCAGCTTTCTGAAAGTTGGGGTCCTGCACATTGGGTATTGATATACCTGGCCATGTGCAGCGGGAGGTCAGATTTTATGAACCATTGCAAGCATTTCTACATGCTAAACTCAGAAACTTCAGTTGCTTGAAGAGTTGTGTTGAGGCAGAAGCTAAGAAGACCCAAATTAGTCACCTGTGCAGCACGGTCTCAAGGCTCACCCTGAAGTCCAGGGCAGCTGTGGTACCTAAGAGTTTAAGAAATGCATTTCTTAGAGAGCTGATTGCAATTATGTGTAATGACATTCTTCCAAATACTCCTTCAAAGGAAGTAATATCCAAGCTCAAAATAAGAAAAAGAAACTTGCTTAAAGGTTAGGTGTTCTTAATGCATCCAGCAATCAACATCATTATTGAGATCTCCTCTTTTTTCTTCATTTATCCAGATCTGACTGGGTGTTGGGGCCAAGTACAGCATAGGCTCACAATGTCAGTATTCACCAATTTGCCTTTTGGTAAAATTGGTAATCTGTCTAGTTTCCTGTTTATGTGGAGATCTTTGGGGTCTGTTCTGTCCTCTAGGAATCAGATTGTTTTGTTACTTGGTCTTCCAGAAACACAGGTCCAATCAGAGTATGTACATGATTTTTTTACAGGAAAAGGGATCTATACGGAGAAGTATAAAACATGGAATGGTGGTGGGGAAGGGAGTGGAAGGACTATGAAGTGAAAAGAGGCAGGAACACTATGTAAGAGGATGAAAACTCTAGTGAAATCTGGAGGCAGGCAAAACAAGTTGAACTCTACATCAGTATGGCTTGGGATTCCAAAATATCTTCAGCAGACTGGGGTAGGCTGGCCCAGCACAGCCTGTCTCCACAGGACAGGTGACCTCCAACCTTGAGTGGGGTGAATCTATCACTTAGAAAACATCCAGACTCAGAGCTTCAACACTCTAGCCCCCCTCATCTCCGTGATCATTAAATTCCCTGTTCATTCCAAATCAGGACTGCTGCCCCTGTCATCCTCCAACACCAATGATGTGGAGGCGTGGAGGAGTTCAGTGCTTTGACCAAAGAGTGACATCACACAGATACCAAATAGAGATGTGTGGTGTGCATGGCATTGTCCTCAACCCACCAAAGAACAGACTGTGGGAAACTAGTTCCCATGTCCACCCACAGGGGCATTTTATTATTTGATATCAGTTCTACCCCAAGCCCTGTGCTAATGGTCTGGAATCCAAACACAAATGCTGCACTGAAGGGAAATTAATTTATTTTGACCTTTACTGAAAATGTGCTGTGAAACAAAGCACTTAAGCATTTAGAGCCAGTTACATCTTCACATTATACAAGTCCATGTTGATGGGGAGAGTGCTAACCAACCGAAGTTACAGTCGAGAGCTGGAGTGTGTAAAACTCTTCAGGGGAATATATTACCTCCCCAGTTCAGCTTGTGCATCTTGTCTCAGCCCGTGAAGCCCAGAGTCTGGAAACAAGGGGTAAAGGAGATCCCTAGCCAGGGAGAGGGAGGAAAAGCCGTCCATAGGGTGACCTTCGGGACCTTCTTAAAGCTGGCCAGAAGGAAAAGGGGGGGAAAAAAGGCAGTGAAAAGGTCATATCCCAACTTTATCACCCAGTGCAGTGCGTCTCCCCGGCGGTAGTCCAGGAAGCCAGTACAGCGAGGATGCCCCACCACCCCCGCCTGCTAGCAGGGCCGTTTCTCTCCTCCCTTCAAACACTAATTCCTCCTTCGCGGCGCTCATCTGGCCGGCACCGCCGAGAGAGAGCACAGTTGCCCCGGGTCCCGTCGCCCCTCGCACAGCTGGACCCAAGCTCAGGCTCCGGCTGCGCGGCCGCTCCCCTGCCTCGATTCCCGTGTCAGGGAGTTGAGATGTTAACTACAGCAAAACGCGAAGCTTAAAGTCCCTGATGCATGATGAATGGGTGCTGGGCCAGCATCTTAAAATCTATGCTTTTGCTTCTCCTTAAACACTTTAAAATGACAGCGCAATAGATCAAACACTTTTACTGAAAGGAGAAGCTTTGGCAATTTAATTTAACCAAGTGCACACTTATCAGTATCCCAGTCCCGTGTCCGTTCCGTCCCGTCCACCGTCCCCCCCGCCGCTTCCTCACGCGATTACCCCTTCCCCGGATGAGCGGGGACCGGGAGGGGGTGACAGCACGGCCCCGGGGGCTCTTGGCGACCGCGGCTCCCGGCTTCTGCCGGCCGACCGGCCGGCATCTCTCCCTCCCTCCCCTTTCCCCTTCCTTCCCTTCCCTCCCCCGCCTCTCCTCCGGGTGGAGAAGTTGGCGCGCTGCCCATTCAGGCATTCAGCGTCAGCTCCTCAGGGATCAGCAAGCAAAGTCACAGTCTGCACAAACAGAGCTTTCAAATTCATAAAATTCATAGGATTTTTCACAAATGAATGAACACAATTTTCTACCAATTTCCTCATTATGCAAATATGCAAAATATCAAATTTAGGCCAATTAGGGTCCTCCACAGTCCCAAATTCACCCGTTTAAGCCATAATTGCAGAAACTATCAAATAATTACGGTCGCTAATTGGAAATATTTGTGACAGATACAACAAATTCTTGCGCAAATTACATTTCATTCTAGGAACCACTGCGCGCCACTGAAATTTTATCGAAGTCTAATTTAACTTACATAATGAGTAGAATTGAGTACTTGTTATCAAATTTGAGCAATTCATAGCCCCGTAATGTGGAATGATCAAATAAATTAAAAGGGAATTTATTCAATATTTTGTTGCGATCCTTTTTTTCGAAACCATTGCTATTTTGTAGGGAATTTCCTTCTGCTCCGGCTGCCCGAGGTGGGTGACATGTGTCATAAAAACCCCAGCAGCAGCCGGAGAAGCAGCAGCAGCCAAGTGTCCTGAGAGCTGACAGAAGATAAAGGGCAACATTTCCAGTTATAGCTTCTTCCCCCGCACCATCACTCTTCCTGCAGATGGAGGGAGAGGGATCGTAAAATGCACGCTCTTACTTTGAAAAATACCTTTGGATCCTATATAATTTCATTTTTCTTTTTTTTGTTTCTTTTTTTTTTTTTTTTTTTTTTTTTTTTNTTTTTTTTTTTTTTTTTTTGATAATGCTTCCGGGTGACAGAGGAGCAGAAGGGTGAGCATGTCGCGGCCCGGCTGTGCCAACGGGAGCCACTCGCCGGGGAGAGCTCGGGGCCCTCCCCGCAAAGCTGCGGTGCCCGGGCACCAGGCTGTGCCCCTCACCCTCACCCTCACCCAGCTCGGCGTGGCGTGGCGAGCGGGCTGTGCCTTTCGGGGAGGCCTGCCCCCCTGCTTCCCTCCCACGTGTGTGCGCAGGAGCACGCGTGGGCGCAGGGCTGCCCTCGCCGCCGTCCGAGCCGGCCCCAAACCGCAGTGCCCGTGCGTAGTGGTGCGGGCACGTCGCTTTGTGTGTAGCCGGAGGCTCTGTAGCCGCTTCTGGCAGCTCGGGGAGGGGGGCTCCGGGTGAAAGGACTGCGTAAAATGCAAACTAATGCTATGCATTTGTACACAATAACTGGGTATAACAGATAATTATTAAATACATACTTTGGGCTTGTGCGTAAGACATTATATACAACCTATATTTATATCTATACCCCTTGAGTTACCCTCCAAGAAGAAGGTCAGTTCCCTGGACATGAACATTTATTTTTCTTTCTCACAGCATACACACACACGCACACATTTTTTAACTGCCTGTGGCCTCGTTGGCGGATTATAAATGTCTCCTTCTCGCTGTGATTTGTTTAATCCGTGGAAATGGTGCTGGTCCTATGTAAACAAGCCAAGTGCGGAATGAAGGCAGTCACCCATGCGTGGCCAGCCTGCCTATTTGTCAGAAAACCTTCATAAATACTGAGCCGGGGCTGGGCAAGGATGTGATGTCTCCATTTTTGCCAGGAAAGGGCACGGGGAAGACAAAGCGAGGCAGAGCGCCGTGTAACCTTTCAGGGAGAGCGAGCGCGGTCCTCCCGCCCGCCGGGGCGAGGGCCAGGGCCGGGGCCGGTCCTGCCTCGCCGCCGCCGCCCGCCCCTGGGATGGTGAACCGGCGCTCGGGAGGCAATGCAATAATACCCTTATAGAATGCAAGCGTCCAGCATATTCACGCGTGCAAAATCACACACCAAGCCCAGGGCGCCGAGCGGTTGTCGTTCAGGTTTTTCATTTCATTTTGGTTATTTGGGGGAATTTTGGGGGGTTGGTTTTGTTTGGTTGGTTTGTTGGGCTTTTTTAAAATTATACGCTGAGTGAGGATGGAAACGTGATATCCTCTTAGTTGTCCTTTGCTCCAGCTCCTACCGTCATTTTATCCCCTGAAAACCTGTGAGGACCAGCTTTTCTTTTTTTTTTTCTTTTTTTGTTTGTTTGTTTCTTTATTTCTTTTTTTTTTGAGGGGGGTGTATTTCTTTCTGTTAACACTTATTAATCTAAAATGTCAGTGTGATTGAAGAAAATCTTAATTGTTCTCAAAGACTGCCTTACTGCGTCATTACAAGAACTTATTATGTCCATCGTGTTATTTATTTATATTTTACTTGAGGAAAAGCGCCTGAGCGCCTAATCAGACACTTTATAACAAAACCAGTAATTACTTCCGGTAATTATCATGCCCCTTATTTAAAAAAAAAAAAAAAAAAAGTGAGAAAATGTCGAGTATTAAAACGTGAAAGCAGCTATTAATCAAACCTTTACACCTTCTTTAACTCAGGCGTGATGGTGGGTGTTATCATAAATCTACTCTGATAGTAACACAAGAATAATGAGTTCAGTAATGATACCGATGATGATGATAATGATTTTAACCAACAAAGAATGGTGTAGATTTATTGCTAATAATGTGGTACAGGAACCTCTTCATTAAAATTACCTATATGTACTCCTCACTGTTGAAAAGGAGATTACAAAGAGTAGTTTTGCGCATTACCACAGCCCCACGCAGCCGCCGGAGAGAGGCTGCGGGCAGCGCCCGAGGAGGCCCTGACCCAGCGCCTGGCCGTGCCGCTGGGGGACGCGGGGGCCGGGATGCCCCTGCCCGGCCGAGCGGAGGGTCGCTGGCTGGGGCGGGGGGAGCTCACCGGGAGCAAGGGCTCCCGTCTCCCCCCGGTCAGGCCACCCCACGCCGCTGCGGGGTGAGGCGAGGACAGGAACCCTGCCGGAGCCAGCATTTCTTGGTGGTTGCCAGCTTCGGGGCGAGCTGCGAGTGACCTTCCCCAGTCACGGGTGGAAGAGCCGGCCAGGGGTTTGCTGGAGGAACAGCTGCCCCCGCCCGAGCCTCCTGCCCACACCTGGTCCCGCATCACTGCCGGGTTCCCGGCTCCGCTCCCGTCACCGCGCAGAGGAAAACCCGTCCCGCGAGCCCTCCTCCCGCCGGGCCGCGGTGCGTACGGGCCGACTTTTTAACACTTGTCCGGTTCTCCTAAAAACTCCTGACCCTCGTCCCTTGTTCCGTCGGAAGGCAAGCTGTGACTATAAGTGCGATGTCTTGCCTCTAATCTGTTTGCAATAAGGAATCTTCAATGTTAAAAATGCTAATAAAAT
>VZSE01014953.1:105000-107298 GCA_013398275.1 Promerops cafer
GTGTCCTTTTTCCTCTGATATAGGAATAAAAGGCAGTTGGAAACTTGAATGGGGAGTAAACAAATGGCTGGTGCCTTTATAGGGCATGACAGACCAGGAAAAGCTGAGAAGAGTTTCCAAACAAGTACTTAACATATAGGAAGTGAGGCCATCGTAAGTAAATACAAGGCTAAAGCAGGTCTTGCAGTCTTCATGGTGCTATTTATCTGCAAATTTGTGCCAACAGGTTGGTTAGATACTCTTCATAAGCATTACCAGATTCATTTTACATAAACACATGTGTCTTTTCCTTCTATAACTCCAGAAATAGAAACAAGATGCAAGAGGTCCTCTGCCATCATTACAGCAGGGGAAATGTTGATTAAAAGGATAGTCCATTTTCTCTCCCTGTTATTGCACACTTGGACTGTCCATATAATGGTAGAGCAGGTATTGTGAGAATAAATCTCTAGTCACCATGGTCCAGCCACTCCTGTCTGTCACCTGAGTACACCCAGATGTGTATACTCTCCATTTGTACACACATGCACACGAGCCTTCCTCGTCCTTTTCTGGAATATCATTGCATATCTGCTTTGAGCTGACACCATCCAGAAGATCTCTTCCTGTCTTAGAAGTGTACAAGCAGCTAGAACAAAGGCATGCCTTGCAGTAACTGCACAAGGAGGTTTCCAGAGGAAAAGGCTGATGGATCTTGGTACGATTTCCCTTCTTTGAGAAGCTGAAAGGGGGATGTTATGCCAAGTCCCGAGCACCTTGCAAGGGAGGAGATGAATAAATCTCCTGGCTTAATTCATTTCTGTGTCACCTCCTTCAGCATTATTGATTGGTCAGGAGTAAAACTCACCAAAAGGGGATGAGGGTGGGAGGGAAAGACTTTTAAAATGCAACTTAATCTTCTCAAGCTGCTTGGACACTTTTTATTCCTTAGGTCACTCCGAAGGTTGCTGTAACTTTCCCCTCACTTCTGCTCTTTCAGCTGTGCCCTGACTGCCTCTTCCTTCTTATAATGAACCTGAGCTATTCTTTCATCCTCAAGGTTCTTTAAAGCCCTATTGTTATCTTAGCTCTCATCTTTGCATTGAGACACGGATATTTCCCTGAATAGCTGCTGGTGCCAGCTTTCATTAGTCACTTCTTAGTTTTTAAAGGAAGCATCTCTGTGCTCCCTTGGGCTTCCCAGTGTGCCCCAGTCATTTGCAAAACATTCTCCAACTCTCCCCAGTCTCCTCAATCTCTCCCCACCATCAGGAAAACACTGTCTAGGAGCTGGACATGCCAGTCCAGAAAGATGTCAGTAGGTCTTCTTGATTCCCTATATTTCTCTGGCTCCATCTGTGTGGAGCTGCTGTCCCATGTTGTACTCCTGAAGTCTGTGCTTGAATCAGAGGCCTCATCCTTGACTCTATGGTGTACAGTGCTGAGCACGGCACTGTGCCTTATGCCAGGGGCATTTAGGCACTCTCCCATGTCAGTATTTGATGAAAGAACAGACTTTGTGGTGTTTTAAAATTAATTTTAAAAGGCAAAATTACCTTTGGTGTAGAATATTGCTCAAAGAATGTTGCTTTCGTCCACCTTTTTGCCAAGAGGTAAAAAACATACTCTTGAAGATGACCCACTTCTAACCATACTCTTATTTGAGAATTACTTTCAATTGCTAGGTCGGTGTAATCCTTGGATTATCTTGTCACTAATCCATCCCATTGTTAAGAATCAACAGTTTTACACCTATATTGATCTCTGCATCTGACTTGGCTTCAATAGGAGCTAGGCACTTGCATGTAAAAGCAGACTTCACCTCCTTTAGAGGCTTACTATCCCAATACAGTAGCAAACAGAAAAGCTACTTAAGAGGATCATGTAACAAAAGAGGGGTTTTTTTAACAGATCAACATAAATTACAACTTTCTTTACTTGTTCAGAACTGGTTCAATTCAATATAATAATAAATTCTATACATTCAAGCTTGACCTCATACAGAGAAGGATCAAGCCATTATTTAAATGTTTCAGGTCTTTAACCATTTTCTTTTTCATAGAAAAGTCAGAAATCTGACTGGTCTTGCTCAGTAATGTTAAGTTAAAGGCTTCAAAACACTTCAGAGAATTTTGGCTCAAATACAGAAATTGCTGGTCTGGCATGAAACCTGGTATATCAGTAGTTGAATCAAGGCTGGGATTTTCACTAAACTTATCTGTTAGATTATATTCTTGAATATAATGTATTCTTAGGTTAAATTGGATTATTGGGGGGGTTATGTTTATTTTATTTTATTTTATTTTATTTTATTTTAAG
>VZSE01014953.1:107310-122567 GCA_013398275.1 Promerops cafer
AATGTAAAACTTCATCTAAGTGAAATGTGTGAAAGGGAAATAATTTCAAGTAGTTGATCCCAATTTAAAAACTAAGTCAGATCTGAAACTGAGTAAATATTTTGTTCTCAAGCACAATCAGTCATTATGCAGATCTTTGAATAGATTTTCCTCATGCTGTAGCCTTTTTCTTATACCTGTTTTTTCCTATAGCTATTTCATCAAATTCTATGAATTGCTGTCATGCACTGAATTTATTTCCCACTGAAGAGACACTTTGCTGCATCTCTTCATCTGGCAGAATTAAACCCAATGTATTTAATAAAAACAAAGTGCAGTTAATCTCAGTTTTTATTCTATAGCATTGTTAAGGTTAAATTAAGACTAGATCTTAGGCTGGCATTTTATATAGTCTTTTTTTTTTCTTTTTTTTTTTTTTTTTTTTTATTTTTTTTTTTTTTTTGTTGGANTTTTTTGTAATCTCTGTTTTGGATATGCTGAACTTCTCATATCCAGAGCCTGATTTAGCACTTCCATTTTAGGTATCTGTGAGATTAGAATTAGGTACATGGCGTGTACAGTATTGCTAGTTAGTGCAATACTAGTATATTTTACTAGAAGTAATAAGAGGAAACAAGAAGCAAATACATTTTTTCAGTTATTCTGATGTGGAATATAGTATTTAGAATAAAAGATACACTTTAAATTGTATCTTACAATGCTGTATTTATTTTGTCTTAAGTTCCTTTGGTTCTGCTAATGAGCTGACCCCTGAATGAAGCAACTCTCTTGACATAAATGAAACACTTTTAGATTTGCATGAATAAAACCAAGATCATAATCCAACATTAACTTCTAGTTACCTAATTTAAAACTGTATCATTACAGTACTTTAATTAATTCAGTAGAAGTGGACTCTTCTTTTACAGTGTTAATTGGAAAAATTAGACCTTCCAGATTTGTTTTTTGAATCTTTCTGAACTCAAAAAGAAACAGATTCTGTCCACTGCCTGCAGACAGGCAATCAATCAGTGAGCATGCTTTCAGTTCCAGATCAGCTCCTACTTACAATGAGTAGAAAACTGTTACAATAACCACAGCCACCACTGTACAAATAGAACAAAGCTATTTGGGACCAGTGAAAACTAAAAACCTAACCCACAAAGAGAAAAATTATCTCCACCACACAAGAACAACAAACCAGCTAAGTGAATACAATTCCACTGGTCTCTAATAAGCACTAATTGTCCTTTAACATAACTATACCTGCCTTTTTAAGACTCCAACAAGTATATTTTTCCTTAACACTTTGTATTCATACCATGAGAGGGAAGCATACTTTCTTCTTGACATTTTCCAGTAAAATTCCACAGCATACTTTACCAGAATCTGACATTCTAACAAAAGCTCACATACATTTATTAGAATTATTTTTGCCCTTGGATCTTTTATTTGCTGAAGCTACCTTCTTATTCATATCTTCCTGATGTGCTTTGTCCAGATTATTTGATTAGGTCTTGGCAGATGTCGAAAATAGGAATAGTACCTGTAACAGTAATTTGGGGGTTGGTGAATTTCTGTGATAAGGTGGGGAGTGGAGTTTTTAATGGAACTAATATTTACCTGCTCCACATTTTACCTTGAAGTCACTGCAATTTTATTAAAAAGATAAATAAAATACAAGTAGATGTAATAAAAATTACTGCCTATGAATAAAGTTATAAAATAAAGGCTCTTTACTATATAGCTGGTTTAATCAATGCTGGAATCTATACACAATTCCTGATGAAAATCTTTCATATCCAGGATGTGTAGTATAACATGAAGAGATACAGTGAACAGTAGGGAACATCAAATGTTTACAGATTTAGCACTGCATAAAATGTGACAGACATTGAACAGAAAATATATCCCTCAAAAACAGAAATGTGCACTCGAACCATGGTATTTTATGTAAAATATGAAACATCCCTGGTTTCTGAAAGCTGGAGAAGAGCATTGTTTACTAGTTAATGTGGCAAATCACAAAATCCATGCAAATGCTTCTCTTTTGCCTGCATATAAGATGGCCAAAAGTATTTTTCCACTTTCATGAAGACTTTTGAAAGCATCTGAAGTGTCAATTGCTCATCAGGTATAACTTCAGGTATGAACATCCAAATTCTGATTTTTGCTTGCTTTGTTGTAAGTCTACTAAAATCATCATGATAGAAACCATGGTGTGACTAACTATCAAAAGTCCAAAGCCTCCCTTCCTGCCTGTGCAGATGTCAAATCTTTTGGGAGAAGTCTGTCTGTCTGCACGCACCCTTTCTCTAGTGTCATTCCTACATCTCTAAGCTTTCCTTGCACAAGGAGTGCACAAGTAAATTTTCCTGAGCAAGACCTTGTGATCAAAACCACATGTACTATCAATCCCATGGCCATTTTTTAAAGTTTCGAGTGGTATGTCCAAAAAATACTGCCAGGAGCTGTTACATACTAAAGTCTCTGCAGATTTCCATGGGACAAAAACCCTCCAAACAATCTCTATGGAACTTTGTAGATACTGCTTGTCAATGACTTCTGGCACTGCTTCTTTTACACTTTCAGACCTGATAATACCATGATATCATCATCCCAGTCCCTTGAAAACAGAACTAGCTATCTTCTGGATCATTCCTCTAAGTGTAATTCAAGCTGCAGGGAAGGATGAAAGAGCAACCACATGTTATAAAGAAGTGTTGTTACCCTGTTTCTACAAATGTTCAATTTCTA
Source organism: Promerops cafer (assembly GCA_013398275.1). Taxonomy (NCBI): domain Eukaryota; kingdom Metazoa; phylum Chordata; class Aves; order Passeriformes; family Nectariniidae; genus Promerops; species Promerops cafer. Next base: position 110,047 of record VZSE01014953.1, read on the forward strand.
CAGTGTTCAATACAGCTAAACCAAATTGGCTGCAGAGATGCATTAGAAAACAGGAATTCGTTGTCCAACGCCAGGTAAAAGTGCATCAAAGAGAGCACTTGGTGGTGTAATCAGTCAGTGCTCTCTGATGGCTTTCCATGTAAAACATCACAGAGGCAGCAGTTTGGGAATTGGAGATCTGCTGTATTGCCAGTCTGTTGCAGTGGACCTGGGGAAGGAATGAATTAGAGAGCTTCTATGACTGCCTATGCTTTAACAAAGCAGTTCTGTTTAGGTTTAAGTTCCCAGACAGTTAGTAATTAATTTATTACCATTAAAAAAAAAAAAAAAAAAAAAAAATCTCCATGAGAAAGAGGGGTTTATATGAGGATACTTACACGCAACTCTGGAAAAGCATATTTTAAGGATGTTTCAACCCTGCTTAAGTACATGCATAAGTCCATTCACATGAGTAAGAAATCAATCTGATTTCTGTAGTTATACACACTCAAGTGGACTGGTTGAACCAGTGATAGAGCTCAAGCATGGGAAGCTAATTTTTCATTTTTAAAAATTACTTGTTTGCTAAATTGAAAGTGTCAGCTACTGTTATTTTTCTTGATTTCGATACCTGTTGTCTTGAATGAAGAGAGGGAAAGTACTGTAAGAAGCTGTTCACTTACGTAATTCAAATAAGGGCAAAAGTGATGCATTGACATGGAATTATAGACAAAATTTTCTTCCTGAGTAATTCAGAATGCAAGGGCAAGATATGAGTGCATTCACAGGCACTGATTTAAAGCAAATAAAATGGTTAAAATCTTTTATTTCTTGCAAAAAAGAGATGTTTTGATTTCTCTTGGGAATATTGTTGTATGTTCAGTTTCTCCCTATTTAGAGAAACACAATAAATGTATAATTTACCATACCAAGTGAGCTGTTCTGTAGCTCTCAAATGTAAAATTCCCATTTTTCTGAAAAGAGAGAAAGAAGGAGGAGTTTCTGGTGAGAAGTGATATTTACAGGTGTCTTAGTATAATCAAGTGTATATTTTATTTTAGCATGAACTTTTGCCTAAGTTATAAACACAGGATGTGGAATTTTACAAATGCCTTGCAAGCTCTGCTCTGCAACTGACCTCACATGAAGGCTGTCCCACCAGTTTCATTTGCATCACACAAGTACTTGGATACTTACTTCCAATATAAAATCACGCTCTCAGTAATTTCTTCATGAAACATTTCAGATTTGTACCAGTTAGAAGAGTTTATAACAGTTTTTCATCCTCTTTTTTCAAAAACAGTGGTATTCACGTTACAGAAAGGAATTAGCAGTACCCATAGCTTTCCATACTGTTGTTTAATACAAAATATATATTAACCTTGCCTCCTTCTTTTAAGATTCTTGAATTCCTTCTCCTTAGTAATTTACAGTATACAACAACTGTTTCTTCCAAATAGTTGCTCCAAGTGAGTTAAGAAACAGATAGACTAGCCTAAACTATTGCTTTGAGGACATTGTTCTATTTCTTTTTCTTTTGATATTAGAGGTACTTATTTAAGGGTAGAGGAAAAAGAAACAGCAAAACTGAACCTGCGTAGGAAATACTAATCCTGTATTTAATTCTGCAGTGCTGCCAGCTGGTAGATGATTTTTTTTTTCCAGCACAACAGATCCATACTTTGAAAACCACCAGTATTTCAGCTTTGAGCATGTGGGGAGATGTCTACCTGAATAGTTTGTGCAAAAAGGTGAATAGATTATCATAGCATAGAAATTTTTTTTATATTCACTGACAAGATGATGTCTTGTCTTGTGTGAAGAAGGACTGGTCTGAAGTAGGTAAGAATCATATGAATACAGTCTATGTATTTCTGGTGCTACAGGATTAAAAAATATATAGGTACCTGAGTGTGAATGGCTCATTTGATTAAAGAGATGCAAAAGCCATTCTAGAGCTGGTATGACATGACAGGAATGAGGCTTGGCAGGACCCACCAGTACTGAGGGGGAAAACACCTTTGGGCATAAGACAGAGGGACTGACTGAGAGACCTTTAAACTCAGTGCAGGAAGAGAATACCAACAGCATTGCATAGGTAAGCCAAGGGTTGGCATGGCATCGCCTGGTAGTGGCAGTGCTAGTGGGGAATATTTATACTGCTCTTGGGAGCACAGAGGGCTCTGAAATGCTTCTACACCAACTCAGTGTAAAAAAAAAAAATCAAGAATGTACATCTGTTCATACCTCTGATTTACTTGATAAAGTATGGCCAAGCAACTCACTTTTTTTTTGTTTGTTGCTTTTTGGTTTTGAGGGTTTTTTTGGTCATAGCATTATATTCTCATAACCAGATCAGAATTTCAAAAGCTCAAACTAAATGACTTGAGTAAGTTTGTACCTCTCTTCAGGATATTTGCTGCTGTGTATAAAGCGATACCATGTATAGATTGGGTGGTGGGATAGGAGAGTGGACAGCAGAATGCCCTTGGATTTTGACATAAATGTAGAGATTAGTTAGAGCTACTTACTCTAATTATCAAACAAGCATCAGAATAGCAGAATCCATCTCTAAAATACACTTCCATTAACAAGTAGCAAAGTGAGAACAGATATTCAGCATGAAACAGCATTGAAGAGCCTGCTTCTAAACTGAACAGGTTTTACAGATGAAGACATCCTAGGCTCACATGGACGGAATGCTCATCAGAAATTGGCATGCATCTTCTGTTGCTTATTAATCCCAAGGGAATCCAGTCGGTGCACTCCATCACCACCCTGTAATGTGAAGCAAGGCAAGTAGGGCTGGTCAGAAAATTTGCTTTGAAAATGCACTCCTGATGCAATTTTAAAAACTGCCTTAGGCACTAGGAATTCCAGGCATGAGACGAGACTATCAGTTCATTGTTTATACAAATGTTTGATTTCTGTTTTGCTAGGGATCTGCGTTCACTGTTCACTGAGGGCCAGCCAATGCAGATGGAGTGGGACGGGCTCTTCTGTTGTGACTATCTTTTTTGTGGGGATGTGGAGTCTTTCATCTCTATTGCCAGTTACAGGCTCAGGAGTCAATTAGTGAAAAGCAATTTTAGAACCTCTAGACAGAAATCATGCTCAATACTTCTTTATTTCTGTAATGCAATATGCAGTCATTTATCAGCATACTAAAAAAAAAAAAAAAAAAAAAGCAGAAAATAAGGATTTCTGGTCAAAATTATTGGTGCAATTCTAAAGCATCAGATCTGTCTAGGATCTGTCCCTTAAACCTTTTTCCCGGATGGGGATTTAAGTAGATTGCTAAGTATTTGACAGATCTCAGTATCATGATCAATACTGAATTAGAAGACATAGCTAAGCATAACTGGGGGGAAATAATTAACAAAATTAAGGAGGGTTTTGCTCTATAGGGAACTATTAAAGTTATCTTTATGGGGTCATGTAAATGTAATAAAAGACTCTTCCTGCACCACGATTTAATTCTGTATCAGAAATGGTCCCTGTAGATGTACCAAAAGATTATTTTACTAAAATTGCATGTGTACTCTCTTCTGGGCTAAGAAAAAGGGGAACAAAATCATAAAAGTATAAAGTTGTGGATTTTGCACAACACATATTTCAAGTTGCCTGAACTCCATTTGTATCAATGGTATTTATTTGGATTAGAGAGCACAGTTCACATGAATGGTTATCCTACTCTACAAGCAAAGGAGAACATAATTATATAGCTGTGCTTTAGAACAGTACACCTACTTTTCATGACAGAATCTACCCATGTATTTTTTGTATTTGAAGGCTACAGAAAATGGCACAAAATTACCTATTAGAACAATCCCAAATAATACATATCTCTGTAAGTCTCTGAATTAACTGTCCTTTAAAAAACAGAATGCAGATGTAATTTTAATTTGCCTTGTAAAAAAAAAAAATTCAGACTGAAGAATGTGATGTTTTAATATATCTTTTAGAGATGTGTGCAGCAAACCTGAATTGTTCATTACTGATTTAAATTCTTCTAACTAAATGCTAGCATGCAGCTCTCTGAGGATCTGTTGTTCTTTTTTGCCTCCTCTTTTTCATTAGTGATTTTCCAATGACACTAAAAACAATTTAATCTGATCAGAAGATCTCTTAAAATAATGTCAATCCTTATATTAACTCAAACCCAAGGCTATCATAAGAGAATGCCAAATTGAATTAATTTTGCTCTGTCAACGCCACATGGATGGTGAACCTCATCCCTGCTCAGAGCCTTGCCCATGGTTGAAAGCACCCATTTAAATGTGGGGTTTGCTCATTGGTGGAAAGGTAATGGTTCTGTATAAGCATAGAGACCCAAGGACACTTTGTAGGTTCACACTCTGACTGTATGACAAAACCATGTCACTGCTTTCTCTGTGCTTTCTTGTAATGAGAGCCCAGGATGCAAGTGCAAGGAAGCACAAGGAAGTGCTTCTGTAATATACTTCTTGTCCTCTGTTGCAGCTCTCTTGCTTAGTTCCTGTTTCCCAAATTTTTTAATCCAGCATGACAAGTCTGATCTTTGCCATTTCATCAAAGTGTTCCTCTACTAAGCGTCAGGTCAACATAAAATGTTATGTGAGATTTTTCAGCCTGATTCAATAATTTTCATCTGTGGGATCAGTGTCTGGTAGCACAAAGAGCTGCTTTTCCTGAATAAAGTTTTAAAGGGTTGGGCATCTAGTTTCTGCAGTGAACTGGTGTTGCTCTAAATACTCGTACTTAGCAAGTGAATGTAATAAATCATGATTAAACATACCTCTAGTCACTTTTCTTCAAGACTGATAATGTTTAGCTACCAAAATTTGTCCTTTGCCTTTAAGTTAACACTAAACTAACTCTTCTTTCCAATGTTTAAAAACCATTTAAACTAGGAGACAAGCAACTATTATGAAAGTAATTTTTGAATTAACTGCTGTTAGTACTATCCAGAGACTAGCCTAGGGCCCAAAATTTATGTCTCTTCCAAAGCTCTTTCACATCAACACATTGCATTCTGATTCTTCCTCTGAGTTCTGCTTTCACTGATATCCTGTGACACTGACTCTTTAGCTAACTGCCAGGTGAAAAAAAACCTTTCACCATTCTGAATTTGCTGTCTTCTTATTTCTGTGCCCTATAGTGTTTGTGTTATAAGACAGAAAGGAAAGGCAGTTCTAGAGAATAATTAGGTCTGCCCTGAGCCTCCTCTTCTCCAGGCTAAAGAAACCCAGCTCTTTCAGCTGCTTCTCATATAACTTAGTGTCTAGACCCTTCACCAGCTTTGTTGCTCTTCTCTGGACATGCTCGAGCACCTCAATGTCTTTATTGTAGTGAGGGGTGTAAAGCCCCTGCCTTCACTTAGCACTTAGTGGCATAAGGTACTACTTTTCCCTGAGGTGGTAAAAAGGACAACTTGGCAGAAGTTCCCAGGAGGTTAAAAACCAAACTTTAATGACCAACTTTAGAAGATCCAGAACCTAGCAAAATTTAAAGCAAACATTCAATCAGAATAAAGTATTTCACAAAACATTGACTTAGCAAACTCTAATCCATCCAACCTTAAATTACCTAGATTTCAAAAAGAGGAAATTAGGAGAAGAAAAGGAGAAAGGCAAAAAAGAGAGAAAAGAAGGATATAGCTACCGCCTTGGATCCAGCTTGGTCTCAGCTGCCACAAAATCCAGGGACAATAGCAAGGTGGTGTGCGTTTCTATGCTTTTATCTGGTCTGGCCACTCCTTACCCCCAGATTTGGTCTCCTGGGGCACGGTGTGGGGCATTGCTTCCACTGTGCCAGTGACTGACAGCCATTCTGGGCTGGACTGGATGCTCCAGGGGTGTGGGGTATGGAGCGGTGCCCCATCCCACCTCCACAGAACTTGCCCTGCCCTCCCTCCCACACCCCTCTGCAGACACACACCCATACACACACCCACACACCCACCCACCAGCTGTTTTGAGCCAATAATCATTTTCTCTAGTCTCTTACAAGGACCTATTTCTTTTTGTGACTGTTCTCGCTAAACTAAACTGTTCATTTCCAAAGAACAGGAGTGCTATTTGCAACTTCTTCCCATGGCTGCCTACTTTTTGCTATCCAATTCTCAACTACAAAATGATACACACATGGATAGCTAGCTGTCCTCAATAGCTCACTATTCACCCATGAGCTGAAATGCTGAGAAAAATGTGAAAGAGGATGTGGAAGGGCAGATGCCCCTTCCCCTTGCCCCTTCAAGGTCAGGTTGGATAAGGCTCTGATCAAGCTGATCTCATTGACAACGTCCCTGCACATTGCTGACTCGAGTAAATGACCTTTAAAGGTCCTTTCCAACCCAAACTCTTCTGTGATTCTAAGATTCTATACTTCAGCTGTCTTGCAAGAGAAATGACTGCTCATGTGACAGGCAGCCTACATGAGTCCATTTTATCCAACATATTCAGACATTTGTTTAAGCATTTCTTCTTGAGCGCTCTGTGCTCAGGATTTGGAGTGCTAATTTCTTTATTAATTTGCTTTAATGGTCATTGATACTTTTGAATACTTTTGAATACTTTCTGATACTTTTTGAATACTTTCAGATACTTTCTGGCTGGACAGAAAAGCCTCAGAATGTAAACCTGCAATATTTAGCTCCGTTTGTCTGACTATAATTAGTAACACAAGAAATAAAATAGGCTGTGTATGCTCAAGTCATATTCTTTTAAGTTAGATCATGACTTTCACCTGGATGTTGGTAATTTCAGGAATCAGAACTGTGCAAACTTCTGTGTAAGGAGGCAGAACTTCCTACCTGTAAAGGGAAGACACACTCTAAAATTCCCCCTGGTCTGCAGTGATGCAATTTTGGGACACAGTAGCAGAAGAAATATAAATGATACTTGAGTGTTTCATTCCAGACACTCTGTCTCCCTAATGATACATCAGAGTATTTTCATCTAACCTCTCCTGCTAAATCATTGGTAGTATCGGCTAGATATTGATGATAAATGTATCATATTGATAGCTAAATATTGGTAGCTAAATGTATCATAATGCATCATTGTAACATCTCCAATACCTGCTGATAAATGGCTTCAATTTCTTGCTACAACAGCAATTTATGAAAGAATATCATATAAACTTCAAGATAAACTCCCACAATTTGAAGAGATTGCCTCTTTTTACACTTTATAAATAGAAGCAAAGATTGTACATCTCCTCCAATATCTGTGTTGAAATGGTCTATTCTTATTCCCAAAGGGAGCAGTATAGTGCTCAAATGGGGAGCTTCTTTCTGGTCTAAACTGTTGTAAATCTGGAAGAGCTGAGGCAATTTACTCCAAAGAAGGATCTGTCCCCAGGAGCCCGCCTATTGTTACCTCTCCAGCTCTCAACCTTTACTGAATTGATTTCCTTTTCCTCTCTTTTTGCAAGGAGCCCTCACCCAAAGAGAACTAGCTGCTTGGGGATTGCCAAAATGGAACAGATGAAGAATGCCATAATTTTCAAAGAATTATTTCAGTAAAATGCAGCAGGTGTTTCCCCTCTTTTCCAGAGGGGAAAGCTCTTTCCAGAGGACCATAATATTAGCTACTAATATTAGATATTAGAAGCTTTAAGATATTTATTCTGTGGTAGGAAGCTTGTATGAGCCAGATAAGACACTGACCTGATTCCACTTTTGCCCAAACTTGCACTTATTAACATCTTGTGCTGGCCAGGAGGAGGGGCAAAAAATTCCACATTAAATGCTTTCAAAATATTTTCAAAACATTTCAATAGCCATTTTCCATGAAACACAAGTGGAAAGCACAAAACAGATGACAGTAAGGCACATGGTTTATATAACTGCTCACATTTTCACCTCTGAGTAGTTACATTACTTCCAAGCTTTGTACTTGTAAAATCTTGTAAAATCTTTATGTATCACCATCATTTTTTTCTGGTATGGAATAAATGTACACATGTATTTCATCTAATCAAATCAGTATACAAGCATGAACAAGCTGAAAAAATGTTCCTCACAATCTTTTAATGTACCTCTTCTTTTTTCTATATTCCCTTCAGTTGTCATCTCCTCTTGTCTTCTGTCAAACTGTTACAAGCATGAAAATAATAAATAATACATACTTCATAATCCAGCAACTTTATACAAGTGCTTTTAACACATAAGTTCTTCAGTGAGACATGAGAGAGAAAATTTGTGTTGTTAGTCTCTTATTTTAAAATGGGTTAGAAGACATTATGTTCCATTTGTGCCACATCTCACAGATGGTGTCTGGGAGTTGATAGAGGGAAGATCTTCCCTCGGTACATACAGCACTGGCACATCAACAGTAACACTAGTTCTTGAAGCAGAGACCCCCAAAAGCTTCAGGGAAGCCCCCAGGAGGTGAAGATCTATCAGATTCCCTGAGACAGCTCATCTTGCATCCCAGGACTGCTACAGTGATGTGGACTAACCCCCACCCAAGCACAGCAGCAGGTCCCAGGTGTGGAAACTTGCTTGCTAGAAACCTCAGGAAAGGTGGCCCACGCATGAACAGCTGTGCCTAGGAGAAGAGCACCTTGTTTTCAGCATGCTGGCAGCTGTTGAGCAGAGAAGAGGACTTGCAGGTTAAGATTTACTCTGCTCTGTGTTTGTGTGCAGGAAAGAGTTGAGTCCTCCCTTTCTTCCTTCAGGCGTTGCAAACTCTCACAAATTTGGCCAGGGTTCCCTGAGCTCTGCTGCCTCCACCTTTAGGCTGATGCAACACCAAATTAAAACGAGAATAGCAGAAGTTTCCAAAATTCCAGCAGCTGTTTGCTGGCTATGGATACCCTGTCCAGTGAGGACAGCTTTAAGGTCCCTCCCGCTCTTCTGTTAGGACAGAGAAAACCAAAAGGGCCTTTTGTGACCCACACACTCCCTTGTGCAGAAGGAATGGGGCTAAACAAGGACTTCATAATTAAATAAAGCAAATTAGGAAATGTTGGAGTCAGATATATCGGTTCTAATGAAATGGTTTAGGGTAAATATACACTCAAGCATTTATACATGAAACCAAATCTGGCATGGAGGAGATCAAGCCAAGCAAGCCCTGTCATATTCAGCTAGAATTCTGTGTAGTAAAACTGATCATATTTCTCAATTCTCAGACAAGACAGTTCCTCTAAGTGCATGTGTTTTGTTTTGTTTTGTTTGGGGTTTTTTTCCTTTCTTTCCAGCTGCTCACAACACCAATAAATGACTAAGTAACACCATTACTGTAAAACATGCTGAACACCCCAAAGCTGTATTTACTGGAAGGACGTCACATTATTGTTTCCATACCATTAAATATTAGTTTAGGCTTTATATAATCCTTAGAGATAAAAAAGATTTTTCTTCGAGCCTCAAGGAAATGCAGTAGGAGGCAATTTTCCAAGTGGTGCAGAAGAGTTATGCGCACAGGTCTTGTTATTCATGCACTCACTAAGAATATTTAGCTCCCTGCCCTTCCCTGCTCTTCCCGGTTTTCTCAGCAAGATGCAATTGGATATAGAAAACCAAGAGACAAAATGTTTTGGCCTGAGTGTCAGCGAAAAGAAGTGAATGTTATTTTCCCTCTGCTATTTTACAATGTGATTTGATCTACATTCCCTGCAATTTTAAGAAATGCTTTGTCAGAGCACAGTGATTATACATACAAGTTTCATCATGTATATGCCCTTTTCAACTTGATAGTATGAGATTCAGGCTGTGTTCTTCCCTTCCTTGAGCAGAGTATTTTTTCCTCTATTTTGTTTGCCAGATTTACACAGAGGAGGAATGTGTTGAGGGTTCTGAAAATCAAGGATTTAAGCTCAAGTATTCAGAGGGCCCACCTATTAATTGTGATGTGTAACACAGAAATTTAAAAGCTCTGAAAATTATGAGTTATTACCAGCACATGTTACCTGTGATAAACTGGAACAGAGTTAAGGGTAATCATAATCTCAGATAATAGGTCAGTTACCTTGTATTATGTTTCCATTGATTAAGGCACAGAAATCTTCTTGGATCTGGGTCAATAATCAGGAGGACAAGGTGCAACATTTCTTGTTATTCTGGAAAAAACAGATTTAAGAGACTATGACTGTATTTCACAGGGCTACATCTTACAGATTCTTGTTAGTCTTTACCTGCTCATAATCTTCCAATTATAATGAGGATTAAAAACAAAGATAAGGAAACTGTGAATTAAATAGCTGATTTTAGACCTTCTTTGCATTTGTACTTAAGAATCAACTTTGTTCTCTCTGACTGGCAAAATAATTAAACAAACTGGTTTTCAACTATATGTGCAAGGTATATTTGATATATTTCAATGTATTTTTTATTTTATCATATAAATATACAGAATGAGAGTGTGACAGCCATTCTAATTTGTTCAGACTTCTACATTTTACATATATGTTATCTCAGAAAAATGACAAAACACTTCTCTTTCCTAAATGATGACTTTATTTGGGGTTTGGATCAAAATGCATTGGGATAGAAATTAAAAATCAATTTAAATGCATAAAACTGGTTTAATTAATTGTATTTAACTGTCTTAAATGTATGGCATCCCCTTATTTTCCTGTAAGAAGGAAGTTTATTTAAAACTAGCCAGATTACTAAATGAAAAAAGGGGATACATTTAGTCAACTGAGGGATTACTTCTTGTCTCCAGGAGCTAATACTTAGATGTCTAACATGCAGATAAATGGCTAGTGAAATTATCGGAAGTGCCTATAGGGGCTACTGCCTCATTTACCCTGAAGTCAATAGGAGTTAGACATTTAATCTGTAGGAGGGATTTTGAAACTCCCACTGGTCATCTGTCTCCATCTCTAGGCACCAAAATATCTTTGGAAATCTGACCTCGCAGTATTAAGGTTTTGTCCATATTCTTTTTTGTCCATATTTTTTGTTCATAGATTAGAACACAAAACAGTGCCACATTTTCAGCCTTCAAGCCATTTCTGAATTTTCCATGAGCAATGATAATAAAATTACAAAAGCACTGTACCTGCCAGTTCAGCTAAAAGAAAGAAAACAGAGGCATTTCTGAATAATATCTGAAAAGCAAGCATAAACCAGTATCAGCATCATGGTAAAGGAAGAAAAAGTAGTACATGAAAAATTAGTACATTACTGGATTTGAAGACATAATAATTATTTTAATAAAGTCCATATTGAAAAATTAAAAATTTCATGTTTTTCTTCTAATTGCCAAGTAGCTCTCTTTGAGCAGGAGAATCTTTCTAGTATACTGAAATAATGCTGAGAAAATCTAACCTTTATTAGAGGTTGAGGTGTTTTACATCTGAATTCAATTTTATTGTTAATGCAATCAATTTTACATATATTTTTAAATTAAATAGAAATATATATTTTAATTCTAACTTCTCAATACCTCTAGAAATTCCCAAAAGCACACTGGGTACCTGGGCTGCTGGTACAGTCACTGGGGCATTACATGTCTCCAACTACAAACTGAGCAGGGCACTTAAGAAAGTACCAATGAGGAAACCATATCAAATTCAGCCTTTCAGTGCCTTTGCTGATGTGCTTTCAGGTGCTTCCTCATACTCAGGACGCCCTGTATGAACTCTCTAATGGATTTAGACAGCTACATCTTTTCTCTTAAAAGCCTAAATGCATTGGTGCTGCTGCTTTAACCAGTAGGTCAGTGGTATGAGCTTTCACCTTCCTTGAATTCCCTTTTCTGCCAAGGAAGGTCTCCTAAGACAGCATCCATATAACCAGGCAAGCAGGAACTTCCCAGGGTGGGAGCCCTCCTTACCTACCTACCGAGATTTTACTATTTTGCCTATGAATATTTTCTCACAGGGAGATGACCTAATCACTTGGCTGCCCTGGTATTCTTTTTTCTGTCTTGGCTTCAATCATGGGGAATTATGTAACAAACATGAAGCATCATGTACAGGCTAAAAGAAGTTTACTCCATACTTAATATTTTCTGTGCTCTCACAGTGGAGGTTTTCCTGGCAGCAGAAACTGTGCATTGACCCATGTCCTTCTAAATCCTGGACAATTTGGGTTAAGCTGTGGAGTTAAACCAACAGTAAATAATCATTCCAAAGATAAGGAAGGGACAGAAAACCTTGCTGGAATTTCTAAAGTAGTCATAGGTGTGGAATGCTATGTACTGCTGATGTCTTACACTGCGTGCTTAGGGGAATTTTCCACCAAGTCAATGTTGGAAATACAGTGCCTACAAACTTTATTTACACCCAGGATTAAAACAGAGTCGAGTTGGGGGCATGCCACTTTTTCAGTTTACGCATTCAGTCTGGATTCATCTCATCTAGCTTCAGCCATTTGTAGGTGATGAATCATCCAAACAGTTTTAGATATCCAACTTACACTCTATGAACTGAACGTCATGACTCAGCTTCATTTAAGCAAGAAGAGATTTGCTACTAAAGTATAACTCTGGTGTAGATGATATTTCAGGGGCATGGTTTCCTCATGTTTGCTCATCTTTTCTGCTGGATTGGAAATTATTCCAGTATGTATTTTGAAAGTTTTGTATATATATATATATATA
>VZSE01014954.1:0-18127 GCA_013398275.1 Promerops cafer
TTAAAAAGTGGGACTGGGTTTTTATAGTATAGAGTGATTGACTGTCAGTCGGATGTCTTCAGGCCAGCTGTTTCAGCTCAGTAGCTTTAAATAAGTTATCAGTACTATCGTTTGTTGTTTTCTTTGTCAGGAACTTTGTCTGTCACACCCTCACCAGTGCCAGTTTGTGTCTGGAAACATTGCTCTTCGTCAGAATGTTTAACTTTGGAATTGATGAGTCAAGCTGGTCTCAGCATTCTTCAACAACAAAAGCATTGTAACTCCCCTTCTCCATCCATCACTGATAATTTTTGCAAATAGGATAAAGTTTGAGATGGTTTACCCCAGTTTAGACAGAGCATCCTGCTACAACAGTAACACATCTGTTGGAAACAAAATTGTGAACACCAGTATATATGTCCTTGAAAATCTGTTGGAGCTTTTCCTGTGGGTTTAGCCTAATCACCAGTGTTTAGGTACTTGTGTCCATACCCTTTACTATATCCATGGTCTGACCAATTATAAATTGCTTCCTTAATTGTCCTATCCTAGACACTTTATTATTAATGATCATAGAATTGTAGTATCATGGAATGTTTAAGGTTGGAAGGGACCTTAAAGATCATCTAGTTCCAACCCCTCTGCCATGGGCAGGGACACCTTTCACTTGACCAGGTTGCTCAGAGCCCCATCCAGCCTGGCCTTGAATACCTCCAGGGATGAAGAGTCCACAACCTCTCTGGGCAACCTGTTCCAGTGCCTCACCATCCTCACAGTAAAGAATTTCTTCTTAATATCTAATCGAAACCTGCCCTTTTTCAGTTTAGAGCCATTTCCCTTTTGGCCTGTCACTACATGCTCTTGTATAACTTTCCTCTCCAGCTTTCTTGTAGGCCCCCTTTAGATACTGGAAGGTTGCTTTAAGGTCTCTCTGGAGCCTTTTCTTCTCCAGGCTGAAAAGCCCAAACTGATCCATGGAAAAACTCCACAACTCATGAAAGTTGTAAAGTAGGTATGTATTTATTCAGTGCTGAGATGCATGGGGGATAGTTCCTCCAAAAACATGCTCGCCTTCGGCAGTGTCTATGCTTCTAGTTATTTTCTAAAGTCTTACATATGCATAAAGTTACACAATACCCTAATATATATTCATTTCCTAACCCCGCCTTGCCTCGCTTCATATTATAATGAGCTCAAAGTCCTTCTGCGCTTGTGCAGTACCCTCTGGTGGTCATCTGGTGGTCCTTGGGATGAAGTAAGACCGTAGTCTTCAGGACTGAACTTTTCACCTTGCCTCCTTGTGCATGCTCCCTGGTCTCTTGGTTTCAGTCCAAGCTTCAAGGCTGGTTTTGGCTGGTTTAGGGGTTGAATAGTCCTTGAACAGTCCTCCTTATCACAATAGTCTTGCAAGCCTTACATTCTCTCATCCTGTTTTCGCAAGCAGTTTCTTCCTTATCGCAATATCCTTGCATTCTTTCATCCTGCTCTTGCAAGCACAGTAAATGTTAAGTAAGCAACATACATTGTCTAATCAGCTACCTCTAATCAATCACTCCTAATTTTCTTGCTTCACAACTTCATAGGAGAGATGTTCCAGCCCTGTGATCAACTTAGTGGCCCCCCTCTGGACTTGTTCTAACAGGTTAATGTCTTTCTTGTGTGCAGTATTCAAGGTGAAGTATTCACAAGAGTGGAGTAGAGGGAGACAATGACCTCCCTTGACCTGCTGGTCATGCTTCTTTTGATGTAGCTCAAGATATGATTGGCTTGCAGTTGGCTTTCTGGTCTGCAAGCGCATGGTGCTGAGCTGTGTTGAGCTGTGTTGAGCTTCTTGTCCATGAATACCCCCAAGTCCTTCTCCCCAGGGCTGCTCTCAATTCATTCTCTGCTCAGCCTATACTTGTGCTTGGAATTGCCCCAACCCAGGTGCAGGACCTTACACATGGACTTGTTGAACTTCATGAGGTTTGCACAGACCCATCTCTCAAGCCTGTCAAGGTCCCTCTGGATGGTGTCCCTTCCCTCCAGTGTGTTTACCACACCACACAGCTTGGTGTCATCAGCAAACTTGCTGAGGGTGCGCTCATTCCCACTGTCCACATCACAAACAAAGATGTTAAAATGCACCGGTCCCAATATGGAAGGAACATCCCTGGTCTCCGGTCTCCACTTGGTCATTGAGCCATTGACCACAACTTTCTGAGTGTGACCATCCAGCCAATTCCTTATCCACCAAGTGGTCCATTTGTCAAATCCACGTCTCTCCAGTTCAGAGACAAGAATATTGTGTGGGACCCTGTCAAATGTATTGCAAAAGTTCAGGTAGATGACATCTGTTGCTCTTCCCTCATCTACCACTGCTATAACCCCATTTAAGAAGGCTACCATATTTTTCAGGCACGGTTTGCCTTTAGTGAAGCCATGTTGGCTGTCACCAATCACATCCTTATTTTCCATGTGCCTTAGCATAGTTTCCAGGAGGATCTACTCCATGATCTTGCCAGGCACTGAGGTGAGACTGACTGGCCTGTAGTTCCCTGGGTCTTCCTTAATTCCCTTTTTAAAAATGGGGGTTATGTTTCCCCTTTTCCAGGCAGTAGGAACTTCACTGGACTGCCATGACTTCTCAAATATGATGGATAGTGACTTAGCCACTTCCTCCACCAGTTCCCTAAGGACCTGTGAATGTATTTCACCAGGTCCCATGAACTTATGAACCTTCAGGTTCCTTAAATGGTTTTGAACCCAGTTTTCTACATCAGGCAGTTCTCCATTCTCCCAATCTCTGCCTTCACCTTCTGCAACTTGGGTGATGTGGCTGGAACACTTGCCTGTGAAGACTAAAGCAAAAACTTGTTGAGTACCTCAGCTTTCTCCATGTCCATGGTATCCTTCCTGAGAGGACCCACATCTTCCCTAGTCTTTCTTTTTATCACCAACGTAGCTATAGAAGCTTTTTTTTGTTACACTTGATGTCCTTGGCCAAATTTACTTCTGCCAGTGCTTTAACTTTCCTAAGCAGATCCCTGGCTGCTCAGAGAATTTCTCTGTATTCCTCTCAGGCTACCTTTCCCTGCTTCCACTAAAGTCCAGTTGGACAACATCCACAACCTCTCCTTCATACACTAAATGAGTCACCTTGTCATAAAAGGAGATCAGGACCCACCTTTCTTAAATCCATGCTGGCTGGGCCTAATCCCTTGGTTGTTCTGTACGTGCTGCATGGTGGCATTCAGGATGATCTGCTCCATGACCTCTACCAGCACCAAGGCCAGGCTGACAGGCCTGTAGTTCCCTGGATTCTCCTTCTGTCCCTTCTTGTAGATGGGTATTACATTTGCTAACTTCCAGTCAAGTGGGACACCTCCCTGGTTGGCTAGGACTGCTGATAAGTGATTGAAGTGGCTTGGCAAGTTCTTCAGCCAGCTCCCTCCGTACCCTTGGGTACCTCCAAAGCCCATGTTCGCTCACATATAGGAGACAATTGTATGCATAAACAAATGAATTCATTACTGTGGATTATGTTTTCTCTGCAAGATCAAAATACCAATACAACTGGGGATAATTTTTTTTATCAGCACAGATTCATTCTGTTGTTGATTCAGCTCTGCCAAAGCAAGCTATTTTAGTTTGATATTTAATGTAACCTGATCACTCTGGTTTTATATTGCCACTTCTTTTGTTAATGAATCTGAAACAAGGTGGTAAAAAAAACCCTCCTAATATCTCCACTATCAACATGGAAACTTTAAACACATCTCAATCAATCTCAACCTAGCCAAGACTCTGACAGCAGAGATCTGTGTGCTTTTCCCTTCCCTTCTCTTCTGTATACTCTTCTTTGGTGGTGATTGGTCAAAAGTTGGACTCAGTCTTAGAGGTCTTTTCCAACCTCAATGATTCTGTGATTCTCAGTCACTAGATCTTCTGTTATCTCTAAACATCTTTTGGTTCCTGGCCTATGTCCCTTCAAACACACTCTTTTTTTCACTTATGCTATTCATTGCAAACAACAGCTCCGATAGATCCAAAGTTCTAAAAGGAAAGGGAAAGGGGAAAAGCCTATGTGGCTGCTCCTCCCTCCACCCATGTTTTTCTTTTCAGCACACCTCCAGTTAAATCTACATTGTCCAGGCATATCTGCTTAACATGGCCAGAAAAGCTCTGTCATACTGCTGATCATCCAGGAACCTCACTAGCGAGCCCCAGGATACTGACAGCCTGACCCAAGAAATTCAGGGAGTCATGGACCTGCAAGCCTGATGTTTATATCAGGTAAGTTAGCAGAAACTATTCTAGTTAACAGAACAGTCGAGCAAATGAATCAATAAGATATATTAGGGAACAGTCATGGTGGCTTTCCTAAAGGGAATTTGACCCTCACAAGCTATAGTGAACCTGACCCAATGACCATTGTACATTGATGAGTTAGTGATCCACATAGCAGTTAACCTGAGTAAACCCAACCCTGTGCTATACTGTGCTATACTGCATGTAAAGCTTGGCCTTCAGGACTGTGTTGTGCTGCAAATAGCCCTTGACTGCAGGATAAACTTAGCTAATTGTAACAAAGTAGCCTGTAGGAAGCTCCCACTTGGTACTGGCAATTGCACTACCTGTACATCCTTGCCTTTATCTAAAACTGTGACAACACATTGTCATGTAAACATCCTTTTTATCTGACAGCAGAAATGATTAATAGAACTCTTTTCTTTTAAGAAAATCCTGTAAGATCTCAAAAGACCAGCATGTCCAGTAACCTTTCCACAGATATGTGACAGATGTACTCCTGTTTGAACTAACTGAATTTTGGACCAGGCAGATGCTCAACAAGTAGGCCTAACCAAAACTAACTCTATTGTGTGAGGCTATCAGTGAGAACACAACACCAAACCCAAAAAACCAGTTTGGCTGGAGGCTGAGCTGATAAGTGCCTTAAATAGCATGAACACAGCAGAAAACCTGATTACAAGCCAACCACTTTAGAAATATCTGAAGTCATCAAGGCCCATTGAGCTCTCCCTCTATAGCAGTCCACAAAATGTCCATTGAGGTTTTTTAAGTCCATGACTTTGGGCTCCATCTGTTATGGTGTCCACTCAGGACAGGAGAGGTGGTGTATTGTGTGGAGTTATTTGACACCAAAGCCAGCTCAAGTCAGGTCACTGCTGCACTTGTACTGCTTCTTGTAAGGCTCATCCTCCATTGATTCAGGTAGTTCCTGCTACAGTGTTACCAAAAACTGGTAAAATAAAAAACTCCTGACCACCAATGTAGCATAAAGAAGCAGGCATTCTTTATTTGGCTGGATGCATGGGGGATATTTCCAAGCCTATCATGCATGCCGAGTACAGAAAAGGCTCGTGTTTCTATGCTATAGTTTACATAGATATTCATTGATATTCCCAGAAGAAACACACATATGATAATAATTTCCCTGAAGTCATCATCATATTTCCCCTCACATTGACGCACACATTTTCTTGTCTGGGGAGTCCCTCCAGTAGTCTTTGGTGGTTGCTGACCCCAGAGTTATACCTGACTGTCCAATGAACTTGGTGCTACTTTCCAAATATGGAAAAGAGTTGGCCGAACTGGTTTGGTTCATTATTTTGCAAGACCCTTGATCAATGAAGTGTAGTTTTTGTGCCATTTCTTGGTTAATGTTTAATCATAGTTTGATTGTGCAGTTCCATAGGCTAGTGATTTTGCCAAATAATCATTGTCTTTTCCCTACCATCTGAGCAACTAGTTCTTCATCTGGCAACATTTCCCCCCTTTGAGGCTTGTGAAGCTTATCTTCCCTTCAATCTTTCATAAGCCTCACTTTGCTTTTTTACTAACATTACATAAATTACTCATGTTTCATTAGTGATCATGTTTTTTACACAGCTTAAAGCAAGTATCATAATCACAATTATTTCTATGATCACAATTATACTTTACAAAAGTGAGGCCAACCGACCAGTCAGAGAAAATCCAAATCCTTTCATTATTTTATTCGAGTTACTTTCTAATCCTGCCCTTAATTCTCTTCTAGATGCAGCAACAAATTTTATTCTCTCTGTCTGATCATCCAATTTAGCAATCACATTTGGAATGTGCACACAAGTATTGTTGTTTAAATTCAAGTAACTACATACTCCGTGTTCATGTAACAGCAATAGGTCTAAAGCCAATCTGTTTTGTAAGGTCATTTTAGTTGTGGCTTACAATTATTCATTTATTTCAGTAAACCCCAACTGAGTATTATGTGCTAAATTTCCCGTGTGTAGAGTCAAATTGTGTATGGCTAGTTTGTTCCTAAAGGTAGATATTTGAGGATTAAAGATGGATTCTAAAATCCATCCCCCTATAGTTCCCATACTGGGATGTTTCCAAGTTTTATCACGCTTAACTTTTCCCCATAGTCGCATTCCCAATGGCCACTCCTTCCTCAAGGGACAATGTTAATACTCCCAGTGTCCACTGTACTCTTGATTCTCCCAAGGGCAAATGTGTGGTCCAAATTTCATTACTTCCCATCCATATTGTGGGTCCTAATGATTTTACCATATCCCGCTGACAGTCTATATCTCTGTGTCATGGGTGGAGTGAGTGCTTCAGACAAAGTTTATTAAAGAAGCCCTGCTGCTGAGTCACAAGGTGCTGAGAAGACCTCCTTGTTTTCTAAACTCCTTCTCAGAGAGGAGCCTGGAGGCAGCTGGATCTTATCTTAGCCTCAGACTGTCAACTGTTTAAGGTTTGCAACTCTGTCCTGCATGTTTCAATGATGGCAAATCTGATAGATTTATAAAAGATGAGTTATTTATTATGACAGAAGATCTTGATCAGAATTACTGCACGGTATAAAAGCTAAAAACACTTGTTGACTATAACATAAATGGCAAAGTACACTATATTAACACAATTACATTAAAGCAGTTATATTAAAGCTAGCAAAAGAAACATCAAGTAGAGGTTTTGATGTATCTCACCACTCTTTGTTTCATGGAGTACTTCTTCCTTTCTCTCAATCCCTGGGAAGTAATGGTGGAGAGGCATCGCGAAATCCATGGGAGAAACTCCACACACTTTGAGAAGAGTATGTGGAAGAATCTGACTGTATGAAAGTAGACTGAACTTTTTATAGCATAAAGAAGTTGACTGCCAGTCATATGCCTCCAGGTCAGTTTAGCAGCTTATCTGTCAATTCTTACTTCAAAGGGACAGATGTTTGTTTGATGATGGTAAGCCAGGCTGGCCTTTTGGCATATTCAACACTAAAAATACCACTACAGCTGCCACCAATAGTTTACCACAGATAGCTTGCATTGTTTGTCTTCTGACCGGATTCCAGGCCAAGCAGATAAGCTTTATGAGGGGAAAGCATCCTGCTACACTCTCCAAGTCTCACTGTTTGTTAGATGAGACCAGGTATCCTTAAGAAAGGTAAAATAATTTCTAAAAACACACCCCAACCTTAGAGTCTGGGCCACAGTCATGAGCCACTGTACCTCAGGATTCCTACAAGTGTATATCTAGGTGCAATTCTACTTTTCCTTTGTCCTTGAATCCTTTTGTTTTGACTTTATGAAATCAGAATATTTTATACCAGCCTGTAAGGGATCTTCTGGGATGGCTGTGCTCCCTTCCTAATCTAGGCACCACAGAGCTAGTTGGATACATTCCTATTGTTTGTATTTGTCCATCATAAGGAATATTTTCCTTCTATCCCTGTCCGGTTTGCATGGGTATTATTTCCTTCCCACATGTGTTTCCATATTTTTGTTAAATTGATGGCTAAAGTTCCCCATGGAACTGGATTTTCTGTGGAGGTTGGTGTTGGCAAGCAAGCTGTTATAGAAGTTACATTTTGTAATCTGCCAAAATCTTGCACTAATCTTAAAATCACATTCTCTTTCCCAAAGGCTAACAAAATAGTTCCTCTTGCTATTGTAAATATACAATTATTTGTCATCTTCATCTGGGTCTGGTAAATAGTATCCCCCTAGAAAAACATATTCTATACCTAAAACAATCAATCCTTAAACCAATATTGGTTTAAAATATATAAACACTATACTGGTTATTACAAACACTGTGAAAATAGGATCTATGTCTCTGAGCAGAAAAACAACAATAGAAATTCCCCCTCCCCAAGAAATAAAAGGAAGAACTCGATGGTGTTAGCTAGTCTTGTTTCCAGCATATCTTCATGCATAAAGGACTATCTGTAGGCTCACAATGATCACAGAATCACACAGAATCACTAGGTTGGAAGAGACCTTCAAGATCATCGAGTCCAACCCATGCCCTAACACTACCTCAACTAAACCATGGCACTGAGTGCCACATCCAATCTTTTTTTAAACACATCCAGGGATAGTGACACCACCACATCCCCAGGCAGACAATTCCAGTACTTCATCACTCTTTCTGTAAAAATCCTTTTCCTAATATCCAACCTAAATTTCTCTTAGCGCAGCTTAAGACTGTATCCTCTCATTCTGTCAGTTGCTGCCTGGAGAAAGAGACCAACCCCACCTGACTACAACCACCTTTCAGGAAGTTGTAGAGAGTGATAAGGTCACCTCTGAGTCTCCTTTTCTCCAGGCTAAACAACTCCAGCTCCTTCAGTTGTTCCTCATAGGGCTTGTGTTCCAAGCCCCTCACCAGCCTCATTGCCCTCCTCTGGACACGCTCAAGCGTCTCAATGTCCTTCCTAAACTGAGGGGCCCAGAACTGGACACAGTACTCAAGGTGTGGCCTCACCAGTGCCAAGTACAGGGGAAGAATGACCTCCCTGGTCCTTCTGGCCACACTATTCCTGATACTGGCCAGGATGCTGTTGGCCTTCTTGGCCACCAGGGCACACTGCTGGCTCATGTTCAGTTGGCTGTCGACCAGTACCCCTAGATCCCTTTCTGCCTGGGCACTGTCCAGCCACACCGTCCCCAGCCTATAACGTTGCAGGGGGTTATTGTGGCCAAAATGCAGGACTCAGCACTTGGACTTATTAAACTTCATCTTATTGGACTCTGCCCATCCAATTATGTGATTGCTGGCTTTACCCACATGTGATGAACCCAGGGTTCAATTCACTCTACCTTGAACATGGTGTAGGTTACCAGGAGGACTTGGAAAGGTCCTTTCCACTTTTCCTTCAATACTTCAGAGTTGAGGTTGCGATGAGCTGACCTTGGTTGGATGCCAGGTGCCCACCAAGCCACTCTACCACTCCCCAGTTGGATAGGGGAGAGAAGATAAGATGGAAAGCAACTCGTAGGTTGAGATAAGGCAGTTTACTAAAGCAAAAGTGAAAGTTTGCGCACGCATAGGCAAAGAGAAAAAAAAGTTTATTCTCTACTTCCCATCAGCGAGTGATGTTCAGACACTTCCCAGGAAGCAGGGCTTTAGCATGCAGAGTAGTTGCTCTGCAAGGCAAATATTATAAATAATGAATGCCCCCTGTTCCTCCTCCTTCCTTTAGCTTTTATATCTGAGCTTACATCATATAGTATGGAATATCCCTTTGGTTAATTTGGGTCAACTGGACTAGTTGTGTCCCCTCCCAGGATCTTGCCCACTCCCAGACCCTTGAAGGGGGAAGAATGTTGGAGAGACAGCACTGATGCTTCCACCCCTTGCCTCTGTGAATCTCATATTTAAGAATTATTACATTCATTACACAACCTGCACTCAAATCAACAAAATCAACCAAACAAAGCAGGACAAAAATTCCCCTCACAAAAATCAAGATAACTATCACAACACAGAATGAAAGTGGACAATTTGCACAAAATCCACACCTTGTCCCTTCACTACAATTACAACAAAAATTCCCCATGATCATTCTACTCTCTAACATTGTTCAGTACTTGTTTTGCCCATTACCTCTCCCAATTACTATCTTTATCTCAAAATCCTCATGATCCTGGGTTTTGGCACAAAAAAGACTGTAGTGGGTTGACCCTGGCTGGATGTCAGGCACCCACCAAAGTTGCTCTGTCATGGGATGAGTGAGAGCTTCAGACAAGCCCTGCCTTAGCCTCAGATTTTGACAACATTTTGAATTTAAGAAATCATTCTGGTCCACAATTTCTAAGGATGGCAGATCAGGTCTATTTGTAAAATTAATTATTTATTAAACAGGACATAACAGATGAAAGATCTTAATCAGAGCTACTTACTACACAGTCTAAAACTAAACAGAACTACTAGTAGATTACAGCATAACATAAAGCAGTGCACGATATCAAGGTATCTATATTAAAGCTAGCAAAAGAAATAGTATTGATTAAGATTCAAACGTAACTTACTACTGAAATGACGATAATGTACACAGATTCCTTTCACTTGACCTCTGAGGGACTAACTGCAAAGCAGGCATCCCTACTCATGGGAGAAACTCCACAGATTTCCACGGAAATGTATAGAAGATTTCTGCTTTGTGAAATTTTTGCACAGCTTTTATAGTTTGTAAAGTGAGGTGTCTGTCAGTCAGAAATCCAGCTTATCTTCCAGATGACAGACCATTGTTAATGTCATGGTGCCAAGAGAGCTCATCCTGTTTGAGTTATCTGACAGGTTAACAAAAACCAGATAAGCTCCTGTGGGGGGAGAGATGCCCTGGTACACTATCACTCCTCTCCGCAGCTGGACAGAGAAGAGAAAATATAAGGAAGGATTCATGAGTTTAGATAAGGACAGAGAGAGATCACTCTCCAAATATTGTCAAAGGTAAAAGAGACTAGAATCAGAGATATTGAGTTGATTACCAACAAAATCAGAGCAGGATCATGAGAAGGAAAATAAGACAATGTCACAAAATGGGGGTCAGTTCATCACAGGTTGTTTCTGCTGCTGCTCAGGGAGAGAAGTCCTACTCCTGCTCCAGCGTGGGATCCCTCCCATGGGAGATAGTTCTCCACAAACCACTGCAACATGGTAACTCCTCTATGAGGAGCAGTCATTTGAGAACAGCCTACTCCATCATGGGTCTCCCACAGGGTTGCAAATCCTACCAGGAAACCTGCTCCAGTGTGGACTCCTCTCTCCATGGGTCCACAGGTCCCTGCCAGGAGTCTGGTCCAGCACAGTCTTCCCATGGGTTCACAGCCTCCTCTCAGGCATCCGCCTCCTCTGGTGTAGGTCTCCTCCACAGGCTGCAGGTGGGTCTCTACATCTCCATGGACTTCCATGGGCTGCAGGGGCACAGCTGCTTCACCATGGTCTTCACCACAGGCTGCAGGGGAATCTCAGCTCTGGTGCCTGGAGCACCTTCTGCCCCTCCTTCTGCACTAACCTGGGTGTCTGCATAGCTGTTCGTCTCACATATTCTCACTCCTTTCTTCTCTGACTGCCATTACAACTGTGCAATAACTTTTTTTTTCTTCTTAAATATGTAATCACAGAGGCATTACCACCACTTCTGATTGGCC
Source organism: Promerops cafer (assembly GCA_013398275.1). Taxonomy (NCBI): domain Eukaryota; kingdom Metazoa; phylum Chordata; class Aves; order Passeriformes; family Nectariniidae; genus Promerops; species Promerops cafer. The sequence continues at coordinate 11,403 of VZSE01014954.1, forward strand.
CAGCCTTGACCAGTGGCACATCTATCTTGGAGCCGGCTGACGTTGGCTCTGCTGGACACAGAGGAAGCTTTTAGCAGCTTCTTACAGAAGCCACCCCTGTAGCCCCTCCGCTACCAAAACCTGGCCATGCAAACCTAATACAAAATCCCCAGGCTGGTACAAATGAACAGGTGCATCCAAAGCAACCGGTCCCAAAAGAGTTATAAACCAACAGTCCAGCAAGGGTTTTTCCTAAATAACTCAAGTACAGATTTCAATCTGTTTCTCCCTTTAAATGTATTTCTCCTGGAATTGATGGTGTTTGATATGGCTGTCCATACAGCAATTCATATGGGCTCACTTTAGTTTTTGACCCTGACTGAGTTCTGACTTGCAAAAGAGCCAGAGGAAGGGCCTATGACCATTTTAAAGAGGTTTCTTGGCACATTTTACTAATATGTCAGTTTAAAGTCTAGTTCATCCTTTCCATTTTCCCACTTGACTGAACGCTAAGGGATATGTAAGTTCCGTTTTATACCTAAGGTCTTGGTCAGCTGTTGCACCACATCTGCTATAAAATGTGGGCATCTATCTGAAGACATCCCAAGTGGCCTCCCAAATCTGGGTATGATTTTTTTAAGCATAATTTTTACCACTTCCCTGGCTTTATTGGACAGCCAGAAAATGTATCTACCAATACCAAAAGATACCTATACTTGTTTTTTCTATGTAATTCAGAGAAATCCACCTGCCAATAACCTCTGGGTGAATTTCCCTGTTTAACTGTTCCAGCAGATGGTCTCTTCTATAGGCCTGTCAGTCTCACTTTAGTGCCTGGTAAGGTTATGGAGAATATTTTTCTGGGAGGTATTGAAAAACTCCTGAAAGACAATGCAGTCATCGGTCACAGCCAGCATGGCTTCATGAGAGGGAGGTCCTCCTTATCAAACTTGATTTCCTTTTATGACAAGGTAACCCACCTAGTTGATCAAGGGAAGCCAGTTTAAGTAATCTTTTTGGATTTCAGTAAAGATTTGATACTGTGTCTCCCAGGATCCTTCTGGACAAAATGTCCAGCATTCAGCTGGATAAACATGTCACATGATGGATGAACAACTGGCTCATGGGTTGAGCGCAAAGGGTTCTAGTGAATGGAGTGACATCAGACTGGCGACCTGTCACTAGCAGGGTTCCAGAGGGCTCCATCCTTGGCCCTGTAATCTTTAACATCTTCATTAATGACCTGGACACAGGACTGGAAGGGATACTAAGCAAGTTCACAGTGGTAGGGTAGTGGTAAGGGGTAGTGGTTAAGGTGCATCAGGCAAAGAATCTTCAGCTGGTCAAGGGAGGTGATTGTCCCTCGCTACTCTGACTGGAGCAGCCTCACCTTGAATATTGTGTGCAGTTTTGGGCACCACAATATAAAAAAGACATTAAACTCTTTGAGAGCATCCAAAGGAGGGCAACAAAGTTGGTGAAGGGCCTTGAGGGGAAGCTGTATGAAGCGTGACTGAAGTCACTTGGTCTGTTCAGCCTGGAGAAGAGGAGACTGAGGGGAGACCTCATTGCAGTCTACAACTTCTTTGTGAGGGGAAGAGGAGGGGCAGGCACTGATCTTTTCTCTGTGGTGACCAGGGACAAGACCCAAGGGAATGGCCTAAAGTTGTGTCAGGGGAGGTTTAGGTTGGGTATTAGGAAAAGGTTCACCCAGAGTGGTTGGGCACTGGAACAGGCTTCCCAGGGAAGTCATCACAGCACCAAGCCTGCCAGAGTTCAAGAAGCATTTGGACAATACTCTTGGGCACATGATATGACTCTTGGGGATGGTGCTATGCAGGGCTAAGAGTTGGACTCGATGTTCCTTATGGGTCCCTTCCAACTCAGCGTATTCTGTGATTCTGTGAATCTTCACTTTCTAATGTAATATCCTGTAAGGATGGGTCTAGTTTCCCACCCTACAGGCATTCCCGCTTCCAATGCCCCTTTTCTTTATCAAGCGCACACTGATCTTCTCATAATCATTGTCAGGGAAATGGTGGGAGCCCCCCACCTCACCTTTCCCCTGTTCCTCCCCGACTCCTCTTCCCCCTACCCTGTTAGCCAGGCCCTTAGCTCCCTCTAGAGTCACAAATACGTTCTCATGTCTCTTATTTTTGCTTTTAACCTGTCACATTTCTTTTTCATTATCTCTGTTGTGATGTGCTTTACAAGTGTCTTTTAACAACTTTCCTAAGTCATATGACTCTGCTCCTTCTAATTTCTGTAGTTTCTTTCTAATATCCAGAGCTGACTGCCCTATATAGCTGCTAATTGTACTGCTCCCTCTGGTTTCTCAGGATCCAGACCAATATACTTTCTGGCAGTCACCTTTAATCATTCCATGAAAGCTGTGGGGGATTCAGTACTGTCCTGCTTTACCTCATACAGTTTTGACCAGTTCATGGCTTTCGGTATAGCATGTTTTACACCTAATAATACCCATCTCTGATACCTTGTTAAACCATCTTGGGTCCCAGGTACATTAGGGTCCCACCTTGGATCTGTTGAAGGAAAATTCTGATCTACTGTTCTTTCTAAGTCTGCATTAGTATGTGGCCCCTCCACCTGCTTTCTGGCAGCACTCAACACCATCTTCTCTGTACTATCCAACAACATATCTAACATCCCTTGTATATCATTCCAGTCAGGGTCCTGAGTCCTAATTATGGTTTCAAATACTTTAGCAACTCTATCCAGGTCTTCCCTATAAACTCCTGCTGCCTGTTTCCATGATATTAAATCCACTACTGAAAATGGACTTTTTACTGTTACTGGATCATGGTTCCGGACCCTCTGTCAGAGGGGAGCCATAAGAACTTCCTCGGCATCTGCTCCAACATCTCCTTGCTACCTTCTAGTGCATCCTACAATCAGACTGAAATTCTCTGATCCTCCAAAATATTCTCTCTGTTCCAGTCCACTTTCCCATGACCTACTCATAGGTCTTGAAACATTTCCTGGTGATTCATCGTTCTTCCTCCCTATTCTTTGCTGAGGAGCAACCATCACTTCTAAATCTTCCTCCTCCTCTCTCCTGCACTTTAAGCAACTGTCCTATGCCCCATGCGGAACATCATCTCTTCAACCCTTTGCCTTTCCTTTCCAAGTGCTAAAATTATCAGATCTTGAGGGGTCCTCCTGCATTCATTTTGCCATTCTGGGTGATTTCTTAAGGTGAAAAACAAGTCAACATAAGGAACTTCATCCCACTTATTCTTCCTTCTACAAAACAACATTAATTGCAATATGGTATTATACTGTAAAGTTCCGTCCTTAGGCCATTTTTTTTGATCTTTCAATGTGTAAAGTGGCCACCACTGATTACAATGTTTTACAAGTTGTTCCCATGTAAGAGGATCACCCCCAATTTGTTGCAAATATTTCAAGATACATCATAGAAGTGACAAGTGAGATACCTCTTTCAGTGTTTTGTTACCCATTATAACCAATTACTGTTTAGGAGCTCCTAGAAGGGACTCTAACCCTTTCCCGTTCCTACCTTAGGTACCTTTAAACCCAACTGTGCAAAGCTTTCTCTGTGTCTTATGGTCAGGTTACCACCTTTAAAGTAAAGAATGCCTTTATCTTACCAGGGGTCTTGCTCTGATTTCCTTTGGTCCTGGGATCAAAGGTTCTCCCCTAGAATCCCTCAGTGCCAGCTGGAGGTCCTGAGATCCCTCGGATCCGTTGAATATCAGTAGTAGGGTCCCATCTGGAGTGCCAAAACTATTACCAAAAATAGTTAAAATAAAAAACTCCTTACCACCAGCCAGTGTCACCAGCCACAGTGGCTTCAAGGTGCACCTGTTCCAGTGTGGCCTTATCCATGGGCCACAGTTCTTTTAAGGATGTACCTGCTCCAACATAGCCTTACTCGTGGCCACAGTCCCTTCAGGGGTGTACCTGCTGTATCATGGACTTATCCACAGCCACAGATGCTTTGAGGTGTACCTTCTGCAGCATGGACTTATCCTTGGGACACAATTCCTTCAGAGTTATACCTGCTATAGCATGGACATATCCATGAGCACATACATTTCAAGGTGTATCTGCTGCAGTGTGGTGCGTTGACCTTGGCTAGCTGACAGGTGTCCACCAAAACACTCTATCACTCCCCCTCCTCAACTGGACAGGGGAGTGAAGTACTAAGGCTAGAACAATAAGCCCTGAACCAAAGTTGACCTCTAGATGAACCTTCCAACCAAATGTTATATGTATCCACTCATTAACAAAGTATTATTAGCAATATGATCTATGTATCCATTCATTGGCAAAACGTATTTATCTTTCTGTATTTAGAAACTGGACAAGGCCATATCTGGCCTTGTCTGGGGTGTAAGATCAAAGGCAACTCCCTTGGTTCCTCCTTGAGCCCTGGCCAGGCTTTGAGAGAAACTCAACAGGAGAATGAAACCAGATGTTCCTGCATTAGGAGTAATAGTTTATTTATTATAAAAGCTGGACTACTCTCACAGAGAAGTCAGAAGCCTCTTTGTGTTGCAGACAGGTAAAAGATATTATAAAAGAAAGGCCTTATAAAATCAGGCTTTGCTCTGCTGAATTACCAGCCAGCCTGTTACTTCTTCTAAGCGCAGCTAGCTAAGTTCCCATGCAAAACAATCTTGGGAACGAGAATCCGTTTGCATAACAACCTATTCTTGGAGAGAAAAATAAGTTTGCACCTGCATAAACAACAGATCTGTCCCATGAAAATCAGTGAGCAAAATATGTAAACATATCTGGAGAAAGACAATTTGATAGACATATACAATAGCCCTTACCGACCAATGAACTGAGTTTCACTGTACTGCTGATCAATTAGGTTTAACACAGCGTGTTCTCATATATTTCCTATAAATATGAGCTTTGTGAATAAAGACTTGGCCTTTCTGCATGAGAAAACTGAGTCCTGTCTGCTTATTAATGCAACATCTTTGCCTGTAGGTGGATGCACCGCAGGATTTCCAAGTTGCTGTGTGTTCTCCAGTCCTTTGTTGTGACAGTGGCTTCCCCCAGTGTGTGTGGACCTGGATGATGGTAAAGTATTAGGGTAAGTGGTGGTGTATCTTTCTTAATCACTATAGGTAATCTTTTGTAATTCTTTGCTAATGATTATGTGCATTGCTTAGCTTATAATTTTGTGATTTTTTGCAGTTTTGCATTATAGTAAATTACACTATTCCTTAAGTTGGTATCTGTGTCTCTGACCCTATCCACTGACAAAACAGGGAGAGAAAGGCTCATGGGTTGAGATAAGAACAGGGAGATCACTCTGCAATTACCATCATAGTCAAAACAGACTCTACTTGAGGAAATTAATTTATCACCAATCAAAAAGTCAGAGTAGGATAATGAGAAATAAAACCAAATCTTAAAACACCTTCCCCCCATCCTTCCCTTCTTCCTGGGTTCAGTTGCGCTCTGGACTTCTCCTTGCCATGAGGATGAGGAATGGGAGTTTATGGTGAGTTCTTAACACATTGTCTCTGCCTCGCCTTCCTCCTCATGCTCTTCCCATGAACCAGTGTTGGATCCCACCCACAGAGACAGTCCTTCACAAACTTCTGCAATGTGGGTGCTTCCCACAGGTTGTAGTTCTTCACGATCTGCTCCTGTGTGGCTCTTTTCCATGGAGTGCAGTTCTTCGGGAACAGACTGCTTCAGCATGGATCCCCTGTTGGGCCATGGGTCCTACCAGGAGCCTGTTCCAGTGCAGGCTCTCCAGAAGGTCACAGCTTCCTTCTTCTTCCTCCAGCTTTTATTGCTCAGCATGATGCCATATAGTCTGGAATATTCTTTTGGTTAGCTGGAGTTAGCTGTCCCAGTTGTGTCCCCTCCCAACTTCAAGAGAAGGCCTTGAATCTGTGCAAGCCCTGCTCAGCAGTAACAAAATTATCCCTGTTTTATCAACACTGTGTTCAGCACAAATCCAAAACACAGCCCAATACCAGCCACTGCGAAGAAAATTAACTCTACCCCAGCCAAAACCAGCACAGTATCCCATACTAACTTTAAGTGTAGTAAACAGTATTGACTGCCAATCCATCCATACTTATTACATAATTTACAGAACTAAATTTACTGATTAGAACTCAATAAGCTGACTACTAGCTCAGATTTGTCTGACTCTTCTCCTGTGACAAAATTGGCATAGTTGGCAAGATGGCAGATTCAATTACTATTTATGGAGGCATGGAATTGGCCTGTCTCCAAGATTTTCTGAGGATTGGTAGGGTCATGAGTGAAATTGAATAGATACCACCAAGACTGGAAATATTTTTTGAATTGAGTTGCATTTTCGTAAATTACCTTTTTGTCTTGGTCTGGAGACAAATTTAGGAGAAAACACTCTGGAATGAGTGTTTCCTCTAAAGAAAAAGGGCTTCAGTAATCTCTTTTTCTGCCAATGAGAAAATTAATACCAGAGGGTGAAAGTGAAAAAAAAACCCAACTGTTTATTGACAAATAAAGTACCCGCATGGCAGGGGAAAAAAATTGAATAAATGCTAGATATTGAACTGTCAGAACCTTACCCGTCCCACTCCCACCCCTCCACACACCCACACCAGAACAAAAAGAAACCCAAAATGGCAGGGGAAGAAACAAACTGACCGGCCGTGAGGCAGGGGGCACAAAATGGTGCTGGCTTTTTTTCTCTGGGGAAAAAAAAGTTAACTTAGCAGTGTTAGAAAAACGATGCTCAC
>VZSE01014957.1:1943-41472 GCA_013398275.1 Promerops cafer
CCTGCTCCAATTCCGCACGGCGCAGGATTTCTCCCAGACCAAAGCTGACCTCACCAAGAAGTCGGGCTGCCCTGGCAGTGCCAATCGCCTCCTACAAACTGACATCTGGAAACCATGGGGTTGAGTTTTCTTTCACAGGGAAAGGGTCTGCTCTTTGTGACCAGGCCCCTGGGGCCAGCCAAAGAGACCTGTGGCCCTGAGAGGCCTGCTCCAATTCCGCACGGCGCAGGATTTCTCCCAGACCAAAGCTGACCTCACCAAGATGTTGGGCTGCCCTCGTAGTGCCTATCACCTCCTACAAACTGACATCAGTAGTTGAGGGGTGTGAGTTGTCTTATACTGGGAAAAGGGCCGAGGTTTGTGTCCAGGTGCCTGGGCACTGCCCAACGGGCCTATGGCTCCATGAGGCCTTCTGCTTGCTCCAATTCCGCACGGCGCAGGATTTCTCCTAGACCAAATCTGTCCTCACCACGAACTCAGGCTGCCCTGGCAGTGCCAATTTCCTTCTGCTAAGTGACTTCAGGAAAGCAGGGGGGTGAGTTGTCTTTCACCGGGAAACGTGCTGCCCTTTTTGTCCAGGCGCCCGCGTTCTCCCCAAGGGGCCTGTTGCCATGAGATGCCTTCTGCCTGCTGCAGTTCCGCACGGCGCCGGATTTCTCCCAGACCGAAGCTGACCTCACCAAGAACTCCAGCCACCCTTGCATTGCCAAGCGCCTCCTACAAACTGACATCAGGATACCAGGTGGATGAATTGTCCTTCACATGGAAAAGGGCCGCTCTTCATGTCCATGGGCCCGGACCCTGCCCAAGGGGCCTTTGGCCACGAGGGGCATTCTGCCTGCTCCAGTTCTTCACAGCGCAGCATTTCTCCCAGACCAATGCTGATCTCTCTGAGAACCCAACATGCCCTGGCAGTGCCAATTGCCTCCTGCAAACTGATATCATGAAACCAGGGGGATGTGGGTTGTCTTTCGCTGGGAAAAGGGCTGCCCTTCATGTCTAGGTGCCTGGGCCTTGCCCAAGGGGCCTGTTGCCACGAGAGACCTTCTGCCTGCTGCAGTTCCACACGGTGCACTATTTCTCCCATACCAAAACTGCCCCCACCAAGAACTCTGGCTACCCTTCCAGTGACAGAGGCCTCCTCCAGAGTGATATCAACACGCTGACGGTGTGAGGATTTTTCCCCGTGGAAAATGGCTGGTGTTGGTGTCCAGGGGCCCGCTTCCAACGCCCAGGGGCCTGTGGCCCTGAGTGGCCTTCTGCCTTCTCAAATTTTGTACTGGCAGGATTTCTCCCAGACCATTGCTGGCCCCACTTCCAGGTCTGGCTGCCCTGGCAATTCTAAAGGCCTCCTCCAAACTGACATCAACACACTGGGGGGATGAGTTTTGTTTCACAGGGAAAAGGTGCGGTGTTCATGTCCATGGGCCTGTGGCCCCGAGTGGGCTGCCTCCTGCTAAAATTCCGAACCGTGCAGGATGTCTCCCAGAGCCAAGCTGCCACCACTTACAACTCAGGCTTCCCTGGCCGTGTGAAGCTCCTCCTTCAAACTGTCATCAGGAAACTGGGTGAGTTAGGTTTCTTTCCCATTGAAAAGTGCGAGCATTTTTGTCCAGGGGCCTGCGCCACCACCCAGGGAGCCGTGGCCCCAAGTGGCCTTCTGCCTCCTCAACTTCTGAACAGCAGAGGAATTCTCCCATAACAAAGCTGTCCTCACAAAATACTCAGGCTGCCCTTGCAGTGCTAAAGGCTTCCTCCAAACTGACATCAATACACTGCGGGGGCGAGTTTTGTTTCCCATGGAATTGGGCCGACCTTGGTGTCCAGGTGCCTGCCTGTGCCACTGCCCTGGGTTCTGTGGCCCTGATTGGCCTTCTGCCTGTTAAAATTCCAGTTTGCTTGGGATGTCTCACAGAGCCAAGCTGCCACCACCGACAAGTCTGTCTGCCATAGCAGTGGCAAGTGCCTCCTACAAACTGACATCAGGAAACCAGGGGGGTGAGTTTTGGTTCACAGGGAAAAAGGGCGGCCTTGATGTCCAGGGGCCTGTGCCGTTGTTCTCTACAGAGGCACTTCCTGTTGTTCCCCAAGCCTTTCTCGCAGGGAATTGTTTTGTTTAAGGAGTTATCTCCCTCTGGAGGGTTCTTAGAGCAGTTATCAGTAAAATATGTTCACCTTGAACAGCCAGGATGGCTTCAGAGGTTTTTGATGGTGCTGAGTAACTGCCACAATGCTGCAAAGTGTCAAATGGGACAAAAAAAGGAGTGAGAACTCACAATTCATCACCCTCCAGTAGCATATGTGCTGTGTGAAGCTGAGCAAGCTGGGCAGCTTTCCTTATGGATCCACAAATGGGCCATGAGAATTCACAGAATTCACAGAGGATTCACAGAATTTCATCCAAAGCTGACGTTTGATCAGTGTGGGTTCATAAAACCTTCAGTTCAAGGTACCTAAAATCAAGATACCTAAAGTCTGTATGGTTTGGCACATCTGTATGAAATACCTGTAGGACTGGAGGGATCTTTGGAGTGACACATGAGGATATTTGGGGTGTGCGGTGGTGTGTGTCCATGTTTATGTCTGACACAGGCTGCTCTTTACAAAGGGGCTCTTGATAAATTCCAGAGGTCAGACTGAGCCCTGTGTAGATTTTGCCAAGCCCACACATATTTTTGCCTGTATACACACGATTAAATTAAGCTGCCTTCAGCAGAAATGATTCCATTTGCAATTATATTGATTCTCCATGGAAATGAGCTACCTGCTTTGCACAGAACACTCACAGGCCTATTTTTTTTCCTGATGATTGACAGAAAGTGGGGACCTCCTTTCAGGAGCAGGTTAGTGTTAGAGGAGGGAAATGCCAAAAGTAAAACCTCTGAAAAGCCTTTCCCTTGGTTGCCTTCCAAGCCCCAGCAGCTGCAGAGGGTGATTAGCTCCGTGTGGTGTCATTGCACTTTCCTCCAGCTTTATTCTGTGTTTGTTTTCTCTCACAGACATTTGTCCTTGCTGAGGCTCCAGCTGTGTGTGCCCCATGTGGACACAACCCCACAGATGTTTTCCCTGGAGGATGAGAGGATGCAGCCCCCAGGAAAGGCGTTCCCTAGGAAAGGGTGACCTCCCTGCCCTCCCCTGGCTCCCCATGTCTGTCCCCTGTCCCCCGTCCCCTGGGAGGTCACTGAGCTTTGCCCCACAGAAATCACAGTTAAATGCTGCCATCCCCGTGTAACTGCAGCCAGGGGACAGCTCTGGGTGTGTTTGGTGGCTCGTGGAATCACAGCAGGGGCTGTGCCCCTGGGGGTGGAAGGGAGGCACTGGTGGCACTGGTGGTGCTGCAGGCACAGGGCTCAAGGGACAGCAGTCAGTCATTTGTGCCATGTGACAGAAGGTGATGCCATCACCTCAAAGCAGAGCTTAGAGCAGTTCCCTTCTCCTCACAAGTCCTGCCTCATTTTTCATCCTGGGTTTCTACCTTCACATCCATTCCTTTCTTTAGGCCAAACCCTATTCCATGATTCTTGCAGAACTCTGATATTTCATGGAATAATAGGGCAGATTTAGACCAGATATTAGGGAGAAATACATTACATGAGGGTGGGGACGCCCTGGCACAGGGTGCCCAGAGAAGCTGTAGCTCCTCCTGGATCCCTGGAAGCATCCAAGGCCAGGCTGGATGTGGCTTGGAGCAGCCTGGGACAGGAAGGTGTCCCTGGGTGGAACAGGATGGGCTTTAGGGTCCCTTTCAACCCAAACCATTCTATAATTTAATTATAATCTCCCTTAAAAATAAGCTTTAAAAAGCTGCAGGGAGGTTTTTTTTCTCAGCTGGTTTTGGGCTGGGGAGGTCACTCATTAACAGCTCTCTACCTCTGGAAAGGAAACCAAGGCCCAAGTTGTTCTAAGCACTTTAAATCTTTGAGAATATCAGTGCTGCACAGCCAGAGTGCAGCAGTCCCAGGGTGCCATCAGGTCCCAGATGTGAGGAGCATCTTGTCCCCATCTCCAAAGTCCTCACACAAGAGATCTAAGAGATAAAACTTTCCCCTGCTTTTTGTACCCAGAGTGTTCCTCATTTCAGCTTTCACTGTGGCCCTGTGGGGACTGCCAAGTGACAGTGCCTGTGGAGTTACCTAATTTTCTCATGGACTGATGGGACTTGTGCAGTTTGATGTCCAAGCAGTGCAGCAGTTGTAAGAAGCAAGCTTGTCAGTCAAGTCCTGTAGTTTTTTCCAGGGCTAACTCTCTGACTCTCTCAAATGCTATGCTTTTCAGTTCTTTGCACATTTAATGAAGTGATAGCTGCTTTAAAACATGGTGTGATATTCTGGTATATTCTGCTGCCCCACTCTGTCTTTTAGAGCCACACTTGCACTTTGTTCACCCCATCCTTTGTGCCTGTGAAATCCTGGCAGTGCAGAGCAGGGAGTAGGACTCCATTCTTCACAGGCAGCCTGTATCAGAAAACATGGTTATTTAATCACTCTCATCACTGAGCAAAAATTTTTACTGCAACTTTAGCTTCAGCTCAGAGCACTCCACATTTTTACAGCTCTTTTGTCAAGTGAACTGCTCAGCTCAACCCCCATTGCACTGACACTGGAATTCACCCACTGCTCCATTAACATCTCATTAATCTGCATCCCAACAATGGCTCTCTCCTCACTGCTGGAAGGACAAACCTCTGGAGAAGGACTCGGATTTGCATAGGTCTACTTGTGCAATCCTCCTAGAGAACATTTCAGAACACGCTGGGACATCTCCCCAGCCCAGCTGGGGGAGCAGCAAAAAACCAGGCAGGGACAATTCTGGGGTGGTCAGACACTCACTCAGAGCCTGACATTAATAATTACTGAAAAAAGAAAAACCACTTTTAGGTTCCTAAAGGCATCTTACTACATCTAAATGAACACCTTTCCTTCCACCTTGCAACGTCTCCTATCTTTGCTTTGACTTAGGAAATGTTTGCTGATTTCCTCTAAATGCCCTGGTGTTTCAGGATATTAACCAGGAGTTTGCCCTGGAATTTCCAACTGCTCCCATCCTTCCAGGACTGCCATGCACATGAGTCCGGGGCAAAGTGTCACTCAAGAAGCAGAGCAGGACCAGTCTGTGGCAAAGCAAGAGCCACCAGAGCCCTGTGGGGAGTCCTGCCTTGCTGTGGACAGACAGGACAGAAAATCCCCTGAGTGGCTGATGCCAATCAGACATTATGGTTTGGAAGACATGGGTAGTGTGATGGCCTCACCACCCGATCCTCAGAACACGGAGTTAATCTCCAGACATGAAGATGTTGGTAGAAATCCACTCCTAGGAAGCATTTCCTTTGCTAACTCTGCTGCTTCCACTGGAAAAGTGAGCAGGATTTGCATTCCAAGCTCACTCTCCTGCTTCTAAGCTGTTCTGGCTCGGCTTCCAGCTCTCCCTGTCTTGCATTTGTCATGTTTCAGCTTTCCTAATTCTTCCCTGTGTTGTTGAGGCTCTCCCATTTGCATGGGAATGGAGATGCCTCAGGGATCACACAGGGCAGAAAACCCTCAAAAAAGCCACGTGCTACTGAGGAGACAATTTCTTTGCCATGGGACAGGAAGGAGAAGTTGTCTTTCCTCTCTGAAATCACTACAAACCAACATGATCAACCCCCCAAACAAATAAATGAACAAATTGACCCTACTTTGGTCAGGGTGTGTGGAATTACTGTGATACAACACCTCCAAAAGACACATTTGCTGCCTTGGAGGGTAGGCCAATATTTGTTTTCCCCTTCAGCTTGACATTTTCTACTACTCATTAGGTCTCTGTCACTTGCTCCTTCCCCTCAGTCTCTTCAAACTGCTGAAAGGACCAGAGAAGGAAAAACCTACAAAAAATGGGATTTCTCATTCCACGCCACACAATTTTCAAATGCTTCAATTTGACTCTTGCAGTAGCAATAGTTTATAATTACAGGGTTATTTCAGCCAGACATTTTAGTGTTCATTGAACCCTGCAATCTCTTAAAGCCCTCAGAGGATGTTGCTCCCAAGGTGTTCCTTGGGAGGGGGAACTGAAGCTGTGGGGAGGGAAGCCAAGCTGAACATTTGAGATTATAACGCCAATATCTTGGGGTTCAATATTTTGAATTCAATAACTTGAGCTCCTTTCTAGAGCATGAAGTGGATTGAGCAGAAAAGCCTTGCCTTTCCCACCTCCAGAGGTTGTTTGTATTTGCAGCATTAAAGAACACAAACATCAGGGCAAAATGCAGCAAGAAGCAAAGGCAGAGGACACTGACTTAAGAACCCACCTCAGCACCAGAGAGCAGAGGAATATTTCCCCACCACTTCACTGTGACTTGATTTGACAACCTCATTTCATCCTAATATCACAGGAAATCACAGTCTCATTTTCCCGTGGCACAGTGTTGGAGGCAAAGAGCCCTGTGTGTGTTCTGCATGTTTTGCTTCAGAACAGAGCAGAGTTAACATTTCCAGGGGCTGCCTGGAGCGCCAAAACTGCCTGTTAAGTCCCCTCCCAATTAAAACAAAAATGGAGAGGTTTTACTATTCCTGTGTTCTTTTGCCTTTTCACTTGGCTGAGCATTACTGGATGCTGTCTCTCTGTCAGTCACATTTCGTCTTATCCCTTTGCCTCCAGCCCTTTCAGTCTGGGATTGATTTTCTCACCACTCTAAGCAGAAACTGTGAGATCTAAGCATTTCTCAGAGCTTTGTGCAGTGGTGGCAGTGGGCTGCATCCTCCATGCAGCTGCTGAATGTCTTTATTCCCCTCTGGAAGGCAAAGGAAATTACAGACACTCGGTAATTGTAGCAGATGCTCAGGATTTTTCATACTCAAATCCAGTTTTGATGTTTCTGGCAAATGTTTTGCATGAATGTCTATGGATAAATCCATGTAAATATGGGCAGGCCTGTGTGCATCTGCATGTATAGATGCACATGTTTTCTGACTGGAAAATTCTGCCTGAGAAATAAATTTGTCTCTCAGCCATGGGAAAAAATATTAAAAGCTCTCGATGACTTAAACAAAACTTACCAATACTGCATTCCAATCATATTTTGTCAGTTTACTTTCTAAATAACTGAAATAGCCTCTGATTTAATGTGTGATGGGACTGGAATGACTGATTTCTTCACCAGCCTTAGTGTGCGTGGCTCCAAGGTCCTGCACTGCAGCTGTGTCTGCTCAGGTAAACGGTGCCTGAAATATTTGGGATGCTCCACATCCTCCTGGAGACCATTCCCTTCCCCAGGACAACCAGGGATTAGGTTGTTGTGGCTTCTTTTGAGAGAGGAGCTGTGGGATTTTGGGACATGGGCTAATTAATCAAAAATCCTGCTCTTTGTAGCTCTGTTTTTCCATGGGTTTGTTCAGCATCTCAATTTGCTCATTGGAACCTTCTCCAAAAGTCTGACTCCCTGTGAGAGTTTTCTACTTTCCCTCCCTTCACTGTGCAAGGGTCACATTAACCTGGGTGGGATTTCTGGGTTCTGCCATACCCAACACTTTTCCAGCATTTGATTTCTCTGAACAAACAAATATTTGAAGTATCTTAGTATTTGAATTGTTTGTTTCCACTAGAAAAGTAAAAGTTAAAGTGGAAAAAAATGGATGGAGTTTTGGAGAGATAAAGGAGAAAATAAAGGAAAAAAGCCACCTGGAACAGTCCTATACCAAATTTGAAACTGCTTACAGAGGCTTATAGAGCAATTCCCAAAGTTTTCTATAAAGATAACTGGTTCAGTGAGCAGATTTATTTTCTGGTGTTTGATGGATGTGAGCTGGTGTGGATCAGCAATCCACAAGCCCGTACCTATGGCTGGGCTGCAGTTTGAAGCCCCAGTGGCTCCCCATGCCCACAGCCCTCCAGAGCCTCTCTTGGGAGCCAGCAGCCTCCAAAGCAAATGAGGAGCTTTAAGGAATGGTGATTAACTCATCAAGCCAACAAAGCAGAAAGCTGGATCTCCCTGAATGGCTCATTAACCATCAGCATATTAAGCTGCTAACACTAGTTAAAGTCACAGCTCATAGAGACTGGCACTGACTGGCACATCCACCCCGTGTTCACTGCTCTGTGCTCGTGCCTCAGCGAGCTGAGCAGGGTGCAGGGGCTGCCTGGGAGAGGCCCCCTCAGGAAGGTGAAGGAGCCCAAGTTCCCTTCTGTCTCTGCAAAGTGGTCATGCCTTGTAGGGGCTCCCTAGAACAGAGGCTAGACAAGAATAAAATGTGTATTTATTAAAGGCCTTCGACAGGCACGCCTTGGGCAGTCAGAGCCTCCCAGGGCCTACACCCAAGATGGACAATGGGCACGAGTTTTTCACACAATTCTAAGTTTGGTCCATTTACATATCAGGGGTTAATCCTCCAATTCCAGCTGCAGATAATGAAGTCATTTACCCCCAGTTTGCTCCCTCCAACTCACTTTTGTTTATAATTTTCGGGGCCTGAGGCAGTGAGGTGTCCTTGAGATTCAGGCCTAGAGGAATTGTTGTGTGTGAATAAAACCTGAAGACAGTAACCAACACTCTATATAGTGTTTAGAGTTATACACTAAAGCAGTACAGGAACTGAAAAATAGAAAACCTAAAATTCTAAGGCACCAGTGGAACCATCAGATGTGCTGGGGAGAGTGGCATCACGCATGGAAATGGAAACCACAAATGTAATCGCAAAGGAAACCCCCAGAGATCATCCCCCCCTTGTCAAACAGGCACATCCCACCCTTGGCACACGGCTGTGTCTAACTCAGCCTCAGCCAGGGCTTGAACCAGAAACCTGTGAGACACTCGGGGCATTTCTGTGGCCAGTGCAGTGAGGCAGGGCAGTTTAGCTGCATTAACCAGTGATTATTGCAGTTGCTCTCCATGTCTGTGCTGGCAGATCCAAAGCATTGCTCAGGGCACAGCGGCAGCTCTGCTGCAATTATTTCTTCACCAATCCCCTTCGCAGCTGAGTGGAAACAAGAGTTGACAAGTGGGAGATACTTTGGGTGCATAATTGAACTGAAATGCAGTTGAAAATAAATTCTCCCAGAACGCCTCTTGGAGAAGCTTCTCAAGGTATTTTGGGAGCTGTTTCTGCACACACCTGGCTCTTTGGGACAGTGGATATTCTGTGTTTGTGTTTGGAATCCTGGATCTTTGTCATCTGTGCCTTTGGATAAATATTGCTTCTGTGTCATGAGGGAAATGTGAACACATTCTTTTTGCCTTTTTCTACTTCTCTTCTACTTCTTTTTTTTTTTTTTCTTTTTTAATTTTATGGGGAAAACCCAGTTACAAACACTATTCCTTTCTTCAGCCGTACTGGTTCAGTGTGCACAGAAGGTGCAAAGTCCCACCAGTGCTAACAAAAAATTCACACCTTGAAGTCCTTCCTGTACCACCGAGCTGCAATTTGTGCTGTTCTTTTGGTTCCTCCTGCCCATAACATCTTTGCTTTGCTGTTTAGCATTCCAAACCCCAGCTACCTGAAGCTGAGCAGTTTACTTGCCATAGTTAAATCAAATTTACAGCTACACATGCTTGTAGTTAGCTGAACTGCAGGCAGAATTCTGCTCTTTCTCTTTTTTTTGGCATATTGTGCTGCTTACATTAGCAAAATCCCTGCTGTCACAGCACCACTCACTTTTTCTAATACTGATTATTGCACCCCCTTTTTTATCTCCTACTCTCTGTTCTGAATAAAGCAGCTCTTGCCCACCAGCAGAGTGCATTTAAATGGGAAGGATATGTGTTTTTTTCACATTTTCAGCTAAAAGAAACACCAACAGTGAAGTTATTAGCTGGCTGTGAAAGGTTGGGGTTAGTTCTGTGCCATGTCCTGGTTATCAGGGCCGTGCTCACTGCCTTTCCCTGGTGACTTGTGAGCACTGACTCACTTGTGAGCAGCATTTCCCTAAATCCATCCCCATTTCTCTAATTTAGCAGTGTTGGAAGTGGCTGGAAGCTGCTCCTCTCTCTCACTGATCCAACACCTGCTGCTTCACACAGCCTGGGTGGGTTTCTTTTCTCCCAGCAATTTCCAGTTAGTGGGCATTCCCAGGAATATCATCCTCAAGATAAAACTGTAGGGGTTCTCAATGCTTTTTAAGTAGAATTCTTTAGCCTTTCAGCAAGAGGAGATGCAGGTTGAACCCCCAAGCTGTGAGGGAAAGGAATTGCAGGTTCCCTCTGGTTAATGGCTGCTGAAAGATGAATTTCCCCCTGTCAGTCATCAAAATGCACTGAGCAAGGCTCAAAGGCAAAAGGGATAAACAAAACCAACATCTGGATCTAATTACTCCATGAAAGCTAGAAGAGTTAAAAACCCAAGCTGCGCAGGAACATCAGATCTGCTGCTTTTCTGTCCTTGTTTGCCCTGCACAGAGGCAGTTTCCTGGCAGTTCCAGGCACTGGGGGATGGATGCTGCCTGTCTCCAGTGAATGGAAAATGCAGACGTGGCTTTCCATCCCACTGGACTCCTGTGAGCCGTGTGGGGACTCCTGCAGCCCCCACGGAACAGGGCCCCCTCCAGCAAGAAGGGTTTGGAGGCGTTTTTGGCAGCTTGTCCTCCCTCCAGCAGTGCATTGTTCTCTGCCAGCTCCAGGTGTGCCTCTGGAAAAGGAAAGTGTGGAATTCACAGGGACTGATTTTCTTTTGTCTTTCTTTCAGTCCAGAGGAAAGTGCAAGATACTGCTCTGCATCACACAGCTCCCAAATCCCAGATGTATTCCCTGGGGAATCCAATTTTCCAATAAAATTCAATCCAGCACACCCTGAGGGCTTGACGGGACCCCCCTGGGCCATAAATGGGATGTGGGAGGAATTAAAGCTGCAAATCACCTGTACCCTGTGGCAAGATATGTTCAGGTCTAGTGAGAAGGGGGAGTGATCACTGTGCAAGGATTTGGGAAGGAAATGTCATCAAGCCACATTCACAGGCAAAATACAAAAAAAAAAAAAAAAGGGAGAGAAAAGACTACTGAGCACTGCTGATGGCAGATGCTGGTTGAGCAGGATGCAAATTGCAATCAACCCCTTACAAAAATAACTGGAACAGACTTTTTCTTCTATTTGGAGAATTATCTTTTTGCATTTGCTGCCATCTCCCCCCCCTCCTTCCTAGGAGATTTTTTTCCAAATTTTTTTTCTTTTCGGGATGATCCATTCTTTCACAGGTCAGTTAGTAGACAAATGTAGGCAAAAGTGCAAGTGTGGTGATTTGTCCATTCTTTATATTCACTACAGATGAAAGACTAAAAGAACCAAACCCCTTTTCTTTCTGACCTGACCCAATAAATGAATTTAGAAGCACTGAACAAGAATAACAAATCCCCAACAGGTGGACATGGAAAGTGTAATGCTTCCAACAGAAAGGCAGAATTTCAACCTAAGGTCTCATTACTTTATTTTAAAAGGAGAAAAAAAGGAATTCTTGACTTTAAATGTTTAAAACTTGTATTTTTATGCATAGAAATGTCTGTAGTTTGCAGACTTGCTAAATGCATCTGCTTTCTTTCTCCCAAAGTATTAATTCAGAGCATGAGCAGGCCTGTTAGACTTCTGATTTTAACTACTGAGCTATTGACAGGCAAGACTTGTTTCATCAGATCTGCTTGGGAGTTCCCTGCTCAATCTAAAGTTGCTTGTAAATTTGACATCAAATTGGAAAAAGTAGATTATTTTTTCTTCCAGGGGTCAGAGGAACTGAATTCTGTCAGTCGTAAAATTTCATTTGGACTTTTTCTTTTCAGAATGTTTCAGTTAGAAGCTTTAGTTAGGCTTGTAAAGGGTGCTCAAAAAACCCCCAAAACCACCCCAAAAAAATGACCTGCCCAGAACTAAAAAAAACCAGTTTGACCTAATCCAGACTTTGCTGTGTAGAGCAAGCAATAAATCAGAAATTCCTTGCAGATTCTGTGAGCAGACAGGACCTCTTCATATTCCCAGTGCTTCATGCAGCACCTTTACAGAGCACCATTTTGGGAGACTTTAAATTCTTTTTACTAAAATATTGGTGATGTCAATGGATGGGAACCAATAGAAAATTATGCTGAGTGAAAGCAAGTGTCTAGAGAGGAGGGCAGAGCAAAGGGAAACTGAAAATCAAATTCTCTCCCAACTCCTGTCACACTGAGGCTTCCTGCCAGCCCCTGAACTCTCCATAAGAAACTTGGGAATGTACAAAAATGTACATTTTTGGGGTTCTATTTCTCCATTCCCTCTTTAATGGCCTTGCTTGGATGTTGCTTTCTTACTGAGTTTTTTATATTTATCCATGTTAAAAGCACAGATTGCACTCACTTTAAATAGGAACCACATGCCACAAAACTTCTTGGGCTTTCTAGGAAAACTTCCTCCAACTTCTAAATTAGCATAAAAAAATATTTTAAAATGTAAGAGTTTTGTATTTTCTCCTAATGGAATGTGCAGTTTGCTTGGGATTTGACAGTGGGTTGAGAATGCAGGAGGAATGACAGGCTGAACCCCCTGATATTTGATATTTATACAAAGCTTTCTACCTGGTGCCTCTTGCAGCATCCCAGGCTCCCAGGACATCTGACGGGATGTGCAGGGATCACCTTCATGTCTGTGCAGTCATGGCAGGAGAAAATCCAAGTGCCTGGGCTGGCAATTTGTGCCAAGTGGAAACAGGGAGAGCGACTCGCAAGACTAAACCCTGCAAACTTTATTTATGTGAATAATTCTAACTGGTCCGGAGCCTCATTTCATGCCTTGCTGCCTTAATCACAAAATGAGCCTTTCTCTGGGCAACAAAGCAGCTCCAGAGAGAGAATTTAAACAGAAATCCTGTCTCACAGAAGTCCCGAGAGCCTTCCAAGGGAGGGGGATTGCAGCATCCCTTTCCTCTGCAGCCATTTTGGGACCATCCTTGGTGTTCATTCACTCTTCCAGCAGGGAATGGTTTCTCTCCTGGCCGTTGGTTTTGCTGTGCTTGTGCACAGTTTGTTTCCAAATGGAGCTCACAACGTGGAATTAAAACCCAGCGTGTTCGGAATGTAGGGCAGAATGGTAATTTAAAGGCGAGAAAAGGTCTGGAAAGCCTGTAAGGGAATATCAGAGAGGAGAAGTGGTTTCCATGACAACAAATCCACCAAAAATCTTTGCATTCATATTGATTCTAGTGATGGATGAGTCAATTTGGGGGCAGGGAAGGAGAGGAGAGGGAAAAAAAAGGAGAAAATTATTGAAACCTGATGAAGAACGCAAAGTAAATGATAGAAGTTTTTCTTCCTGAAGTCCTTAAGTCAGACCACAGCTAGATGAGCCTGAATGCAAAGCCTGGCTTATTTCCCTGCAGTCCGGCCCACTTCGGAGGGGGTTTTGTTAATTGTGCCCCCCAGCTGTGCTAGGAAGAGGAGAATGGGTTGCACAAAATGAATGAAATTATGGGGGATTTTTCTTCTCTGGGGCTGGCAGAACCCATCACAGAGAGGAGGGAGCAGGGCAGGGATGGGCTGGAGCAGCCTCAGGACACCTCTCTGCTCTGCTCTGCTGCTCACAGAAGATTTTCCCCTTCCCTGTCTGCCCGGTTTGCTCAGCTGATGCCAGGCAGAGTGTGTCACAGTCCCTGCACCCAGCTCGAGCATCCGTGTGTCTGTCCTGCCCCTCTGGGCAGCTGGGAGGGGCTCCACACACCCAGCTGCTCGTGGAGCTTTGCCCCTCCTGAGTCCTGATGTCATTTAAAATTAGCCCCATGGAGATTTTTGCACATTTTGCTGCTTTTTTAAAATCTTGTCCTTTATAAAGTGTGCTGCTCTGAAGCTCAGTTGTGTCTGTGAGGAGAATGGAACAAAGGGAAGGGGATCAATGGGACTCCAGCCTTCAGAGAGGAACTTGCCAAGGAAAAGTGTTTGCTGCTGCGTGATCTCCCATGGATGCCACACGCACTCAGACAACCCCTGACACACTGACTCTCACTAACAACATCAAAACCCATCCTGGTTATGATAATTCACTCCCCAGCATTTCACATTCTGCCCATGCCTCAAACTCTTTTGGAGAAATGGCTGGGTTATCTTTTAAATGTATTAAATGCAGCTGGACTGAAACCTTCCTGCAGTCAGGGGAGCTCTGAGGAAAACTGCCTGGCTTATCCTTGCCACCCCGTGCAGGAAAGGCAGGAAGAGCTTCATTCTGCTGGAGCTGGAAGCAAAGGCAGAAAATAGTGCTGCAATTGCCCCAGGAGCCAGCAAAATTCCAGTGCAGATCGTGCAGCAGCTCATTGCTGGGATCTCTGGCATCTCCTAGAGCAGAAATCAATGCCCAGGTCGGATCTGACCCTATTCTCCAAGCACAGGCTTTGCTGTCAGAGGCCTGAAGGATCTGGTGAGCCAAGCCCATTTTCCTTGTCAGTTCATAACCTCATTGTCTCCAGGTTTTGAATTTCCAGGGTGAATTAATTTCTGTTAAACAAATAATGAGCTGAGATGCTGATATGGCTGATTTTAAAATTATTGCTTTTACATGCTGGGGGAAAAAAGTAAGAGGTCATGGAAAGTCTTTAATGTGGAATTAGTCTCTTTTTTTTTTTTAAACCATAACAGGGAAGCACAGAATATTCTGAGTTGGAAGGTCCAGCTCTTAAGTGACTGCCCATACAATGATCAAATCCTCAGGCTGGATTAATCCTGGTTGTTGTCTGATGAAAACCTGTGGAACATTGTGAACAGGCAGCTCTTTGAGTTCTTGCACTCTTACCCTCACTGTTTAAGCTCTGCTTAGGTTTTGTGTCTGATTCTCACTATTTGCACATCTGTAACTTGAAGGTGTGACTGAAAAATGAAGTTCATTTGCTCATGATGAAACTCATGTATTAACGTAGACAACAAGTGGGACGATGGTGAAAATTATGATTTGGCTTCCACACAAGAATAAGTCATAGACTAAGACCTGGAAAACCTTGGGAAAAAGCCGAAAGAGGAGGATGGCACAGCAATAAAATCCCAGTGGGTGTGGAGGTCAGCTGGGGCAACAAAAAGGCATCCCCAGAATGCAAACAAGGAGCAACCAAGGAAAATAACAGCAAGCAGATTGAAAAGCTATCAAAAATAATATCTTTGGGCCACAGTCCTTACTTAGACTTACAAAAGCCTTGCTGGTACAAGTCCCAAAACCAAAGCTTTAAAAAGAGGAGGATTTGTACTTTCTTCTCTGTTCTTCTCTGTGCCTGGCTGGGCACCTCCTGCCCCGGGGCAGCAGCATCCTGATAATTTTTAACTCAGTGCCAAGCCTTTCCTGCTCCTGTGTCCCCCACCCCAGTGCAGGCACAGCTTCTAGGGCCAGGAAAAGCCCTGTGGAGAAGCAGTGGATGGAAACACTCCCTTGTCTATAGAAGCGTTAACTCTGCTCCTTCAGTTCCATATTTTGGGGGTCACACCTGCTGGCAGGCTCTGCACTTATACAGCAAATGAAGCTTCAATTGCAGCTACAAAGGAATGAACCATCAAATCTCTGGTCTCAAATTCACACAAGATTTATTCCTATGGCGGGATGAATTTCGGATTTCAATGAAAATGTGTTTTATTTAACTTTGGGGTCTTTCTGAGACCCACTGGGAGGCCTGAATGTGGCATTATGTCAGCAGCTGGCATTGCCTCTGCTCCTCACAGCACAGCAACAGGGACCATTATTCAGATTTAAGGGTAGAATATGTTTTAAGAGGCTGTTCGGAAGGTTCTCCCAAATCTTTAGACAGAGAAAAAAAATTTCACTAAAAGAGTTTCACACCATCTCCTGTGATGATAATGGAAAAGAAACTAAGGATTTAGATGAGGGAACTGAACACCCCAGTGATAACTGAGTGTCAGTGTCCTGTTTTCACCATTTAGTTCGTTTTTAGGAGGAAAATCTTCCCCTTTGAACAGGGAGAGAGAGCTAGGCTGGCAAAGCAGGTCCTAGGGACAAGAGAAGAATTCAAGCCCTGGACAGCCAGTGTCTAAATAAATTTGTGAATAGTTTCTTTTACTGTCTCCACACGGAGAGCCACGTTCATCTTTAAGCAACAATTCCTCAGAAAGTTTCTGACTAAAGGCAGCACAGAGCTCCTCTGCTCTAACTTGGCACTGTTTCCTTGAAATCAGTGAATTTAACTGCATCTAAGCCACAGTCATCAGCAGTGCTTTGATATTCACAAATTATGCTCTTGAAATGGATATAAAAATCCCAGCTAGCCCTCAGGGGAGCAAACAAGGGCTCTGAAAGCTCAGGAAGGACTTATCCAGGGCTGGAGTGCTTCAGCCCAGTGTGGAACAGGTTCTGAACCTGCCCTCAGAGGAGCTCCACTGAAAAATGACAGGTTTGTCTCAAAGATAATTGTTCAGCAGGTTGTTTTCCACCCAGCTGACTCCAGAAAGTGATCCCTCTTCGTGGTATATTCCGTTTATTTATTCATCTTCAAATGAAACATAGGAGGACTAAAGATAGGCAATGTGGAAAAGATTTGGCCCTGGGGAATTCTGTCCTCACAAAGACAATACAGCTGTGTCCTTCACCAGGGCTGTGTGGGAAAGGGGAGGTAAAATAAGACAAAAATATAAACAGGATAATTTTAGACAGCCTTAAAGTAGTGAAAAAAAGCCAGCAGAACCAGGAGGAGCTGATACTCTTCTCTAGTCTTTCTGGAATTAATTAGAGATAAGTGTAAATTGCCTCTTTTTAGGGACAATCCTAAAGCTCTCAGAGGTGTGTTCTCATCTTTCCTTGCCAATTCACTCCAGGGAGAACAATCCCATAGGTAACTGCAGCAGGAACACCAAGGAGAGCCTGGAAGTCACAAAATCTTTCATGAAAACATGTAAAATACCTAAATAAATATGCAGTTGTGCCAAAACCCTGCATTAAGAGTACAGTTGTTATATTTATAGATATAATGCTGGCTGACCATGTGATACTTAAGTAAAATCGTAGATATTAAATTACTAAACACCATCTCAAAAGCTAAAGGAATTAGCCTGGAAGAACTTTGTGTGTTTAGAATTTCATGTAGACACAAAGTTCCTAAAACGCCTATTTGAGGGGATTATTCAGTAATTTTTACTGCACAAAATATGACAATATAAAAAGTAACCAACGTCTCCCACAGTAAATCCCAAATATAAGCACAATGCCAAGCCTAACCTAATCAAAGCAAATCAGGTATTAAATCCCCTTTTTTTTCAAGCTAAGTGCCAGTGGATTTGGGAGTTTTGCTAGTGGGTAATGCTAAATGGATTTTAGTCTGCTGTGCTTATTTTTTGTAATTTCAGTGCAGCAACATCTGGCTGAGCCAGGCTTAGCTGGGATGTGCTCTGTGCACATGAGAGTCCTGCCACACATTACACACAGAGGGCTGGGAGTTTGTAGTTTGGACCTCGAGGGGCTGGAGCATGTAGTTTGTTAGTCAGTCCTGAAGCCAGCATAAATCTTAGGGAATGCCACCATAGTTGTGAAAAAATAGGAGGAAGAAGCCTCAGCATACTGCATTACCAAAAAGGAATGTACTGCATGGAATAAATACCATTTTGATATATAAAATAGCATTTTAAACTGGGAAATCTATGGAAACAAAGTCCTGAATATTGGTAGTGATAATGAGAGGTTGTCAGAGGAAAATATTTTGAAGAAATGTGTCTAGAAGTACTTGGCATTTCCGGTAAAAAGTGTGTGTGTGTGGTTACTTATTTTTTTTACACATTACCCCTGGCACATTTCAGAGCCCCTCAGCAGGTGATGTGTGAAATCATGGAAACCATCCATGATTTCCAGGAGGCACTTTGGAGCAAAAGTGCAAGGCCAATAGAGATGATGATGATGATTGGATTAGCAGAGAAAATAATTGATTTATGAGAAATCTAACCAGGATTTTAATTATTTTAATGTGCACCTAAATTCCTTACAGCAAAGGGAAGAGCAAATCACAGAATCCCAGGGAATGCCGATATCTGAATGTGGATAATGGATTTGTGAGAAATCTAAGCAGGATTTAAATAATTTTAATGTGCTCCCAAATTCCTTTTGGTGAAGGAAAAAGCAAATCATGGAATCCCAGGAAGCACCAAAATACAAATGTGGATTTGTGAGAAATCTAACCAGGATTTAAATTATTTTAAGGTGCACCTGAATTCCCGATCATGGAATCCCAGGGAGCACCAAAATATGAATGTGGATATGGATTTGTAAGAAATCTAACCAGGATTTAAATGATTTATCTAACCAGGATTTAAATGATTTTGACGTGCACCTAAATTCCTTTTGGTCAAGGGAACAGCAAATCACGGAGTCCCAGAGAGCGCCAAAATCCAAATGTGGCAACAGAATCAGGGCTGCTTTTAGGAAAACTGCTGTTTTCCAGCTTTCTGCAATAAAAATAATGATGTGCCCAAGCCCCAGGCCGTGAGCCCCCTGGGAGGGGCTGTAATTGGTGCCTTCTGTGCCCCCCAAGCTGAGCAGAGCTCAGGGACCCAAAGTGACACCGCGGGCTTGGGGACACAAATTCACGGCCAAGCCCCGGCAGAGCGTTTGACTGGAAAGGCATTCCAGATGGGAATTTAAATGCTACATTTCCTCTTGTGTTGTGGAGCAGGTTACTTCATCCCTCATTTGTTTGCCATCTGTCATTACTTCAGGAAAAATGTGTGTGTAACTCGTCACCCCACAAACCCAGACAAGATTTCACCTCCAATCACTAGGAGATGTAATTTCAGAATAATTACAAATTATAATGATGCAATTAGGGGAAAATTTGGGGGTTGCAGTTGTTGTTTCAGTTAGTCAAATCAGGGCTAACACTCCAGCCTTGATATTTTTTGTTGTTGGGGTTTTTTTGTTTGTTTGTTTGTTTGTTTGGGGTTTTTTTTTGTTTTATTTGGGTTTTTCTGTTTCTGCACACACAACTGAGTGGGTACATCTGTCTGGTAAATCTGTGATAGGAGCAGCTCATAACCAACAGGCACAAAAATGGGCTGAGAATAGAAATATCCCTCTGTTGGCAAAAAGTGCTCTCAACTGCATTTGGGGTTTAATTTCCCTACCATTTGGGAGTAAAATTCTGTAGGTAAAACTATAGCATATGGAGATAAAGGGCAACACTTTATCTGCCAAAGAATAAAGGGCTGTTCTTTGCTCACCTGAATTTCAGTAGGGAGGGAAAATATGGTGACTTTTCTGAAGAGAAAAAGCATGGCAAAAGCCCAAAACCCAATATAAAAGAAATGCAGTGAAACATAATGTAATTTCTGGGTTTAGCTATTCCTCTACCAACAAAAATGAAACACAGAAAACCTCAGAAGTTATTACCTATTTTGAAAATTTAGTTAAATAACATAAGCATTCTTTTAATCTCCTTGTTCTTCTGTGGAATAGCCATGGAAGACTGTAGTGTGTCAGACACTGAGGCCAGAACATCTTTTCAAGTTTTTCATTCCACCAATCAAATGTGGGAATCCTGCTGGATTGAATTATGCTCTGGTCAGAAAATTCTCTTAAATTTCTAGGACCAGAGGGACTGTGATGACAATCTGCTGGGGTCTTTTATATTTCATTGAGTTGATTCTCACTGGTTTTTGGTCTGCTGGGTTTAAAAAAAGAAAATTCTTGACTAGTCCATGGTCAAACTGTTGAAGTCATCAGGTAACCCCTGTGCTGCCTGACACACAGGAAAATGTTTGGGGGTTTTTTAACCACTCTAGTGTGCTCAAAGAGAGAAAATCTCAGAGTTACCAGGAGTAATATTTGATAGCAATCCCTGTGTTGGGCACTGGGGAGGCACCACCCCAAATCCTGGGGCAGTTCTGGGCCCCTGACAAGAAGGACCTCGAGGGGCTGGAGCATGTCCAGGGTGGGGAGTGGAGCTGGGAAGGGGCTGCAGCACCAGGAGGGGCTGAGGGATCTGGAAAGGGGCTCAGCCTGGAGAAAAGGGGGATCAGGGGGGACCTTGTGGCTCTGCACAACTCCCTGACAGGAGGGGACAGCTGGGGGGTCGGGCTCTGCTCCCAGGGAACAAGGGAATAAGAAAAAAACTACCTCAGGTGGCCCCAGGAGAGACTTAAATTGGATATTTGGAAAAATATCTTCACTGAAAAGGTTGTCATGCACTGAAGAGGCTGCCCAGGGCAGTATTTGAGTCACCACCCCTGGAGGGGTTTAGAAGACGTGCAGATGTGGCACTGGGGGACAGGGGTTCATGGACTTGGCAGTGCTGGGTTAATATTTAGACACGACGATCTTAAAGAGTCTTTTCCACCCTAAATGATTCTGTGATTCTAATTGGGAGAGCACAGTGCAAGTGACAAAACAGAATTCAGGACTATTCACAAAATGCAGCTGTAGGGGGAGAAAAATAAAAGGGAGAAAAAGAAAGAAGCAGTGAGATTTCATCAGCTGCATTTGTGGGGGAACTTTTGTAGTGGTTTATCTTTTGAAGGGCTCTCTATCTTCAGTGCTCCTGGCTGGGTATGAGGGCTGGGTGCTCAGAGCCCATTTTCTCTTTGCTCCTGTGTGCCCTGCCTAGCTCTGCCTGCCTCTGGGAGAATTCCACTGCCCAACCTCTGATTTCTGCCCTGTAATTAGAGGGGGTAATTTACTCTGGGTTGGAAAGCCCGTGTGGATTCCCCAGTCCCACAAGCAGCTCCTACTGCTCATGCTGAGGGCAGTCAGGTGGTGGGGTTATCATTAAAATCTGATTTTATGCTCTCTTCAAGGGATGGACACATCAGGCACCACTTTGTGCCAAGGCAACAGAAACTTGGTGCTTCCAGGGGCATTGATGGGCAAGAGGAGTTCAGTCCCAAATCCTTCTCTGTCTCACACCATTTCAGCAAAGACACAACACAACCCCACAAATCAAAATTTCGTATCTTTTAACTTGGCAAAACTGCTTTGCTCTCAGTTTAAAGACATAACAAGGAAGAATTAATATCAGATTTGCTGGAGAACTTCTGTAAGGGAATGCTAATTCTGCCATTCCTGTCAAACCAGAACTCCAATGTCACCTGATGTCCTTGGGAAACGAGAAATGGATTTAAGGATCAGAATGTGAACCCCAACAGGGGTGTAGACTTTGCCATGTCTCCTTAACTCCTCAGTGCCTCAGTTTCCCAATGTGGCCAGTGCAGGGTGACAAAATTTAGCTACATCAAGCTTAAGGAATGCGATACAGCCAATCCAAAGGAGGCAAAATAGAAATCCCTTCCCTGAGGCTTTCTGTCCAGCCATCTACATTACAGTAATTTCTAAATTAAGTTCTTGAATAGACAGAAAATAGCTGCTAACAGTCAATCCATCCTGCAAATGGCAGGGTACAGGAAAGGAGCAGAGAACCAGGTGGAACGTTCACTGTCTGTGGTTTTCTGGGACCCAGCCACTGCACAGAGGGATGCAGAACCAGGGTGTTGTGTCACTGTGCAAATAAAAAGGCAAAGAAGGGGGTCTGGCTTGTAATGGAAACTCTGCTCAGGGGCCAGGCACTGCTGGGACTCCAGATGTCAGGAGTTCGCTCAACATACCAGAAAGCAACACGAAATGTGAAAAATGCAGCTGGAACAAAAGGTTAGGCTGCCTCTCTCCATGCTCCAGCTCCGAGGATGGGAAGAACAACAAAGTCCCCTGGCAGCTGGGGCTGCTCAGACCCTGCTCTCCCCATGGCCAGGCCCTCGTCTCACTACACAAGCAGCACCCTGCCACGAAGCAAATAGGTTTTCTCTCATCCCAGCAGTGCACAAACAGCCCCCTGCCAGGGCAAAAGCATCCTCTGGTTTCCCTGCAGCCTGCTCCGTTCCCAGCCCAGCACCCCTTACACAGCGTGTCCCAGCCCCGGGAGGAGAGCTGAGGGAAGCATTGCTGAGCTAAACAAACAGCCCTGAGAGCTCTGCTCTTCTTCAACCTGCTCCAAATTTCCTCCATCTTCATGTTCTCCACCCCAGGGACAGACTGGCTTTTTATGGGGAATGTTACAGATGGCTCCAAAGGTGGCACCTGGTAGAGAAAACTTTGGGAGAAAAGAGCCTGCAGGGCCTGAGAGTTCACTTTTCCTCCATCTTCATGTTCTCCACCCAAGGGCCAGACTGGCTTTTTATGGACAATGTTATGGGTGGGTTCTTCTGACCAAAATTGGTACCTGGTAGAGAAAACCTTGGGAAAAAACAGCCTGCAGGAACTGAGTGTCCACCTTGCTGTCCTGGTGCTCACCTGGGGCTGCTCTGATCCTCCTGGATTGGAGAATGAGGGTTATCCCATCTCCCTGCTGTTGGACTCAGCTCTTCTCACAAAGACTGTTCCCTAAAGCCTGGACCATCAGTGTGGACCTAATTATTGGTAAAGATGTAGAAAATACAATATTAGGAATTGTCCCACTGAGAAATCAGGTATTGAGGGGAAAAGAGCAGGACTTGGATTCTTTGCTCTGAAGGATGGTGAGATTTCAAATCATCAGCTCTGCTTCTAAATTGAACAAAATCTTCCCATTTTTAAAATCCTATCCTGAATCTGGCTCTTTAAAGAGCCTGTTCTTTTCTAATTCCAACAAAAAATAATTAAAATTCAAAGGAGCACATTGAAAACTGTGACATAAAAATCAAGGCAGGTAAGGAGGGAGAAAATGGCAATAATTTTTATTGTACCAGCTGCTATTATTGGTAAACAACAGGGTTTGGGGCATGCAGCTCCTGCTTCAGGCCTGAAACAGAAACATTTTTTGACTCCTTTCCAGATGGATCATCTGGCCTAATAAAAGGTATTAGGTCTCCCAGCATGCTTTACCTTTTTCATGTGGTTAGGCCTCTTTTGCTACAATAAATAATAAGAATAGGATATTTCGCTAAGAAAATGACATTTCAACAGTGTAAGAACCCCTTTCACCTAAACATCACTCAAGAAAAGATACCTGGTTTTGTCAGACTCTCTTTTTCAGCAGGCACTGACTTTCATATTCTGAATAACAATTCAATTTAGGAGAAATTATCAGTGTTCCAAAATAATACATAAGCGTTGGTAAAACCAGGTGATAACAACTTTTATTTGGCAGAAACCAAAACCGGTTGGAAAAGGGTGAGAAAGAAGAATAAAAACAGATCCAGCTGAGGCATCACATGAACCTTAAGGTCCTATAATGAGCAGGGCTGAGAAAAATGGAATTATAAGAGTCAACTGGCAATGTTTGCATCTACAGCTGAATTTGGAGTCCCATATCTTTGAGCACAATCCAGTCACCAGCTGTGATCAGAGAATGCTCAGAGAGTTTGTGACTAAACATTAAAAAAGTCCCAAACTTCAGGCACTTCCCAATTTCTGTTGGGTTGCTCTCCATACTTTAAAAGACCTATTCTTTTCCCTGGATTTCCTGGGATCCCAGCCAGGGCAGGGATCTCTGTTGAGATCTGTTTGCTCTTCCTGACCCTTTTTTTATTCTCAATCTCAGACATCAAAGCCTTGCACACTCTTCTCTCCACCTGCACCAGAGATCCAGGCAAGAGTCCTGTTAAATTTTAACACTTAACAGAAAGTCATCAGGGACAAAATCAACTCTCCTTCTGTCACCTCCTCCTGCTCATCCCATACAGCATCAAATAATTTTAGTATTACCCTCAGATAGGCAGCAAGTTATTAATTATCTGTAACAGTCTAAGGAAATTGAAGATTATTAGGTTTATCCATCTAAAATAGGAGTGTACATTTTGCTGAAGAGCCACAGGACAACACTGATAACAAAAGGCTACATTTGGAAAAGGAAATGAGTCTGGAGAGAGTTGTTGGCTTTGGGAAAGCATTTCCATTCTACCACTGACAGCAGAGTTTTCTCTCATGTGAAGGATGGCAGAAATTGAAAACCATGTCCACATCCCAAGACATTTCAGAGTAAAACTCTGTATTTTCTGTGTTTCTGTATTTTCTGTGGCCCCCGTGGCTGCAGTGTTGGGGTGGAGGGATGGGGGAAGGACAGGCAGGGGACACGAGGAGGGGGTGTCCCCTCTGTGTCACAGAGCTCACTGGGGATGGATGAGGAAGCAGCAAGGATCAGGACTGAGGGAGGGCAGGACAGGTGACATTCAGTGGGGTTTGCTCCAGGCCATCTGCCCAGGGAGACTCTACAGGAGCAGCCTCACCTTAAACCCTGATCCCTGAGAGGGATTTCAGCCCAGTATCTCTTGGAGGGACACACAGCAGGGTAGGAACAACCCAGGAGGTTCCTGAAATCAGTGATGGGAACTCCCTTTGATGCCTTTTCAGGGGATAGCTAAAAACAGAGTCCAGACAGAATTAAGGGAATAAAAAGCAGTTCTATTTATTGAAGGGCCTTCATGTACAGACTAAGTCCCCCAGGGGCTACATCCAAAAATGGATGACAGGTCACGGGTTTTCACACTTTTATAAGTTTGGTCCATTTGCATATTGGGGGTTAATCTCCCAATTACAGCCTCAGCTAATGAAGTCATTTATCCCAAGTTTGCTCCCCCAAATTCACTTTTGTTCCCATCTCTGGGGCCTGAGGCAGTGAGGTGTCCTTGACTGCCAGGCCTGGAGAGGAATTGCTGTGTCTGCCCAAAGTGGGGAAGCAGCAGCTGACACTGGGTATGGAGTTTGGAGTTATGCACTAAAGAACTGCAGGATTGCAAATATATGGAAAATATAAAAGCTAAAATCTGTTTCTCCAAAGGAGAAGAGGGGCTGGGCTGGACCTTGTTCACCAATGGGGGGAAAGTGCAGCTCAAAGGCAGCCCTGGCTGCCATGCAAAGGGATTCCCAAAAACAGTATTAAAGTAGCTTTTCCTTTCCTCTCTCTGGTGAACATCCCTCACCCTGTGTCTGATACGCTGGGCAACCCCACCTGCTTTTCCTTGCAGAGTTCTGTGCTTTTAGCTCCCAAGTTTGTTCCTGATTGTTTCAGTTTCCAGTGAGCTTGGAGATGGCTTTGCCACTAAAATTGCCTCAGTGGCTTTGTAGCAGCTGTCTGTTGAATGGTACCATGGGATTCCTGTTTAATGTTTAACCATAGGGTTCCTAATAGGATTTCTAATATCTCATTACTTAGGGCTTAGAACTGCATTTCCAGCCCCAGTAATGTACAGACAAGCAATCCTCTTATCCCAAAGCTTATATTACAGGGCTCCAGACTGCACCTATTTCCTCAGGAGCAACAGTAAGAGAAACTATTCACTCCAATTTTCTTTCTTTTAAATATCAGGACCAATGAGGATGAACATCCACTTGGAGCAGGTGAGGTTTTGACTTGTTCTGTGTTATCCCATCTGCAGTTGTTCATTCTGAATCTCACAAGTCTCAAACAGATTCACCCTTAGAACCCTCAGTGCCTGTGAGGAGCCTCAACACCTTTCTGCATGTACAGAGCCCACATTCTGACCCCTTGAGGCTGGAGAGAAACAAAATCATTTAACTGACAGCTCCAAAAGAGCTTAGGGAATGTGTCCTTTTGAAAGCAAAATATCCCCAAACCTGCCTTGCTTGAGGTAACGCCCAAATATTCCCCTTTTACAAAGGGATCCAGCCCACATCATCGAGGAGTAGTTTACTAGTTAGATTAAAAATGGTAGTGTGCAATGAATTTGAAATGATAGACCATTAAATGCTTGATTGCACACTCAAAGAGAAGGATGAGGCACTGCTAACTTTCTTATCTGTGAGATCTGGTGAAAAACTTCCAAGACACAAAGCTACATAATCTGCTTTAAATAATTCCATTAATTTGAATAGCAGATGCCTATCTAGCCTTTTAAGATAGCTCTGAAAAATTACAATTTTGATTTCAGCATTCCGAATTTGTTGCAGTGGAAAATAATTTCACGTATCTCCCCAAACCTAAACCAGGGTGTCTTCACCAGTTCTGCAAGAAGCCAGAATAAAAAATTATATTTCTTTAGCCCGTTTTTTGTTATCTAATTTCAGTGCTCTGCATTTTTCCCAGGAGATGCTGACTGGAGAATGGACAAGAAGCATCACTTCCAAAACTCAGAGCAATCAGAACACCATCCTCCTGAATATCTGAGTGCTTCCATGCTCCTGGGCACTTCTCCTGAGCTCCAGGAATGCTGTCAGGGTGCCAGGGGCAGCTTCCAGAGCATCTGTGCAGATGTGAGGCACGAGGCACCACGAGCTCCCACGTGACCTTTCCATCATTAGAACATCTCCATTGGAAAGCTGATGATTGCTGCTGGATCCAGTGCCTGGCAGGACCCCAGAATTGCTCTTTATTTTTAAGTCTTGTCATTCTGCCTCTCCTTCTCCACATGGAGTTTCTTAACTACAATGATGCTGAATTTAAATATTCCTGTGTTTTTGCTCACAGCCCTCAGATTAGCATTTCTTGTTTTTGTTTTTTTTTCCTGGTACTGTCCTTGCAGTCTGCTCTTCCAGCCATTTACTCCATATAAAACATCCCTTACCTTATTTATATCATGCCTCCAAGTGCTGAGACATCGTGGAGAGAATTCACAAACTCCTGACATCCAGTAAAAAAAAAAAAAAAACAACAAAAAAACCCCTCTCAACCTTGACAACATTTTTTTTTTAAACTACCACGTTCTCACATTTGTTTTTCCATCACACATGCACGTATGAGTGCATTTGTGTGCGCAGCTGCTGAGGTCACCGAAGGGGAAACTGAAGTATTTTTAACAGCTGAATATCTCCAGTTCCAAATTCCTTGACTAAAGGAAAGCAGCCCATATGATGGCAAAAGAGGTGAGGCAGAGCAGCAGCATTGCAGGTGACACTGCTTTAGTGGTGTTATTTCTTCCCACACACAGAGCCCTTGGATGGACCCAGCCTCAGGACAATTTTCCTTAAGGGAAGAGCATTCAGCAGCTTTTGCTAAAACTGGGTTATTTCTTTTATCAAATCAAAGTTTCATTAATGAAACTTGGAGTTTCATCTGAAATGACTCCTTAATCTGGGGTGAGCTCAGGATACTTCCTACAAAATAATTACAGATGGAAATAAATTTTACAAGTGGTTGGATTTTTGCTATCACGGATCCTGTTGGACACTGGGAATAGTGTAGCACACAAAAAAAAATCTAAACCATGAGCAGGAATGTTGACTGGCTGCCAATGACTGCTGACATTTGCCAAGGTTTCCAGGGCAGCTGCACCTCTCACCTTCCTCAGATTCATCTCCAGAGCTCGCAGTTAATAATATAAAACCCACGTGGAATCAAAGAGCTCCTCACTGGCACCTCTCACAAATAAGATGATGATTTGCTGCTACTTCTAGTTTAAGAAGCTGCCACCACCTCTGTGCTGACAGAGATTTTCCACAGAAGATGCTGGCAGGTAGGGAAGTGTTTCCTTCTCCATAAAACCCTGTGTGTTCTCCTAGTGACACCTTGGTAAGGCCAAGCCCAGGACTAAAATCAAGGCAGCTGCTGGTTACCATTGCTACAAGCAGCAAACTCAGCCCAGGACTGGGAATTTGGTCTCAGCTTTTCCAGCAGAGCTCCAGGGCAGCAACGCTGCAGCCACTCACGCTTGGAGTGACATTCCCTGGCTGATGCTGCCACCTCTGAGGCCAGAGCACACTAAAGTGAGCTGTGAAAAATCCTTGTCCAAAGCAGCACTGCCACAGAATCCCCCTGATCCTGCTTCCCACAAAAAGCAGAGTTAAGTTCCCAGTTAGCCGCAGGAAAAGGGGAAGCTGGTTAATTTATTTCATTTTAGGGGAGGGTGAATAATATTTATTGTGTTATGGGATTTCTTGGCAGCTGGTGTTAGACATCATCCATCACACACTGAAGAGCATTTTTAGGAGGTGGGAATAAACTGCTGCAGACATTAACCAAGAGGAGCAGGTGCTTGACAACATTTAACCTTCTCAGAAAGCTCATGCATTTGCCAGGCCATTTTTAATGGCTGATGAAGGCAGAGACAAGGAGGACATAGCAGGAAAGTCAGCAGAGAATTAAAATGCCATCAAAAGAAGGTTTGAAAGGAGCCCAAACCATTCTGAGCTCCAAACATCACCAGACAGCAGGAGCTATAGTTTATATATATATTATATAAATATAATTTGTGTTCACTTTGAATCTTTTTTACGAAGCAAGAAGGCATTTGCAGAAACAGCTGTGCTGCCTCCATTCCCTTCCCTCATCCTCCCAAGGAAATCATAAATCTTTTGAAGTTACAGCTTTGGGTTTACAAGACTTTTGTGTGTTCCTGCCCACTGGTAAGGGTACAGATAATTACAGTGTAATAGATGATGTTTATCTCTCTAAGGGACAGGATCAATCCCAAACTTTCAAACCCAGAATTAGATTGTTCGTTTTTATCTCAGTTATCAGTCTTCAAACAAACCAGTCTTATGAGGATTTTATGCCAGCTCATAAAAAGTTGAAAACAGTTTGGAATCTCAAACATATTTTTGTGTTCAAGTTCTGTGTCCTTTTTCTTTACATGAATAGCTAATTAATGTTATCAGCTTTGTTTTTTTTCAACTTATCTCTTACCTGCAGGACTTTTATTTTAAATGTTCTTATCAGAGCAAGGCAGAAATTATCTTCACACTGGCAATCTCTGTAGTGTGGTGAAAACATTTCTATTTTTCTGCTAAAACCAAATTTTAATAAGGTGTGCTCTGACTTCCCCAAATAATTCCTAACACTTTGCATCTGAACTTTTGGGAAGTCTTTATTTAAAAAGACATAAAGACTGCAGGCCTTTTTGGCTCTTTCTGAAATGACATGGGATACCTTTTGAAAAGAACTTGGTAGTTCTGGGTGCTCAGTTTGAGAGACTAACCAGGTTTCCAGAGCACTGCTGCTCAGCATTTCCCAGAGAGAAATCCTTTTCCCATTTATTGAGGACATGAACCTGAAATCACAAATTTCAGCAATCTTGGCTTTTCTATCTCACTAATAAATTCAGTTTGCATTACAGCTACTGCTCCACTGATGCTTCTCTGGCAAGAATTGCAATAAATGTCCATTAGTGATTGAAATTGGTTTATAAAATGGAGTAAGGGAAGAGTTTTAAGGGGGAAATCCATCAAGTGTGATTTAAGCAAGTGGAGAAGATGCTGAGTAAATGGAGCATCCCCAGCGTGTCCCATGCCATGGAATTGCCAGGAGTTGGAGAAATCAGCTGCCAGGGCATTCCCTGGATTGCTTGGGGCCACTCAGAGGGGCAGGGGACAGCCGAGACTCCTAGAATTTCCACCCACACAGCTCTGAAATCCCTGCTGTGTAATCCAAACAATCCACACCATCCATGCTGGACAGCCCACAGGACCAGGAACAACCTGCAGGGTGGAGTCAATGAATATTTGAGGTTGTAGGAACACGATGATTTTTAAACAACTTTAAGATCGTTAATAACAGCAGAGGAGGGGTCACAGCTGTGAGTAGGAGCTGCTGTGTGTGAAGGGAGAAAGATGAAACAGGCCTGGGAAGAGCTGGCCACTTTTAGGGTGTTTGTGGTGAAATTCATGGCATTTTTTCATGGCTTCTCTGGTCCTTAGGACATTTCTTTCCCCACACACTCAGCTGCTGGGATGCCCCCATCAAATCTGTATTTTAAGTGTTTGAACTCCAACTCTGGCTGTGGTGGGTGAGGCTGAGGGAGTTGTATTGACAATGAAAGTGGAAGAAAATAGTCAAAAACTTCTGAGCGAGTTTGGAAGTGCTTTAAGACTGCTTAAACCAGGTTTACAGGGTTTACAACCTTAAGCAGGGCTTAGACCTTGTTGTGCACAGCCAGTTTGTGGCTGTCACGTTGTTCATGCTCCACGAAGTCTGCACAGGCACAGACACAAACATTTCTGTCTGCAAATTCCAGTCAGGAAAGACAAGCTCACGGTGTCACTTTGGGAGAGTTCCTCACTCACCTGTGCCACACCTGCTCTATCTACACCTCTGTCTTCCCGTGGTAGGATGGGCCACTGATGAGATGGTGCTGGGGATTAGAAATTTCCTTTTCCAAACTGATGCTGCTGCTGCTTTTCCATCCCTGCTACGGGGCTGGAGTGTGTGGAGAGCAGGAAATTACAGGGTAAGGATTGGAGAGACTTTTAAAAATTTATTTTATTCTACCATCCATAGAAAAGCAGTGCTGGCTGTCAGTGTGCTTTTAACATTAACTCCTGCTGGGATATGTATTCCTGAGTGTGTGCAAATGTGGTGTTTGTTTGGGGGTTTTCCAACACATAAAATTATTTTTTAATAACTTTATACAGACAGCAAAATATGTGACACTGTGCTAATGGGACCATACAATCACCATCACCAGCAGAGCACAACTCAACAGAGAAATACAGAATACCTGTTCATTCTCCCAGTAAAAATCAATTCTCTTGTAGCTGCTTAATTGCTTCTCCCCTCTCCCTCCTGTTCTTCCAGATAAAATTGATTTTAGAACTGCTTTTGCAAGAGGGCTTCCCTTTATCAGACACCCATGGTCAGTAGAAAAGAGATCATTAGAATGACCATAAAATGTCTACAAATATCCCATTTTGGGGGTTAGAGTTAGGTCCCAAAATAAACTGACACTGAAAATCCATTGTGGAGGACTTCAATGTCTTTGCAAGGATACAGCTTGGAAAACTTCAGAGGAGGACAAAAAATACTGTGCCACATTTTTGCAAAATGAGAGCGTCTCACCCTCTCCCCAGGAAATTAATCAGAGTGCAATCAAAATATATTTCCAGCTGCTGGAGTTCACTTCCTCCCTTGTAGATGTTGCTCACATAAACCTCAAACTCAAAGTCGTGTCGGCTGAGCAGCCACTCTCAGAAGCTGCACCAAGTGGCAGTGCCTGCTTTTATCCCTGCCTTGTATGCTCCTGCTTGCTGGGACTTCCTCACACAGAAATCACACGTGTGGGAGAGGAAAAAAACACAGCAGAAATCCCCCTTGTAGCTGATATTTACTCCAAATCAAGCAGCGATTTCCTGAGTGTCAGTGGGAATGATGCCGTAGGATTTTAGCCTGTATATTTTTCATTTATTTGCAGTCCTGAAGCTCTTTAGTGCATAACTC
The DNA here is from genome assembly GCA_013398275.1 of Promerops cafer. Taxonomy (NCBI): domain Eukaryota; kingdom Metazoa; phylum Chordata; class Aves; order Passeriformes; family Nectariniidae; genus Promerops; species Promerops cafer. The sequence goes on from VZSE01014957.1 coordinate 32,901, forward strand.
CAAACTCCATACCCAGTGTCAGCTGCTGCTTCCCCACTTTGGGCAGACACAGCAATTCCTCTCCAGGCCTGGCAGTCAAGGACACCTCACTGCCTCAGGCCCCAGAGATGGGAACAAAAGTGACTTGGGGGGAGCAAACCTGGGGTAAATGACTTCATTACCTGAGGCTGTAATTGGGAGATTAACCCCCAATATGCAAATGGACCAAACTTATAAAAGACTGAGAGAAAACCTGTGACCTGTCTTCCATTTTGGGTGTAGCCCCTGGGGGGCTTTGTCTGCCCGAAATGTACCTGAAGGCCCTTCAATAAATAGAACTGCTTTTATTCCCTTAATTCTGTCTGGACTCTGTTTTTAGGTAATCCCAAAAAGGCATCAGGATCCACACAGTCCTCACTTGGAATTGTGGTTTTGCTGTGGCATTCCCACCCTGCAGACTGGGATCAACACAGCAAAGTGAGAAAAAGGTTGAGATCAAGATGGTTTCAGGGGTGAAACAGCAGCTGAGTGCACAAAAAAGCAGGGCAAGGAGTTAATTCCCTGTATTCCAGATATTTGGCCATTCCCAGGAAAGCGGAACTCCATCTTGCACAATTTTATTGGGAAGAGAAATACCACAGCTCTGAACAGTTCCCACTCCATCTCCTCCTTTTCTCTGGCTTTTATTGCTGAGCATGATGCCCTAGGACATGGAATATCCCTCTGGATAACTGGGATCAGCTGTCCTGGCTCTGCACCCTCCCAGTTTCTCCTGCACCCCCAGTTTCCTTCCTGGTGGGCTCAGAAGCAGAGAAGGCCTTGATGTGTAAATATAAAAGTACTTTTCACCAGTGATTTGAACATCCCTATGTTGTCAAAATTTGGCCCCAAGTCCAGAAATGAGCCTCACGCCAGGAACTGTGAAGAAAATTAACTCTGCCCTCAGCCAAAAGCAGGAGATGGGGAGCAATCACAGCTGCAGGGAAAACCTGGGGCAGGCAGAATGGGGTGGAATAAGGCCAGAACATCAGGGCTTAATGTTCTTCCTCTTGTGAAAGGAGGAACAAAAACCACTTTTACCGCAGCGCCGGGATCTGGTTTGGGTTTCTCTGAAGCACAGCACCTCCCAGGGCACTGTTGCCAGCATTTTAGTAGCCACAGGCTCCCAGGGAACTGGTCCCCGTTGCTTTGTTGCTTTGTGGTGTTTATCGCCTTGGGGAAAAAAGCCAAATCAATTCAGACACAAAGCCCACGGCACAGAGGTGATTTTAAGGGACTTGCTGCCAAACTTCAGAGCACAGCACCATTGGAACAGGGGGCTGCTGGCAATCCAGAGCCTGCAGGTGACTTTAAAAGTTGTTTGCACATCCTACTGGAGGAAAAACAACCCCAGAGAAGGAGTAATAAAAAGAAACATCAAAATATTGGAAATATTGCACTACTGAGCTAGAACTAATGAATTTGCCTGACTATCCTGAACAGACATTGCAAACACACCACTGAATGCAATCACAGTGCCAGCAGAAAATACAACATGCTGGCAGGATCTTAAAATGGCAGTAAGTCCATTAAATGGCTCTGCACACAAAATCATTGTTAATATTTTAATATTTGTATTTTTGAACTGACATTAGGGCTGACACATGGATGAGGGTATCCAGTTACCAGATGACGATGGCAGAACTTCCACTGGGGAAGAGTTTGTCTTGGTAATTCCAATATAAACCCTGAATTAAATCTCTGATGGTTTTTAATCTCTTTCCAAACAGATATATTGCTGTGTTTGGTTGATAACTGAGGGTATTTTTAGCATTTTTAGCATTCCTTTGAGTGTCTAGCATTGCTTTGAGTGTTACTCAGTTCTGCACACCAACAAGTTCACTCAGCACAGCTCATGTGGGTTTTGGGGAAAAAGAGACTGGCACAGATTTGAGGACTCCCTTTTCCAAGGGCTGCTAAAGATTTGTGATGTGAGTGATTATTTTAAGTTGGGAGCTCATTAGGAGTGAAGTGGGGGATGACATTACCTGAATTCCTTGTAGAGAAGGATCCAAGTTTTGTTTGGCTGAATAACACAGACCTCACTGAGAGTCCATTTATTGTCCTGGTTTCAGTTATCTGGCACTTTCTGGAGATGTCCTCTGCCTTGGTGGCAGAAACGTTCCTTCTCATTTTTCTTATTCACACAGCTCCCCCAAACACTGCCACAGTGTCACAGTCCATTAGATTTAATTCCTAGAAACCCCCTTGTCTCAGAAAATCAGTCCCCATGCTCAGATACTTATTTGGGGATACTCCTTTTCTTCCAGCAAACTGGTTTGAAACAGAAACTCTTCTATTTAAAGTTTATAATCCTTTGCACCGCCTGCCTTACTTATCTTTAAAAAAAATAAAAATGCGTTGATGCTTTGAGAGAAGAACTCGATTTCTTTATTTTCTTTTTTTGTGGTGATATCCAACTCCTCAAGGTGTGAAATCTGGAGGTAGATTTGTCAGTCATGCATTGAACAAACACCACCTTCATCTCCAAGGTGCACCATAAACTTGGATGTAGAGAATTGTTACAGGAGTGAGGGGAGCTTTGCTTTCAAGCTCCTTGACAGACAGAATAAAATGTTGCTTCTTGCATCCTTAAACCTGTTCAAGAGCAGGTGGAGGATGGATCTGGTGCTCCTGCAGTCATCCTTCCAGGGATTTAATGCTTTATTTCCCTTCTGTATGAGCAAGAAAGCAAAACTCATTCACAGCAGGAAAGCAAACCTCATTCACACCAAGAAAAAAAAAAAAAAATATGTATATATATATATACACAAAAGCCTAAGTTTCTCCTCAGCAAATCACACTGCCTGAACACAGCTTGCTATCAGTTGCACAGCCAGGAGGAAATTCTGATGAGATGCAATTAAGTGGTACCAAAGAACTCACTCAATTGACTCGGTGCATTCCTAAGCCCATTTCCCACGGATGAGATCCAATAAACCCTCAGAGGACAATAATCAATGAATTGAGTAGAAAGCCTTTTGGGTTTCTCCAGTTTTCAGCATCTGAAACAGTTGTTTCTGAAAGATTTGGGGACAAGTAATAAAGAAGGGTCTGCACAAGCCCAAATCCTGGCGCAAGCACCCTGCAATCAGGAAATTGTATATTTCAAACGATGTGTTCTGTGTGGAGGGAGGTCTGAGGTCTCACTGATCCCTTTGTGCTGTTCACTGATAACCTAAGAAGGCATTTAAAGGTTAAAATAAAAAGCCCTGCGTGGAACTGTCCTCTTCTTCCCATGACTTTGAGGAGAGAGTTCTCCTTGTGCTGGGTCCATGAAGATTTTCTATTTTCCTGCTATGAACAAATTTTATAGACTTTTTTAAGATTTTCTCCCCAGAATTTGTGTGGCACTGGGGCCATGGGACATGTGGCTGTGGCCACCTCTGTGCAACATCTTCCTAGACAGCAAGGTCCTCTAGCTTCCAAAAAATGCCCAACACACTGTTCTAGCAGGAGGAAAGAAAAAAAAACAAACACAGCTTGTCCCAAATTAATCCAACATGGTTTGCAGGATGAAAATAATGTTAACTGCACTTGAAAAATAATCTCCTCACTGCATCAATAAACTGTAGAACCAGTCTGAATGCAAGGGGCTGCTTTGAAGCAGAGTGTGTTGGAGGAGGAAATTTTGAAAACTTTTTTGGACAACAGGAAAGGCTGGCCCTGGCAGCAGCTTTCCCAGCCATTGTCCCTGCTGAAGCTGGCTTTTGCCACTTCCTCAGCCACACAAGGCCTCTTTAGTCCCTTTTCTCCCTTGGCTCAATGCTGTGATGAGAGGTTCAAGTCTTTTGTCCCTGCTATACTTAGTCCCTCTCCTTGTGTGCAAGTTTTATATCCCTTCCAGATGTTAGCAAAGTCCAATAACCGCTCTGTGGAGCCAAGACAGATGTAAGCTATTTTTTAAAACACAATCCAAGCCAACTTTCTTTCTTTGAGATGTAAAAATACAACAAAGCCTTATGAATGCCTTTTAATGCTATAGAAATGCAGAAATAAGTGCTGTAATAACCATTAGATTATTTCTCATCATCTGTCAAGGCCAAATCACAGCTCTAACAGAGTCACCGTGGCTTGGCTCCAGCACACTCATCACCAGGGACCTGCTCCAAAGACCATTGTCAAAGTCAACAGGAAACTTTCTCCCACTGAGTTTGGGGTACTTTGGATCAGGATCTAAACTGCCCAAGCTTGCAGAGGCTGCCTTTGGTCCTCCCAAAGCCAAAATAAACACAGAGGGTGCTGCTGGAGGAGACGTTAGCTACAGAGATCTCCACAGCACTGACTGGGGGAGTTTGGGCAACCAGTTCTAGAAACCAGCTCAGTTCTTTCCTTGTTATCTCTGGCTGTATTCCCTTTGCATCCCCACCTCAATTCTTGCTGTACCCCAGCCCTAAGAGGTGAGGTGATGGCAGTAAACCTTCACACCAGGGATAAGGAGCACCAACTCAATTGTAACAGCTGAAACACTTCCACATCAAACCCAACTCTCCCAAAGCAGCAGAAAGATTTCATTGCTGCCTGACCCCGTGAACAGGGAGCTGTGGATAGTGACACACATTCCTGCTGCCTTTAATCAGCTGATAATTATGAACAAATTACAATCATAATAGCATATTTCATCCCAAAGGCTCCGAGAGCTCTGGATAAAAAGTTGGCCAAATGCTGTGCCTAATTACAAGTTCAAACGGGAGTGGGTGTTCTTTAACAATGCAGTCCCTTCCATGAGAGAATTCTGCACCTGAAGGAAAATGCCCCTGAAGGATGATTGGAACTGAAGGAAGATTGGAAAGATCGGCCCTGTTCTCCTGAACACTCCTCTCTGTGCAAGGAAAAGGGCATGGAATAAAGACTCTCTGGAAAACTCAACGGGAATATTTGGCAATTATTCCTCAGATGGAAACTGGGTGAGTGGAATGCTGTACAGAGAGCATGTACAGGGCCTTGCACGAAAAATGCTGGGCAGGACTTTGGGATTCACTGGATCCCCTGCCAGCCTTCCCCACAAGCACCTCTGCAGTGTCACACCTGTGGGTGACATCCCTTACCCAAGTCCTGGCTAGCCATGACCTCACTGAACTCTCATCTGAGGACTTGCAACCCACAATGACCACAAGCCTTGACAATTTAGCAAATTGTCAGCAGCAAAGGTTAATTGTTGATGCTTGAATCTGGTCCATTATTCAGGGCATGATCTTTATCTGCTCTGGGTATATTCCTGTGTGATCTCCAGACATCAAAAGCAGCAATGTCAAAACAACAAAAAGCAAACCCAAGAAACAGCCCGCACTGACCACAAGGATGTGTTTTCCTTTTGGCAGAAAAAGCAGTTACCTTTTGGGATAAAAGATGACACTCTGGAATTGTTTAAGCAGTTGACAAATGGAACGATCAAAGCACCAGTCTGTTTGTATGTCACCTGGAACAGCATCACAAGCACAGCTCTGGAGCTGGGGGGGTTCAGCAGCATTAAAACTGCTGCAAACACAGAGACAGCAATAGTCCTCACACCTGCCAGCCCCAGTGCTGAGTGCTTTGTGCTTGTCAGTGCCCCTGCTGTCTTCCTTCGGGCCTGCAGGGAGCAGCTTCCAGTTTACATTCGTTTTGCAACTGAAAAGATGTGCAGGGTTTCAGCCCTCGAACCCTCAGTATTCCCTTAGATTGCTATGACAGTGCCTGGGTAACTTTTCTTGCCAAGACTGTCCAGGTGACACTGAATTCCTGCTCCTGTGAACAGCCCCGTCCCACGTGGAATCTGAGGTGTTGTCACTGAACTGACAGTGGGATGCTCCAGACTTCTCTCTCTCTCATTAGCACCTGCAGCCGGGCCCATGCCACCCCAAAATGTCCCTGAGGGGAGCCAGCACCCAGGCACACCCACAGGAGCCAGGCCTGCCTCCATCCAACAGATTCCCTGAGATCTGTGCTTCTGAGTCACCAGCTTGCCAACACAGCAGGAGAAGCCTGGCACATTTATAAATAACCTGGGGAAAACTCGGGGGAAACCAGAGTTTTCCTCCCTCACAGGAGCTGCTTGCAACAGGAGGTCCTTTTAGATATTTTTAAGGAACTCTGCAGCACACAAAGGGATTCAAATCAGGATATTCAGGGGACAGACAGGGTTCCACCTGTAGATACCAAGAGCAGCACAAGCCTGTGCTGAAATCCGTGCCTTGACCTCATGGCTGTTTGTTTAAAGGGAGCTTGGACACTTCTCTGGGCCTTCTAAGCCCCCAAACCTCAGAGTTAGGATGGAAGAGCTGCAGATCTTTCTCAAGTCAATGAACTGCAGCATGACATCCAATTTCAAACTGATCTTTTCCATGTCACAGCTCTTCTCTCGGGTAAGGCTTAGAGAGAGATTATGGCACTGCCTCCAAAACACAGCACAGACTTCTTCCTTTCCAAATTCCCCCTGGCACAACTTGGGGCAGTGTCCTCTTGTCCTATCCCCTGTTACTTGGGAAAAAGACTGACTTCCATCTCCCCATATTCAGGAAGTTGTAGAGCGAGGTAAGATCTCCCCTGATCCTCCTTTTCTCCAGGCTAAACCACCCCAGCTCCCTCAGCTCCTTCTCCTACAACTTGCTCTCTAATATCAGAACGACAGGATTATTTTAGATTTTCAAATCTCTCATGGATCAGACCAAACTGAATTCGGGTGGTCTTGAAATCTACTGTCTTAACACAGGTGCAGTGCTGAAATGCAGGTCACAGCACTGGCCAGGACAATTTGGGACCCACTCTGTCAGGGTTTTGGGGGTTTTGGTCTGCACTTTGGTGTCTGTTAGTGTAATTTATTCCATTAATTCCCTCACAGAACTGATTCTCTTAATGTCAATTTATTCTGCCACACTGGAGCTTTCCAGTATAAATACACCTAGACTCAAGCACTGCATCAAAAATGTGAGAAGTGGTCCCACCCATGGCTGCCAGTGCCTAGGTCAGGGAGTCCTGACCTTTTCCAATAGTTTTGACCCACCCACAGCAAATTGTCACAGAGGCAGAAGACAGGCAAGCCCCACTGCAGTGTCCCCAGAGCTCATGGCATGTCCAAGCCCAGACAAAGGCATCTGTCCTGTTCCAGATCCAGCCTCAAGGGAAAATGAAGAGTCAAATTGTGCTGCTCTGAGAGCAGCTCTAACAACTGAATATGTCCTGTATTTTCAAAAAGCTGAGTCAATCAGCACCAATCCTTAACCAAAATGCAAGGACAATGGCACTATGATGAAGACAAGGACTAATCAAGTGCTAATCAGTAGCAAAATCTATAACCCTGAAGTAATGATAGGAATTGCTCATTGCTGCTGTAGAAATCAGCTCAAATATCATTAGCTATTACCTTTCCAAGCCACATGGGCAAAGAAAATTCCTGATTATTATGGTGGATTACAGGGCAATCCAATTATTATTCTCAGCATAAATACTCTTTGTAATTGGTGGGCAACAGAGTTAAACTCTGATGATATGTTTTCTCCATTAAAACTTGCAAGCAAGTCATTGAAGATTTTGAGCAACCTGGCAACCTCTGCACAATGAGCTGGGTTTGGAAATGGTAATTAGCCCATTTTATGGGATGTAGCCTCCTGATCTTTATGTCCTAATAAACATCAGTGTTTATGCTCCTATTGCTGTGTGATTATCACGTGTTAAACACTGGTTCACATATCATCCTTCAATTCCCACTGAGCAACGTAGACATTGAGAAAATAAACACCTGGGATGGGTTCATGATCCATTGCTGGGGTAAATAAAAGTACAAAACCCCTTCAGGCCTGCTTGGGATGGAAAGGAGGAGGCCAGACCCTTTTGACTCAACATGTGTTTGACAGTACAGTTCGTGTGGCTGGTTTTGTTTCCAATTTGGGGCATTTTAACACCAAAATTGTGAGTGTTGCCTCACTTTCTAAGCTGTGTTTTCATGCAGTGAGGCAGAGGGCAAGACAAGATTGGTTCCCTCAGTGTGATGGTTGCTTTAGTCCTGCTGCAAGAGAAACCATCAGCAGGTGTTCCCTGGGCCTGTCCTCTGGGCTGCTGTCCCTGCCTGTGGCATTCCTGCTCCGTTCCATGTTTCCTCTCCCTGCTCTTCACCTTCCCTGGTGCCTGGGCTGGGGCTGTCCCTTGGGGTGGCTCAGGTGACCCCCACCTGTCCCTGCCTTTGATCTTACTGAGGGAGGTCCAAACTGAGCAGGACCCAGAAATGAGATCATTCTGGACACATTTTTGAGGAAGCTTGGGGGCACATCTGTGTCTCCCCACGTTCAAGACACAGTTCTAAGCATCCCTGTTTGAAATAAATTCCACACTCGTGACCCAGACCCGGTCAGAGAGCTCTCAGCCTCCAGCAGCCCTCCAGGCTTGCCGTTCTCGACTTCTCTGCTCAACTTTGGTTCACTGGGGCGGGGAGGGGAACCAGCTGAGGGCAATCGATCCCTGGATTGGGAGTGCCCGGCACGATCCTCGAGCCTGCCCGGAGGAGGATGAGGGGAAAGGCAGCCCTTTGGTCACAGGTGTCACCTCAGCCTGCGACACGGGCGCTCAGCCTGCCAGCAGC